>OX101787.1:37737660-38337660 GCA_944452715.1 Ophion slaviceki | reverse complement strand
GGATAGATTATCTATCGATTTAAGCAAAAAAAAACGATATTGTGGGGAAGCGTACCATCAATGACGTTTGGACGTTTGTTATAAGCAAATATTTGGAATATTTGCTTGTAACATTTGGAAATGTACAAGCTACTGTGACGTTTGTTACAAGTTATATTTACAAATTTACTCATCCAAACAATGTAGTTCGAAGTTATAGAAGAGCAGCATTGAAATTGAGAGAAGGAACATTAAGCAATAAGTATTACTTACCAGTATCGTCGTATAAGGTACCTGTGGATAATAAAGGCCTGTCGGCTAATAAGGCCTATCGAACGAAAATCATATTTCGAATCAGCGCTTTCGCTCAAGGCTACACACGCAGGCGCATAACGCACGAAGATGTCGTTACAAGCTGGCGCATGCGTGATAATCCGCTCCCCGCCGCCAGTGTTGCATCATACATTGTGAGGGACCGACGCGCGGCGCGAATATTAAAAATCGTTCCGGATCAATCGTAAATATTTCTTGGAATATTAAACTTAGCTATATAACCTTGCTGGTCATTTCTCTATTATTTCATGTTTCTATGATATTAAATGTTTGAATAAGCTATCGTGGTCTGAATATTTTTTATTTTGATTTTTCTACAGACGTAGTCTCTTTTTGTTACAAGGTTGGCTGTTTTTTAATGGATCGTTCTTTACTTTGAAGATGCTACAAATATAAATAAGGTGTGAATTTTGTTCCTGATTGATTAATCTCTATTTTTAGCGCCTACGGGAAGCTTTTACCGTATGGTTCACGGGGATTCTAGTTCGGACGATGATGAAGACAATGTGTCGCTCACTCGGCTCAGAGCGGCATTTCGTCAACTTATGCCCTCACCAGTAAAAGTTACAGAAAAAAACCTACGGTTAGACGAAAAGCCATAAATTGCAGAGGAACACCGGTCACGAAAGCTCTGTTCAATGAAAATAATGAAGATAAGAAAAAAATAAAAAGACCTCCACCACCAACGGCAACCGTGGTTCACAGAAGCAAGCGAGTTGGCACTGTCATGGCTGTGAAGAGGACAGGACAGCTGAATGATACAGTACACAAAATGCGGAAAGTGGTACAATGAAGAATGCATCGGTTTGTCGCTTGAAGATACCGCTGACTTTAAGTGCCCTGATAGCGATTGAATGTGCAAATGTATAGTTTATATGAGTTTCTGAAATATAATTTGTGCGTTTCTATTATTGTTGATCGGAACTACCAAATGTATAACATCCAGATTAATTATTTAAGTATGTTAAAGCCGTAGGCCTTATTATCCTACTATAGTAAAATAAGGCCTACTGGCGAGGTTTTTAAAAACATCTAATTTTGTTTTTGTTTATGGTGGAAGTTGCCATTTTTGTTTATATTTTATAATCATCGATACAAAAGTTCGATTGTCATTAAAAACCCATCTATTAATTTAAATATTTTGCATTTTATCGCAAATCTCGCTTAGGTAGGCCTTATTACCCGCAGGTCCCTTAGTTGTCATTGCACCAAGCCTAATTAAACGTCATTGATGGTACTCCTCAATTATTATAAGATATCATCACACCGAGTTACCACCAAGGCGTAATTGACCACTATACCAAGTCTGATTAAACGTCATCGATAGTACTCCTCAATGGCTATCATTCGAAAAATCACATGACGCGAGTCATCATTCGCAACTATCGAAATAAAATGCAAAAAAGCAATCAAAATAGTAACTATACCATTCCACGAAAGAAATGTTTTCACCCAGGCAGGTTCATTTCAACTGCCTCGTAGAAAGGAGATAATACTTTGCGGCATGTCTGCGTAAACGTGTGCGCGTGTGTCTGTGCGCGCGCGCGGCTGCCTCTTTTGTAGCCTCTAGCGGTATGTTTCGCTGGCTACAGGTAGTTGAAAAATGGCCGCCGACAGGTAAACCTTATCCCGTGTGCGTTGGCATTTCCAAGCTTTCCCAATGTTAACATCAAGGCGTCGGGACGTCTCGTGTTCGCGTTTACCTCACACCGAAAACCCCACGGCGTTTTGGGTACCGAACGTGTGGAAAAAAAAATAACGACTCAGCAAACGGGCAAAACAAGTGGAAAATTAGCAGTGCACGGTGCGGAGCAATGACGCGAATTCCCGAAGTTGTTGCCGGAGAACGGTAAAATATTTATTTGCCCCGCGAACCCGGATCGAACCGTGTCCTTACGGTTTGTGAGAAGAAGAAAGAAAAACGTACGAATGCATCTTGTGTGCCTGTATGCCCATCTGTGCGTGCGCACGCGCGCGCGCTTGTGTGTGTGCTTATGTGTGCGATCAAATGTTTTCAATCGTCGCGACAGTGATTCGTAAAATCGATCGAAAAAATTGTACAAATTTCGCCCAACGTGCACCTTAATTTTGAATAACGTGGATATTTCGTCAGGTGATATGTGTCGAGGCGATCACGGGTCATACGGGTCTGGAGTGAGTAACGTGCGAATAAAAAAATGTAAAAAATCTCTTACCGTATCCTGCATCTATATATCGTGTTCAAGGTATCCTGACTGACTTCCTGCTTTCTCTACGCTCGATTCTCTTACTCCATGTCCTCCACAGGATAATACTTTTTACCATGTCGCCATGGTGGAACATTTTTATTTTTTTTATTTTTTTTTCGATCGCTTATCTATACCTGCTCATTTCAACGTATTTGACCATTACTCGGTTGCCTTCCAACGTTACTTTTCGAAATAATAAGCTGGAATGCAACAGCAGCCAGTGGCCATACAACTTATGACACGCTCACTGGCTTCAATCATTTTACATTCACATTGCACAGCGAGAACTCATTGATGTCGAATGTGCGTGTGTATGTGAGCGCGGGGGAGGGGTTTACACGCGTACACATGCACACAGAGATGTATATAGGCTGGTGCGATGTAAGGGCACCTGTCTACTTGGGCTTGAGACCCCTTCGAACTAGCCACCTAGTCTTTCAGGTCATTTTCGGAGCTGCTATTTTCTGTTTTCGCAACCTCGTCAATACTGGCCGAGTTTGTGCTCCGGTAGGGCCCATATTTTTTAAGGTGGGTCCCGAATTATCGTCCTCGTGGAAAATGCACACACGCACGTATGTGTATGCGCGCAGGCGCGTATAGACACATTAGACATTTATGTGCTCAGTGGAATTTGACGATTAAATAATGCTTGCTCGTGTGGAAAGTCCATGAGGATTTGAGGGCCACTGTGACGGGCCGAACATCAGGGTTATTAAAAAAATTGATTTTGAAGGAATAAGTATGACGATTGCAAAATCGTTTGGACATTTATTTGTATGTACATTGATAAAGTTGTGTATCAGATTTCTTAAAAAAATATGAATTATTAAGGAAGTTATAAACAATGTTGCGAAGGACCTTTAAACGTGAGGGGCTCAACGGTGTACTTGACTTTGGGACTTGGGCTATCCGGTTAGGAGGTCTTCTCACTTTAGACGCTAAAAAAGGCTAGTTTCGTAAATTTTTTTGTAGGTTTATTTTATGGATATTGATATAAAAATTGTTACACTTAATAAATACACTTTCGAAATATATTTTTAAAAAATTGTACGTATTTATGTAACCCAAACAAACTTTGAATGCGTTTTTCTCGAAACAATGTTTTTCGACAGCTTGTTGATAAAATCTTCGAAACTACTGAACCGATCCTTATAAAATGTTAACCACATATTCTTTACAACTATAGCTATTTTTAACAAGGCGTTTTTTAAGTTTTGTTATTTACTACTTTTTTGCCAAAAACGGTGAAAAAAACACGTTTTTAAATTGTTTTTGAAAAATGTCCGCCATTTTGTTATTTTTGTATATATCAAAAATCGTATGATATGCGCTATAGCCATTAACATACTGAATCTAAAACCGTTTGATTTTTTTGTTTCGGATGATCCATCTCCGAGATTTCATCAACAGCGCAGACCTACAATTTTATTAGGACTTTTTTTTAACTATAATTTTCGTCTATCAATAGTGACTTAAATAAATGATATTTTTTTCAAATGTATTTCGAAAGCGTATTTATTAAGTGTAATAACTTTTATATGAATATCTATAATATAAACCTATCAAAAAAATTTATGTACATAGCCTTTTTAGCGTCTAAAGTGAGAAGATCCTTCAATTTTGAACAGAAAAACGAGTTGTTTTCCTTAAAATAGATAATATTAGCCAAGTCTTGACCGCGCGCTTTCTCTTATCGTGTTTCAATCATCAAAAATAAAGTTTTGAATTTTTCTTTCTCGATTTGTGGAGGAAAAATATCATCATTATTGTTAATAACTAATGGAATAAAAATTCGACTAGAAAAATACGGGCTAAAAATAAACTACTATTGCACTGAATGAGTGCAAAAATGAAAAAAAAAAAGGTTTATATTTTTACTAGCAGTTCTATCATGGTAATCATATGTTTCCCGTCAATCTGCGATTCCTGCGCCATATGTTGGACCTTCCTCTTCATTTTGGGTTGCCCCAGGCGACGAGAGATTTTTTTGAAATTTTCACAGTAGCCTAGCCCCTGAAAGTCCTTCGTGCAATCGACGAGAGAACTGGGAATTACGATTTTCCTTCTTATATTGTTTTTTTTTCATGTTCCGTATAAGTATCATCGCGGAAAGCGATAAGATCTGATAGTAGTTCTTTTGAGATAATATTTGTAAGTGGTTGCGTAAGTAATCTGTTACTCGGGTCTTCAAAGTTTTTCGACTAGTTTGTCAGAGTTAAGGAAACATAACAGGAAGTTCAACTGTATAATATTGTCTCTTAATGGTACTTGTCTAGTTTTCAATAGTTATATTTTTTCACAATTGTATGGTTTGGATATCTCGGAATTATTTATGGATATATTTGATGTGTCGTTTTTCAACTTCGGAAGAAATGACAATATTGCTCGCGCAAGGCACACTTTGCAGGATGGACTTTATTTTTATCGGCGATGCAGATTTCCGAAAAAAATCGTTCGTCGTAGTTCGAAATATCATATGAAAATGAAGTTGTGGGAAAACATTTCTCCTTGAAGCGAAGTGACATTGAGAAATTATTTGTACACAGAGTTTTACCTTGCAACCACAAAAGTGCGGTTGTAAGCTTCGTGTGTTCTAGTTTTATCGCAGCGCTCCAAAGGTTCCAGACTAAATAGCAAGCGTTCAAGTACTTTTCGAAATGTTATCATTCTTTTTACCAGGAATCAATACCAGGTTGTAGTACTTTTTGTAATTTTATCGTTTATTTTTTACTAGACGTCTCCTGTTGTTCGAGACAACGACGTTGTAGGTTGCATCGTCGATATGCAGTAAAAAATGAACTTTGATCGAACGGAGGTTTTTGCAGATCTAGGCTACCAAAAAGGACCACCTTTTTTTAGAATCTACTTAGAGCTTATACCAGCTAAAACGACGAAAAAGGTTTTGGATGATAATCGAATAAAATAGAAATGAAAGAAAAGAAAAAGTAATTTCATTGCATGCCAACGATGCAAACTTCAACGTCATTCGAGACACCAATCGCCGAATAAGTTATATAAACGAAGAATGTAATTCAGAAAGTTAGCAGATAGTTTTCAAAGTTTCTCTCTCTCTCCCTCTCCCTCTCTCTTTCCGAAGAAACGAGACTCTTTCAAGCCTCGAAGAATTTTTATTTAAATCTCCAGCGCACAAGATACACTTTTGTTCGTGTTAATTTTTTTCCTACACTGTGATAATTTACAAATTTACCATGTGACTTTTCTACCACAAAACTAAATACAATTTCTCACGTTCAGAGCTCAGAAATAATTAACAACTATGTAAAGTCTGAGTTATAAAAGTAAACTGTTACTGTAACTTCAGTATCAATGTTTTAATCAGAGAACATATTCTCTTGAATCTCTTGAAGTTGATACCGAATATGTATCTCCCGCTGTAGTATATTGTTGCGTCGCGAGGATGCTTGCTTCTCTTTTCTTGAACGAATTTATCTCTGCGTCATAAAATGTATGCTGACAAGAAAAGGCTTAGGGAGCACAAATGTGTGCTCTTCTGGTAGCACCTCCGGATCGCTACATATTGGACTCAGATTAAATTCGACTCGCACAACGAAAACTCATAGTTCAAGTGCAAGAAGTAATATTTTTTGTCGGCCGAAAAAAAACACCGAATATCAAAGGCAACGGAAAAAAACGACAGAAAAATGAAGAGTACGCTGTATCTCGATCCTAGACGAATAACGAGATTCGCTGGAAAGAGCAGCACCCAGAAAGGTACAATTATAAAACAACTTCGAAAAATCGAACAGAATTGTCTTTTTACTGACTTTAAAAAGACCCCCTTTTACATGCTATCTCCAGTTTTTTGTAATTTCTCGGTTAAGTAACAAAGAAGCCTTTTTGACGAATGTCTCACGAGTTCGAAACAATGTTGACAGACTAGTTAAAAGTGGATTTGCCAAGCGACAGAGCGTAGTAGCATTTGTGTAAATAGTATCAGAAATTTCGTGGTATGCCAAGTAGGCGGAATCATCATTAGGCATTCGTTCCTCGTTCGAGCAAATTCGAAAAAGCCCGTCTTTGAGTAGAATTATTTTTTAGAGCCTAAACAAAAATTGATCAAAATGAGAACGTGGAATTTAAAAAAGACAGGTATCGGGCTGTTGTCGCGAGCGAAAAAAAACTCCAAACATTTTACGGTGCAAGTGGACAATCGAATGTTTCGTGAAAAAAAAACAATACCGCCATTTTTCTTTGAATTCATGTGCGATCTGGAGGTATCATATGGTTTTTGACATGTCTCAGGTAAATACAGCTGCAAGAACTATAAACACATAGCAATGGAGCACTCGGATTTGGTGGCCGAAATGGTGCACGTTGAGAGGCTGACGACCCAAGAGAGGCTTCATCTTGCTCGTCATCGTCGTCTCCAACAGCTCAAGGTATGGCGACAGAGGGAAAAAGAGTGGCTTCGTCATCAAACACGAAATTCCAGCAACAAGAGACACATATATTTCAACGACAGCGTTATGCTGCTCGAAGCGGCAGCGAGGAATGACATTGACGAAGGTAACGATAAAAAAGAACAATTACTCTGTGGTCGTGGGTCAAATTCGTTTGATCATTTCTCAACGGGCTCCAAACTCGCCTCAATACGACTGATTTTTGGAGTTTTTTTTTTCACAAAGACACGAATTTTCATATTCGATCTGTATAGTTTTTTAAAACTTTTCTCTCATCAAGCAAACTACCAATATGAAACTTGAAATTTCGAAAAAAAAGAGCCTCCGACCACACTATTGAGAAAATGAAAGTTCGTTCGCTCAAGTTCTAGTTTCCGGCTTTAGAGTCTTTTCGATCAAGGAAATACGAAATAAAATAGCTAAACTACATTTAGAGTCGAAAAAATGGATGCCGCTTCAAAAACGGCGAGAAAAACATTTATTATTAAGGGGTCTTCTCACTTTAGACGCAAAAAGGCTATTTTCATGCATTTTTTGATAGATTTATATTATAGATATTGATATAAATGTTAATATATACACTTAATGAATACACTTTCGAAACACATTTAAAAAATTTTTGATGTATTCCTTTAGTCCAAACAAACTTGAAACGCGTTTTTCACGAAACAACGTTTTTCGACGGCTTGTTAAAAAAATCTTCGAAACTACTAAACCGATCCTTATGAAATTTTAACCACATATTCTTTACAACTCCAGCTATAGCGCATATCATGGATTTTTCAAATGTTTATATTTACTACTTTTTTGCCAAAAACGGTGAAAACACACGCTTTTGTTATTGTTTTGTCGAAAAATGTCCATCATTTTGTTATTTTTGCATATATAAAAAATCGTATGATATGCGCTATAGCCATTAACATACTATATCTAAAACCGTTTGATTTTTTTGTTTCGGATGATCCGTCTCCGATATTTTATCAACAGCGCAGACCTTCAATTTTTTTAGGACATTTTTTTAACTACCATTTTCGTCTATAAATAATGACTTGAATAAATAAGAAAATTCATGTATTTCGAAAGTGTATTTATTAAGGCCTTAGACCACTGTAACGGGTATAAAATCATGTGCAAATTTAATATTTTTTTTTCGTATGAAAACGTGATTCACTCATAAAATGAATTACACATCTATTTAGTATGAATATCAAGCTGTTAGAAAAAATATATATTTTTTTTGATGTTCAAAATGGCCGACTACTCGAAACTTTTCGAAACAGCTTTTTTCCAATTGGCGTGACAAATAACTTCAACAATTTTCACTCGATTTACTTCAAATTTAAAAGTTATGTTCCTAATTGCATTTCGCAGAGCATTTTTGCGGAATTTCTGATTAATCGAAAACTTTTCATTTTATAAGCAGTTTATGGGCAGTTATAACGAAATTTTTCACTGAAAATTCATTTCTTAAGTTCAAATACCTACAGCTTTTGAATAAAACAATATTTTTTCAATTCCGTACGCACTTCTCCAGGTATTCTAATGTAGATTGACGAGAATTTTTGTTTTTTGTTCTAGGTAAAAAATTGTAGATGCTAAATGTCACGCCGCGGAGCGCCTAAAAAAAAGATAACAAAAGAAAATATTAGTAGTCGGCCATTTTGTACATCGAAAAAATTTATATTTTTTAACAGCTTGATATTCATACTAAATAGATGTATAATTAATTTTATGAGTAAATCACTTTTTCATACGAAAAAACGGTTAAATTCACTTTCGAAATACATGAAATAAAATTTATCTATTTAAGTCATTATTTATAGATGAAAATGGTAGTTAAAAAAGGTTAACTAGGATATTGATGTAAAAGGAACTTTCACATCAATATCTATAATATAAACTTATCAAAAAATTCATCGAGCAAGTTTTTATGAGGGATATCAGGGTGACGAAAAATGCCCCTGTCGAATGATGTTGCAAATGATGATAATCCTGTGAATCGATGGTTGCAGTAAGAAGGCTGTTGAAGAAGGGTGTAAATCCGGATTCTACGAACGAGGACGGTTTGACAGCACTTCATCAGTGTTGCATAGACGACAACGAGGACATGATGAAGTTACTGGTGGAATTTGATGCGGATGTAAATGCGGAGGATAGTGAAAAATGGACTCCCTTGCACGCGGCTGCGACCTGCGGTCACTTGCATCTCGTACGTTATCTCATTGCTCGTGGTGCAAATTTATTGGCCGTCAACGCCGACGGTAACATGCCGTACGACATTTGCGAGGACGAGAAGACACTCGACTGTATCGAGGGTGAAATGGCGAGTCGCGGGGTGACCCAGGAATTAATTGACGAGACGAGAGCCTCGACGGAAGTTCAGATGTTGCTCGATCTCCAAAAAATTACGTCCCGAGGTGGTGAGCTCGAGTACAAAGATCATCAAGGTGCTACACCCGTGAGTAAAAGTCAATAAGTCGACTTGGGGGAGGCCACCAGTCTAGAGCCCGGAAAAAGGAGAATTACGACAATTTACCATGGATACCCAGTTCATAAAATGGAAATTTCGTTTGGTGACCTTTATTCTGCATATCTTCAAGTATCTTTACAATTTTTTTCACACGATTTTGTAACAACATGGCAGCGCTGAAATTGGATGAAGCGCCGTCTTCAATTTTGGAGAATACATCTCCAATTTTTGCCTGGATCGAAAATTAAAAAAGTCGAGTTAGCTACTTTTAGACCAGAGAAGATTTGCCTTCAAAGTACGTAGAGAAATAGAAAAATATTGATTTTTAACCAAATGCTGCGTGCTTGGAAAAATAAATTATTTTATTTTTATTTTAAAAATCGCGAGATATTTTTTTTGGAAAAAGTTCTCAACATATCTAGAATCCCCTGCGTGTATTGATGTTAGATACTGTTATAGTCTGAAAAAAATGTCGAGTTAATAGGTGAAGAATTGTCGATGTAATGTTGCCAGCCACAGGACACCATCAGACAAAGGTCTTGTGAAAGAAGTTGTAAAAGTACTTGATGACATGTAGACTAAACGTCACTGAACGGAATTGTTGTTGTTTCAACTGGGTATTAGGGTGGCACAAATTTGAACTCTATTTTTTTCCATTTTCTCACCATCCAAATAGATTCTTTAAAGAAAAAAATTGTCGCCAAAGCTGCGAGCGGTTAAAAAATATTTAAAAGTCGCTCAAGCCTTCCAAAAATTCAAATTTTCATTAAAAAATCGTTTTTTTTTCGTCCACTTCCCACCCATAAATTTTGCGCTTTAAAATTTTTAAAGTAACCTCGCGAAAGCTCTAGCGTAGAAGAGGCGAGCGGTCGAAAAATATTTAAAGGTCGCTCAAGCATTCCAAAAATACAAATTTTCATTAAAAAATCGATTTTTTTCGTCCACTTCTCACCCATGAATTTTACGCTTTACAATGTTTAAATTAACCTAGCGAAAGCTCTAACCTAAAAGAGCTTCGAAATTTCCAATTTTCGCCAATTTTTTTTTACTCTTCTCACTCATAAATTTGACGCTTTGTAAAATGTTCAAAAAAATGAATCCTTTATTCTTTAGAAACAGTTTTTTTTAATTTACCTCACACTTCTAACCCAAGAATTACAATCTTTGTTCTCATAAAATAGTTCTTTAAAGCTCTTGCCCGTAAACAAAATTAAAGGTCGTTTTATTCGTAAAACTGAAATGGCAGCTGTTTTCCGCGCATCGAAATGCGTCCCACAGTTGGTCTCGTTAGTCAAACTGCGGACCAATCGTAGCTGTACTCTGTGACGAGCGATGCCATAATACAATAATACATAATAACACATATCGTCTTTGTTACAAATTATTATAATAAATTATTCAGAAAATGTAACATTTCGCTGGTTATTTTGTTTTTATGCTACAAAGAATTATAGTGCATGCGAGATTTATTTTTCGGCGGAAATTGTGAATGTCGAAAACCTTGAGCGACCACCAAATATTCATTGGTCGGCTAGAGCTTTCGCGAGGTTAATTTAAAATTTATAAAGCGTAATATTCATGGGTGAGAAGTGGTCGAAAAAAATGGATATTTTAATGAAAATTCCCTCGTAGAAATTCTGATGGGGCCCAAATCAGGGCCCGATCAGGTTGCCTGACTGCCCTGATAGAGCACTAATAAGGCAGCTTGAAAGGGCCCTACTAGGAAATGTAACGTTGTGTCACATATGGGCTTGACCTGGTTGCCTGATCAGGCCCCTATCAGGTTGCCTGATCAGAAAGAAATGCATATAATATTTCTAAAATCCAAAATGGAATGAACCACTTAATTTAGAGTTCCACTACAATGAATTTGTATCATAATTCCTCATTCCCTGGCCTGCTGAAATGTTTTTGTTCGAAGAAAATATTTCGCCTATATGGGAATCGAACCTCGTACCTACCTACCCAAAGCTAGGCACGCTGCCCCTATACTACCGAGTGCTTGTAACATCTTGGTCCCAGATATGGCATAAGACACCAAATGAATTCCTATAATTATTTGTTGTATCGCATAAAGTATATCAATTAGCTAATATCATTATGACAATTAAAGAGGTTTATCGAATAACATGCTAAGATTTTTGAAACTTAACCTTGTATCTAATTCCTCTCTCTTCGCCTTACAAAGCTACCGAAATCTTCTAACACGCATCCGAGTTGCACAACGTTTTTTGTCGTGACAGTCCATAGCACCTTTTTTTTTAAATAGAATTCAGGAATGCATCGTAACTCTGAAGCTACGATGCTGTAAAATCAAAGTTTCCATGTGGAAAATAAGAGGTTATGTGCATCTATCGACTGCTGAGGCAGTTATAGGGCAAGCCTATTATGGCCTGATCAGGGAAAGCCATGGTAGGGCCTATCAGGGCAAGCCTTGGTAGGGCCCTACCGGGGAAAGCCTTAGTAGGGCCACATGAGGGACAGCCTTAGTAAGGCCCTATCATGGAAAGCCTTAGTAGGGCCTATCAGGGCAAGCCTTGGTAAGGCCCTATCGGGGATAGCCTTAGTAGGATCTTATCAGGGACGGCCTTAGTAGGGCCATTTTAGTATAGCCTTATTTAGGGCCTAAATACTTCCGGCCCGATCGGGGCCGCATCACGATGTCCGTAATAGGTGTTACCCGTATCAAACCCCGATCGGGGCCTGATCCTGGTTAGGCTAATCCTAAGAAATTTCTATCCGGGTTGCATTTTTGGGAGGCTTGAGCGACCTTTAAATATTGTTTGACCGCTCGCAACTTTGGCGACAATTTCTTTTTCTTCAAAGTAGATAATTGGATGGTAAGAAAAAGGAAAAAAAATAGAGCTTAAATTTGTGTCACCCTGCTGGGTATCCATACAAAATTGCATAAAAATTTCACAAAAATTCTATAAAAATTTCATAAAAAATTCGTAAACAATGCATAAAAATTTGATTTAAAATTCATCAAAGTTTCATAAAAAATTCATAAAAATTTCATAAAAACGAAGTTCACATTTTTTCCGGGGTCCAGACTGGTAGTCTTCCTTGAGCCATCGTTTTCGCGAAAAGCGAGGCGATTCGGCAAGTCGTGAAAAATTCTCAAATCGCGTTTGCAGCTCCACATAGCAGCGGCCAACGGTTATCTGAGGGTAGTCGAGTATCTGCTGGATCAGCACGTTGCTACCGATGTCGAGGACAACGACAAATGGCAACCGGTTCACGCGGCAGCTTGCTGGGGTCACGTGAGTTAATATCTATTTGCGATTTTCCCTCTCACCTTTTCGTATCTCCTATGGGATTAGTCTTTTGTTCTCCTCAATAATTCGCGCTATCATTGACTCGCACGTAGCTGGAGGTGCTCGAATTGCTGGTGCAAAATGGTGCAGACTTGAACGCCAAAAACAAACACGACGAAACGCCTGCCGGTGAGTTTGGATTCGAAAGAAAAAGTAGACTGCTTCAGCCCGAGTTTTCAACCGCCTTGACGTTCCAACAAAACTGTTTCCTTTATCCATCGGCAGATATCTGCGAGGATCCGGAAATTAGAGACCGAATTGTCGAGCTGAAGACGGAACAGGAGAGTAAGAAACTCCGCGAGGCGCAGGGCAGGCGAGTTCGTAGATCACAGAGTATTAACACGCGAACGCAAAGCGTGAGAAGGACTTCGATCAGGGACAAAGTTCTCACGACGAAAAAGGATGCTCAAGAAGAGGCGAGACTGAGGATACAGGCTCAACAGGTACCAAATTTTCAGCTAAGATGTCGGTCTGCCGTCCGTTTGTCACAGTCTCACAGTTTCTACGGTTTTCAACCTACGTGCATGAGATTTTTCAAATAAATGCTTCAGAGGGCGATCTCAATTAATATGTCACAAAATCACGAAAAACATCAGGCTTTTTGCCTTATAGGGTAAGTCCGGGATAGTTGGCCACAGTTTTTTCAAGGATCCGTCAAAATAAAAGTACAGACGTTTCTTAACTTATCTTCATTTGTAATTAAACTTTGAACATTTAACTTTAATATACGAAATTAAAAGGAACTCGTATGAGATCAACCTTATAATTACGATTTTTTTAAAATCACGATTGGCTATCTCTCCCGGAGTATCCGGGTGTGTTGGCCATAGGAGTCGAGGTGAGATGGCCAGTTACCCAACATTATGTTCTCGGTTTTCTCTTTGGTTTTATGTTTTGATTCTTAATTTTTTCCGTTTGGCCACATCTAGAACACATATAATCGAAATCAGTATAATTTTTGTGTACCCAAAGTTGGCATACTATCCACTGAAACCAGTTTTAGATGAGGCGAGTTTCATAACAATTTTCTTCGCAACATTTTTTGTCATTGCTCCCATATCTTCTTTCTAAGGTCTTCCTAGGTATTTCGTAGGTCCTAGTGGCCGCACGAACCGACAGTTCATCATTTTTGCAGCACCAATAGCTGCTTTCAATGATTCTTGAGTCCACTTCCCTCGTAGAGCAATTGCTTTTCTCTTGTACTTATTAGGCATCCAAAAAAAATGTAGAAAAAATAAATTACCTGAACACATTACAACTAATACTATGGCCATCACACACCGACTGGCCGACGTGGCCATCTCTCCAAATCTTCCGGGAGAGATGGCCACATCTAAAATGTAAACAAGTAGAAACAATACATGCGAAATCTTGAGGTTATAACAAAGCACTGGTCGTGAACTATTCAAGAAATACAAAAGTAACCATTACTTTTACAAAATAACATCACCACAATGTGAAACGTGAAATCTTCAAAAAAATTAGCAGCAGACTGAATAATTAAAAAGGATTTTACTTACTTTATATTTTTTTTGCCAAACTTTTGCTCGTACACTTACCTGCGCACGACGCGAAGCGAATTAAGCAGTAACAGGTAAAATCAAGTGCGCGGTTCTGTGAAACATTTCTATCGGCCATCTCTTCTGTATGGGCAACTCCCCCGAAATTGCTCTATGTAAAGTGGAGGAGACTTTGTTTTAGCGCTCCCTAAGCAATGGGACATCATTGGACTGGTCATACAAAATTACACCATTCCATTACAAGAAGGTTCTGCCTTGTTGGGCCAAAAAATTTTCGATTTTTCACCAATGTTTTATGCGAAAAGTATTAAATATAGAATGTTGGTATTTGGTATGTTGACTAAGCGGTCTTTATTGAACATCAAAATGTTTTTTGAAGTTTGAAAAAACTTGGTGGTGGGAGTGGGAGGAGCTACGTATGTCGGTGCGCGGACAATGACATTCTTCGCTTGCGGAAGTGCTCAGTCCCGGACAGGCGATCTGAAGCAGAAAAATCAAACTTATTTTTACTTTGTACAATATTGTGTATAAGTTGACCTAGAATCAAGAAGAAAAATAGAAAAATAAAAAAATAGTGAGCACAAAACTGCGAATTTTTTTGGGAAAAAAAAATAAACTTCCTTCCGATCGCTCACTATTTTTTTATTTTTCAATTTTTCTTCTTGATTCTAGGTCAACTTATACACAATATTGTACGAAGTAAAAAAATGTTTAATTTTTTTGCTTCAGATTAGCTGTCCGGGACTTAGGACTTCCGCAAGCGAAGAATATCATCGCCCGCGCACCGACACATGTGGCTCCTCCTACTCCCACCACCATTCTTTGTCAAACTTTAAAAAATATTTTGGTGTTCAGAAAAGACCGCTTAGTCAGCATACCAAATATCGACATTCTATATTTAATGCTTTTCGCATAAACAATTGGTGAAAAATCCAAAAATGTTTGGCCCAACAAGGCAGAACCTTCCCTTAAATGATGTTGAAGTTCGCATCGTTGAAACGCAACGAATTTTCATGTATTATTATGATTTCATCGTTTTTTTCGTCATCCAAATTCGTAGCCTGGAAATTCGGGCTGTACATTTCTGATAAGCATCCTAAAAGATTTTCGAGTTTCTTTCGTAGCCCAGATTTGCCAAGCAAATATTTGAGCTACTAAACTCTGGTTGCGTTCCATCGATGCAAACTTCGATATCATTCCATCTACCATTTTTCATTTTTAAGCCCCCTTGCGAAATATTAAGGGGCCAGTCCACTTTGGAGCACGAAAAAACACTATTCTCGCGATTGTTTTTTGAGGATTTTATAAAAGATATGAATATAAAAGTTGTTGGACTTGATAAATAAAGTCTTGAAGTACGTGTTAAAAAATTTGAATTCATTTTTATTCATTTTTAAGTACAAAAACTATAGTTTAACGTAACGCCTCAAAAATCGGCGCGCTAGGTAGCTCCACCACAACTCGGCAACAGCTTTTCTAAAACAAAAAAATCAAAGTCCATTAGATTCAGTATGACACCAGCTACAAAATGACCCTTGGATATAAAGTTTTATCGAAAAATAAAAAAATGGCAGATGAAAAACGAGAAAGTAAAAAAAAGCGTTTTTTCGCAGTATTTCGCAAAAAAAGAGTAAAAATCAAAATTTAAAAACATTGAGGGTCATCTTGTTGCGAATCATGTTTACAATATGTGATTCAGATTTCAAGAGAATCGGTGTAGTAGTTTCAGAGATACGATGGAGCTAGATTTTGAAAACGTTGTTTCGAGAAAAACGCGTTTGAAGTTTACGCTATGAAAAAATCTTACCTAAACTCAATCGGAAATTCCTGCACCGTACCAAATCCCTTCCGATTGCTCATCATCGTCGATTTCTTCAAGTCTTGCTTGCTTTCGATTTTTGAAATTTTCAAAGTGGTCTGGCCCCTTAAGCTTCAAAGTGATGTGCGGTGTGCCCTTCCCCCGTCTAGTTTTACAACCGTTGATTTGAAAGATCTGAGGAAATTCTGGGTACTAGCATTTGATTAGAACTTTCGAACAAAATGATTTCGGATCCAATACATCAAGAAATTCCGGAGATACAAAGAACTAAGTTATCGCTAAGTCGATTTCATGTGAACTTATTATGAAGACTGCACAAATTACTTTGTCGCATGTTGTTTGAAGCTTAGTCGAGGGATACTGCCGAGTTAGAGCCCAGAAAAAAGATGAATTTCGACAATTTTTCTGGATACCCTATCGATAGAATGAAAATTCCGTTTAGTGGCCTTTATTCTACATATATTCAAGCATATTTACATATTTTTTCACAAGATTTTGTGACTAAATGGTGGCGTTGAAGCTGGATGAAGCGAGTTACTTTTGTCTGATCGTGTCCTGCGACCGCTAAGAGTTCTCCGCAAATCATTTACCTGGAACGAACGTTCAAAATGATTTGAGTTCCAGCTAAGATTTGTCTTCGAAGTATGTAGGGAAATTAAAAAATATGGATTATTTGTCAAATGGTGTAGGTTAAAAAAATTTTTTGGTAAAAAAAACGCAGCAAATAATTTTTTCGGAAAAAGTTTCCAACATATCAAAAATTCCCTGGGTACTTCGATGTGAAATTTATGAGGTTGCGAAAAAAGTCAAGTCTATCCGCGAAGAATTGACGATAAAATGGTACTGGCTGCAGGACACTATCAGACGAAGGTGACTCGCTCAATGGCTTAGGCCACAGTAACGGGTATAAAATCATGTGCGAATTTAACAATTTTTTTTCGTATGAAAAAGTGATTCACTTATAAAATTAATTACACATCTGTTTAGTATGAATATCAAGCTGTTAGAAAATATATATATCTTGTTTCGATGTACAATATGGCCGACTACTAATATTTTCTTTTGTTATCTTTTTTTTAGGCGCTCCGCGGCGTGACATTTAGCATTCACAATTTTTGACCTAGAACAAAAAACAAAAATTTTCGTCAATCTACATTAGAATACCTAGAAAAGTACGTACGGAATTTAAAAAATATTGTTTTATTCAAAAATTGTAGGTTTTTGAATTTACGAAATGAATTTTCAGTGAAAAATTTCGTTATAACTGCTCATAAACTGGTCATAAAATGAAAAGTGTTCGATTAATCAGAAATTCCGTACGTACTTCTCTGCGAAATGCAATTAGGAACATAACTTTTAAATTTAAAGTAAATCGAGTGAAAGATGTTGAAGTTATTTGTCACGCCAATTGGAAAAAAGCTGTTTCGAGAAGTTTCGAGTAGTCGGCCATATTGTACATCGAAAAAATTCTAACAGCTTGATTTCATACTAAATAGATGTGTAATTAATTTTATGAGTGAATCACTTTTTCATACGAAAAAAATTGTTAAATTCGTGCATTATTTTATACCCGTTACTATGGCCTCAGGCCTTAATCCAGCTTCAGCGCCTTCGTTATGTTACGAAATCTTGTGAAAAAAATTGTAAGGTTACTCGGAGATACGTCATATAAAGCTGAATGAACGGAATTTTCATTTTATAAGCTGGGTAGCCATAAAAAATTGTCGCAATTCGACTTTTAGCGGGCTCCAGACTGGTAGTCTCCCTTACGATTGCGGATTATTAACCCTTCGTTGACCCACCTATATTTGGCCACGATTTTTACACATTGGGTTAATTTGACCCGGATGGCACTCCATCCACCTGCCATTAACAAACTTTCGGTCGGTTTTAGTTGAAATTTGGAAAGGATAAAATTGAATTGTTGTAAAAAATTATAAAAAAAACTTTTTGTTTCGGGAAAGTGAATATATTATTTGTAATTCGTCAGGGTCAAAATAACCCAGTGTGTTAACGTAGGGGTTAAATGAAATCGAAATTAGTATGCTATCAATGATTGTGCCCAATATACATAATAATAACAACATATTAGTTAAGGGGTCTTCTCACTTTAGACACTTAAAAAATGCTATTTTCATGATTTTTTTGATAGGTTTATAGCATAGATATTGATATAAAAGTTGTTACACTTAATAAATACACTTTCGAAATACATTAAAAATTTCTTTTTTTATTTAAGTCACTATATATTATGACGGGTATCGCGCGTTACTGTAGGCGGAGGAGGGGGGAAGGGGAAAATGACTGATGGGTCAACAACTGAGAAAATTCAAATATAATTTATTTTACACAAATAAAGAAATTAAAGCTCGATACAATAGAAAAAGAAGTTACTTGATTAAGTACAAAAAAGGATAAATTTAGGCTCGATATAATAAAAGATTCCGCAATAATAATAATACTGGTGACTCAAATTAAACAGGTTTCTGGACACGCGAAGTCCCTACTCAATTTCGTCACCCGTTTGAAATATTCTCAATTCTATAAATTCAATAAGTTGGGCGCCAGCCGTTCTCGGGCAACGCGGCCGACCGCGTACGTGAAGTATTCAAACACAAAAAAAGGTAAACAAATGCTAGCTCTATTTGCGCGCGAGACTCGCTAAAAGGTCGAAGGGATATCTCGGCGTATCGGGGGCAGACGGGGTTCTCGAACACGATGGCCTCTTAACACTTGGACCACGACTATTTTAATCTTTATTTAAAATCCTCGAATCAATAATGCACGAAAACGGAAAAATATGACTGGCTCGATCTATCGCGCCGCGGGTTATTCTCGCGAGAAATGTCACCCGACTCGGCCGACCGTCGTGCTACACGAGGCTGGGCCGCGGCTACGCGCGCGCGAGGGAAAATTTCACGAGGGACACCGGGGATCCGCCACGAACACCTTTTCACACATATTCGCGATAATTGTTAGCTCTAATACTCGAGGCAATTGCTCGGATTGACTCGCACTGAAGTTATTATTCCTTAATCTTTTCTACACAATTTTTCGTAGCGACGCGCACGGAAAGGGGACGTCGATCTTGGGATTAACCGGGGAAGGGTGAAGGGAACAATTTAACGGTCGCCCGTGCGACAGAATTTGGCCCGAACAGAATTTAGCGGCTTTCGCTAGCCGCTTTCGCAAAAGAGAAAAGAGGAAAGACTTACGTTTGCGCTGAGAATACTTCTTCAATCGGCTCGCCGATATCCTTTTTTTCTCGGATCGTCGCGTCTCTTCCTCTTTCTCTTTGTTCGCTCGGGCTTGCGATCCATCGCGTCCTTCGCTGACCACGCTCGGAGACTCGATCCCGGATCACGCCGGCCGGCTTCCTCATCTCGCCCAATTCCTTGCTAGACGACGGACCTCCCATCGATTCCCTTGATCGATCGGTGTGTTTCGCGCTTCCGGTCGATATCCTCGATGGCTTTTCTCTCTCCCGAATCGTTGAGCGCCCCAGTCGGTACGGCGCTCGTCAGCCATGCCGCGCGAGAGCTGCAGTTTCTGCTGACGCGCGGTAGGCCGGAGACTCGGGAGATGGCAGCAGGATGCCCTCGGACGGCGAGCCCGATATTCCTCGTCGTCGAATTGACGGCCGGGCCGTCGGTCTGCGTGGTCCTTTTTCGGGTCGTCGTAAAGGGGGTTCAGGGGAGGAACGGGAGGGATTTGTCGCAGATTCTATATAACAAAACACTTAAAACTAGCTTAAAATTGACAAATAAATTTTTCCGTAAAGCTGCGTGGCGGAGATTAAGCCCGAGCGTGGTCACGCGGGCTTTTTCCCGAAACTCCTTGTAACGCAACGTCACAATATAGACAAAACTGGTAGTTAAAAAACGGTCCTAAAAAAATTTCGTCTGCGCTGTTGATGAAATCTCGGAGATGGATCATCCGGAACAAAAAAATCAAACGGTTTTAGATTCAGTATGTTAATGGCTATAGCGCATATCATACGATCTTTAATACATGCAAAATTAACAAAATGGCGGACATTTTTCGAAAAGTGAAAAAAACGTGTTATTTCACCGTTTTTAGCAAAAGCAAAGTAAATACCAAAATCTTTTAAAATCCTTGATATGCGCTATGGCTATAGATGCAAAGAATATGTGGTTAAAATTTCATAATGATCGGTTTAGTAATTTCGAAGATTTTATCAACAAGCCGTCGAAAAACGTTCTTTCAAGAAAAACGCGTTACAGTTTCTTTGGGTTACATAAATACATAAATTCTTAAAAAAATGTATTTCGAAAATGCATTTATTAAGTGTAACAACTTATATATCAATATTTATAATATAAACCTTTCAAAGAAATGCATGAAAATAGCCTTTTTTATCGTCTAAAGTGAGAAGACCCCTTAAGCATTGACGCGTAAAATGTTTGCTCAAAGTAATGACTACGAAACCCCTACTTTATGTCTTTTCCGCCACGTACTGGTAAGGCTTTTTTTATCTTCAGGCAAAAGTTTCTTGTCGAGCGTAACCAATAAATGTAACCATTGTGACGATCACTTTTGTTTCGCTCCATTCTCAGACATACGTCGCACCCGTAGTAACGAACAATATCGCGGCTATTGGGAGTACTGCGAGTTCTCAGGACGTGACGAATGACGACGGTGATTCGAGTGCCCTGACACCGTCGGTACGACGCGGCCCCGAGGGCAAAGACAACGATTCTTTTCTCCACGAGGATGTCGACAAAGACTCAGGTACATACTCGTGGAATTTATTTATTTTTTCCCTTTTGTTCGGATCTATTAGCAATATATCTTAGTGAACAACACTGAAAGCAAACAGACAAAAATCGCCCTGTCAAACGAGACCATTTCCGGTCTCTACAGAATTCAAGCGTATCAACAAAACGTTCTTTGAATCGGCCAATTTTTCCCAAATTCACATATAAATCTTTTTGAAGAAATGGCATACGCAAACGAGAGATGCGGGAAATTTCTGAACTGTAGAGAGCAGGTTTCAAATATTCGTATAAATATTATTTCCAATGCAATACTTCGGCCGATGGTAATGTACTTGCTCTATTCTTTCTCTTCCATTAATGACGTGCCCGCCTCTCGATATTAATATTCATGAGGTCAGTTTTTTACGTAACTTTCCTATTTCTCTAAGTATGTTATTTAAAAAAAACGATTCAAGAGAAAAGATACGTGATATGGAATGAATGTATTCATAGCATACGAAAATCCGTTAGATTTTTTACTTCCAAGGAGGTTCGCTCGTTGACATCACTACGAAATGACGATTTTGATATTTGAAATGCTTGCGACATGAAACGATATTACTTTCATCGTCATAATATATCCCTACGTCTTAAGTAATTATCATAATATTTATTTTAATTATTTAAATATTATTTTACTCATCACATCACGTCATCACGTCATAAGTAATTATCATATTATTTATTTTAGATATTCAAATATCATTTTAATCGTCACATCATGTCATTGCGTCATAAGTAATTATCACACCTTTTATTTTAATTATTTGAATATTACTTTTACCGTCATAATACATCATTACGTGATCAGTAGTTAACGTATTATTTATTTTAATTGTTTAAATTTTATTTTAATCGCCACATTACGTCATTACATCATAAGTAATTATCACATATTTTATTTGAATTATTTTAATATTATTTTAATCGTCATAATACGTCATTACGTTATAAGTAATTATCACATTCGTTCTTTTACCAATTCACAAAATTATGATTATTGGTTGCAAAAAACGCATAAAAATACGTCGGATTATAGCGATATGAAAATAATACTTGCAATGATCTTGATGTAAATGGCCTAATGAACAATCGTCCGAACCTCCTTGAGTGACTGGCAAATTGCTTGCTCGGCGATATGAATTTGCGCCAGTAATTATTGTCATCAAAGATATAATGCATGCGTTTCCTCCATTATCGATCCTGCACTATAGTTATCGATTGCACAAGTCATTTCTCTATTTCCTCACACCGTATACGTATATCGCAATCCGCGATGTCGCGGCCATGGACGAAAATTTCTCAAAGTTCAACTATCTCAAATAGTGGAAAACGTACGGAAAAAAACACGTCAGTAACTTTATATGCACTGATTACTTCCGAGGAAAAAGTAGACAGCATGTCACGTAAGGTCAACGATTCGATCAGTTATTGGGAATATTGTAGAGAGATCGATTTGAAGCATGCATTTCCTGGGTACACGTAACTCTTTCTTTTGGAGTACAGTGAAACTTCAGTTATATGTTTTTCAAGGGTCACATCAAATGGGACGTATGAGTGAGAATAACGTAGAAGTGAAATTACAGTATGAATCTGAAACTCTTTAACATTTGAAAATGGCGATTGGTGCATAATTCATGATGTTCTTCAATAGCACTACCTCTATTATGTTAATGTTTGGTTTTCCAATTGAAAATGTAATTGGTAATAATTGAAAAATGAGCCAACTCAACGTGTCGAATTTCCGTTTTGAGCTTTTATTTGATGGAAGCTTGTAACACTAAGCGTTGACGTTGCATACTAGTAAATAACAGACAGGTTCGTACTGATAAGAGACATGTAATTACAGTACATGCATACATAGTCGAGGTCAGAAACATCAAAACATCGAAACATCACACAAAACATCAAAACGCAGTCACGTTAAATTTTCTCCGGCGAAAGACTATCACGTGTGATTAAGGTAATCCTATCGCCAGGCTTCAATCCATAGGATTTTCATTTTTTTTTGAGCTTCAGATAATATATTAATAATCGTCACTGTAAAATTTCAAGGTCGGTTATCGACCTAATTACAAAGAAAAAAAATATTTAAAATGCGTCTTTTTTTAAAGGAATTCCGAGACGACATGCAAAAACCGAATTTCCGGTCGCTACAAAAGTGTATATTATAATGGGAATCCGCCAGATTCTTAAGGGGGGATTGTCTTTTTTTTCGCAAAATTTACCGCTTTTTGGGAATTTTTTCGTGAAGAAAGTATACAACGGAAAACTTGTGAAACTTGGCATATAGTTTTATTGATCTGTTTACTACATACAAACAAATTTTTAAACAATTTCATCAAAAAATCCGCCTCCCACCCCCCTCGACGCGCGATGGTCCTTTTTTGATGGTGTGCACGATTACAGCCTTCACGTTCATCCTGCAACAAAAACCCAAAAAGCATTTTACTTTAGACACATATAGCTATCGTTCGATGAAGGGAAAAAAAAAATTGACGATTTGGTGACGTTTTGAACTTGAAGTATCGATTTTTCGAAAAAAATTGATCGATTTTTTGTTATAAATAAAAAACTATTAAACGTATTGCTTTTTTGCTTCATCAAACGATAAAAGGATGTCAGCTGAGCATTCTGTCCAAATTTGAAGGCAATCGGTTGAATAGTTTTTGAGAAATTGTGCACACCATCAAAAAAGGACCATCGCGCGTCGAGGGGGGTGGGAGGCGGATTTTTTTATGAAATTGTTTAAAATTTTTTTTGTATGTAGTAAACAAATCAATAAAACTATATGCCAAGTTTCGCAAGTTTTCCGTTGTATACTTTCTTCACAAAAAAATTCCCAAAAAGCGGTAAATTTTGCGAAAAAAAGACAATCCCCCCTTAAAAATAATCAGAATTACTCATTCGACACACTTATTCGAATTTCCACACATATTTCATTTTTAACCGACATATTTCGCCGACATAAATTTTCCATGCTTTTTACCAGTCGTGGCCCGAATACAATGCTTTACATTTCCCGCACCTGACATTGTTTTGACAGATCGATGTTGAAAAGCATAGAGGTTAAACTCGCCTGGTTGAGTAAAATGAAACGGAGATAGGACCAATGTTGCCAAATATCAAACCTAGAAATACTGCGCAAATCGTTGGAATAACTATTTTTTCATTTTTCTAATTAAATGTGAACATTCATTCAACAGTTCATACATGGAAAATTCTAGTTATTACAAATAATTTTTTTTGCACACGTTAAAAATACGAATTGTACAAGTCTCAAGTATGATCAGTGGTATGCCTAGTGTGAAGCGATAGGATTACCTTAAGGGGTAAGTGTGAACGCTGAAAATTTGGGTGATTTTCGGGAATTTTTTGGAAGAAAAGTACTCAATTAAATGTTTTGGAAAATTAAGAATATATTTGGCTATATTTGACCAATATTACATAATTTTTTCATAGAAAAATATTGAGATCCAAGCGACTTATGCGCAGCCTTCGGAGGCGCCAAAAAAAAGTTCTTCTACTGCTGACATGATTCCGGCCGATTGAGTAGCTGAAACCGAAAAATGTCGTTAAACTGGAAGGTATTTCCTGTACAATGACGTAGGGTTTTCGAAAAATATCAAAATCTAACAAAATGGCGTAGTTATGAAAAAAAGTCTGTTTTCTTGCCTATAAAATGGTCGTTTTTTTCAATGCCAAATCGTCAATTTTCATCCAAGCAAAAATATCCTACGTCATTGTAGAGTAAATATATTCAAGAGTACTCAGTTCAAATTTCAAGTCAATCGGAGAATTGCTCTTTGAGTTACAATGTCAGCAAATTTGAAAAATGTCATTTCGAGAAAAACGCGTTTAAAGATTTAACTATCGATTTTTGCAAGACAAAATGATATTGATATAAATTATATAAATGATAATGATATTCTTGAAAGTATAAACGGTCGAAAAAGCGAAAAAAATCGATTTTTTGAAAGTGTCACACTGGTATAGCCCCTTAACGTATGACGGAGGAAAAAAGAACCTCGAAACCGACGCTGGGGAATAAAATTAATAACGTATAAGTGAAAAACGTAGAAATGAAACTTTATTACCGTCTTTATGAACGGAATCTGCCGGGGCTAGAGAAATTTGACGTATAAATGATAAAAACGTATAAACGAGGTTTCACTGTAATTGAATGTTAGAGAGGCATGTCAATGACGGAGCCAAATATCTGAGTTGTCGAAGATTGACGCAAAAAATTAGAACAAAAAAACGTAAATTAACGGATTGTAAGAGGGAAGCGAGTCTAGCATTAGATTTACGTATTTGCCTCGGCAGTGACAGGGCCTGAACCGCCTATCGGCAGCCATCAGCCCGTTTACACAGCAGAGAGCGATGCTAACGGCAAGATCAACATACACGTGTCTGTAGTTTTCGTCAAGTCGTTGTCCGACTTGAAGAAGCAGCGGTCCCAAAATCGTCACACGACGCCAAACATGATCGACGCCAATGGCAACGGGGTGCCGATGAACGCAACGCCAATGCCAAATTCCGAAATGACTCCTGATGACTTTCATCGCTTTACGGGAAACACGAGCGACATCATTGGCGACAGTCAAACCGAAAAGAATTGCTGCGCCGTAATGTGAATCAACTTCTCGAACTTCTCGATTCAAGACGAGGCGAGGAAAAGGTCGCGATATTGTTGAATTCAAGGGATATGAGGAATTTTCTAGGGTCTTCATGCCGGTACATAGCGAAAATGGCATGGCCATTGGAACCGTAGCGGTAAGACGAGTGAGACGATTATCTTACGAAGATAGGAAAAAAATTAACGAATTATCGTCAAAGTTACTCGGGCCCGAAGGAGCACCCCCTTAAAGATACGCGAAGTAAGGCAAGCCCTCGCGGCATCGGGCAACATGAAATCAAAGTATTATTAACTTCCTCAATACGGTTGTGAGCAAATTCGATTGAAAGATTATGTACTTGGCGAGCGTTTTCTTCACAGGATTGTGAGACGAGAAGAGTATACGTATGAAACGACTAGAGATGAAAATTTGTCTTGTGCTTGAAATACTTGTCTTTGAGTGTAATGAACGACCGTGCGGAATAAATCGTTCGGGGAGAAAATTCGATAAGTGCCTCAGTTCAAACGAACGACAGTTCGATCGGAAATTTATTTATCGAGGCTATCTTACAATTTTGTCCACAGCTTCACTTTCACGAGGCTCGTCGCACTACACTCGAATTATTGTCCTGAGTGGAAAACGAGATTTTTTCGTTTAAAATTCCCGCTTAAGAAGCATCAACAAGTCATTGAACATAACGAAGCGACTACTTTGTAATCGACGTTTGGAGCAAATGTGCGAAAAAAAACAAACGATTCGCAAAAACTGGCTCGAGAAAAACGGCGGATAAAGCTCTTGAATATTTTGTACATAGTTTTATTTATTTCTGTACTTACGATTTAATAAGATACATTTTCGAATATATATATATATATATATATATATATATATATATATATATATATATCAAACGTAAATTTCGTTTTTCATCCCCCCTGATCCTCGTTACTCTGAGAGCACTGAAAAATTATTCGTGATGACGGGAAGCCTCGATGTTAACAAACAAAAATATTACAAAAAAAACGGCCTATAATATTTTCCGCGACAATTCTGTGGACCAAAATCCCGCAAAATTCTCTTCACCCTCCCCATACGTATACCAATCGGCTATTTGGACATTTTTTTCGGAAACGAGAAGACTGAAAAAGTCATCGTAAAATATCCAATTATCGGGAACTCGAACAATTACCATATCGCACGGAAAAGCCGCAAAAAAGCCAAAATATTATTTTGCGAGTTGCAGTTAGATCTGCGGATCTTTGACGAAAGCGCATGCGATTCGTTTCCGAACCAAGTGAAATGTATAAACAATAAATTGCGAGGAAAAAATTCGACGAATAAATAACAGAAACAAAACGGGGATGCCCTTATCCTCGTTTTTTCCTCAGACAGATCTTGCTCTTCGGTAAAATGAAAAAGCCATTTCTTCACAAATGGGTAAAAATGCACGTCTACATTTATGCCGATATAAATGGTCATTCTCTGATGCAGGGCTTCATGAGTTCAAGAGAATTTACGACTGAGAATAATATGATATTTAATGGTTCTTCAAGCCCTCTTCGGAAAATGAATATGGCATATTTTTACGATGAGTAGTATTTGCCATATATAATTGAACATTCCGGAAAAAATTAAACGTCATTTTGAGTTCAACAGCACGAAGATAATTTCGAATACGAAACACTCCTAAAAACTTTTCTAAAATGTAATAAAATTTATTTATCCACTTGAAAATACATCTACGATAAGCTTTTTCTTGATGGACGGACAAAAAAGTCTTTCACGAGTGCTTCGTATTCGGATTTTAATTATCTTCATTAAGCTGTTTTTAAAATAGAATTTTGATTTTTTTTCAGAATGCTCGATTTTATTCTGGCAAATACTACTCGTCACGAAAATACGCTGAATTTTTGTTGAAAGAGGACTTGAAAAGTCATTAACAATAATATTTCTCTCAGTCACGAAATTTTCGCGCAAGACCCGTTAAAACATACGGCCACCTTATAATCACCTCCTGTACCTATATATATATATATATATATATATATATATATATATATATATATATATATATATATATATATATATCGTAATGCACTATTTATAAAAAAGGAGCACTATCACTAAAATTTGTCCATGGGGTGAATTTTTTTGGTATCTTGGGGTTCCGAGGAATTTGTAGAGAAGAAAATAAACTTTGGGTCGATAACTGATGTGATAGATGCGCAAGCAAATATTTTTTTATAGTTTTTATGAAACTATTTATGTATATTAAATAGAAAGTGTATGTATAACGTAATCCAATGATTATTAGTAACGATCAACCGAATATATCCCTGAGACGAATCAACGAAGACCAAAAAAAACCATAATCGTCGCGGCAAGTTGTTCTGCGACGATTCTTGGGCACAGACTTTCTACATAACAATAAAGAGAACATGAAATCAGTGGCACTCATCCACAAAAGTTTCGACCAAGACAATTCCATGATAACAAAAAAAATCTCTTATCGATTCTCGTCAATATACCAATACTGTTTCAATTTCAGCTACTACGTAGTATCGTCTATTCGGAAATGGGCAAAGTTCAAGTTTTCCATTGCGTTAGAAACATCTTATATTTATTTTATATCTACGAGTACAATGAATTTCTCCACTGCGTTAATAAATTTTCATTTGACAAAGCACTCCGGGAGTGTTCGCGAAATGATTCACCGTTTTCCTGGGTCGTTATCACAAGTTTGCCTAATCGAGCAATTTACGGAAAACTTTTTTTTGTATAACTCGAACATTTAGAGCTGACGTATATCAAAAGTGCGTTGAAGATAAGTGAACTTTGCCAATTTCTGGTATCTACAATAGCAATAATTGATTAAAGATATAGCAGTGTAATATTGAGAGGAATAGCCTTTTGAAAATGATAAACGATCGTTAAATCATGACACGCCTGCATTGATAGTCGAATCGCAACATTGTTCAAATTCTTTTCTAGTTATTTTTCAATCAACGCTCATTCAATATTTGACATACTTACCTTGCGAAATAAATCGTCGTAGATTGGAGTAAGAGCGAAACAAACAAAATCTTTTGCATTTGTATAATCAAGACGTACGTTTAATTACGTATTTGCGTATTATCGGCTGATTAACGAGTCAGTGTTAAAAAAATGTTAGTAGCGGGTCAGTGATATAACATCGTCGATACGATAAAAAAAAAAATAAACGAAACTACCCTCATCTTCGAGTTCATTGTAGAGAAGCAATTGCTCTGGGATCGAGTGATGCGCCGATTACGATGATGGAAAGTTGTAAATATTTAGAAAATAACGATTACGAACAAGAATAAATAATTAACTCGTCGAACTTTTCGAGGAAAGCAAGTATTACAGCGACGAGTAACACTCCGGAGCTGAAAGTGTAGGAGACACTAAAAAAAAAGCTTTCGTTGCTTTCGCAGACTGAAATTATACACGAATAATGATAATACCTATGTTAATGCGTCAGAGTACGAAAAAATTTAAATACTTTATCAAGGGGTCGTATCATGTATTGTGAGAATTCTGCGAAAAAATTGTGTCGAAAATCCCAAACGAAAATTAGTCAGGTCGAAGTAAATTGTGGAATGGTAATACGTTTATCTTCGGCTTTTGGGCGCGGACCCTTTGGAAGCGTAAAAATTGTGATAGTTCAAAATATCCTATAGGAATGTTGTCTCGGCCGAGATCCCAGAGTTTAGAAAATTGTATTTCACCAAAATTTACTCTCACTCTAACGTCATTCGCATTCCCATGCAAATATATCTAGAAATATAGACGGATCACTTGTATCTTATACGAAAATTACAAATTAAATTCAGGCTTCTCTCCGTTTCAACTCACGACTCGTCATAATGATACATACATATAGTATTGATAATAATATTAATAAAGTTAAACGAAACAGTTAATCTACGATCCGTTAAAATGATAATATATATCTTGGCTGTTTTTACTTTAGTATGCTGCCTTGACACGTGTAAGAAAAATAGGACGTTCAACAAAATATATCGTTCTCGTATATATATTTTTTTTGTTGAAAAAATGTGTTCTAAGAAAAGTTATTCTGACAATACATAATGTTTAATGTACGAATTCAATGTCGAGAAAAATTGTCTCGGTGCAGTAAAGCGATTATTCAGAACACCTGATCAAACGATCGTAAATAAAATGTCTTGCCAAAAGTTTCATTCTGCCCTGCCATTCCAACGTTTATGCGAGTTGATTATCGACGTTTCCGTATTACGTGTACGGTCCTAAATGAACATCGTTTAAATTCTCATTGGGGCGCATACAAAAGTGTTCCGTTCAATAATTTACGTGTTCGTCTCGTTCTTCCATTTTCAGAAAAGACAAACTTTTTGGAACATCTAAAGCGGTATATACTTTATAATAAATGCAACTCTGCTTGTCATGTTCTTGTATATTGAAATACAACAAAATTGCAACATTATTTAATTAATATATATGTATATATGTATGGATAAGCGATAATATATTGCATATCAAATATTATTGCGTTTACAGATTTTATTTAAATTGACAGTGTATTTATTTTGCCTGCTACGTATCCTAAGCATGTCGTCTTCGAGCTTATGAGGTCTTTTCACTTTAGACGCTAAAAAAGGCTATTTTCATGATTTTTTTGATAAGTTTATGTTATAGATATTGACATAAAAGTTGTTACACTTAATACATACACTTTCGAAATACATTAAAACATTTTTTGTTGTATTTATGTAACCCTAACAAACTTTAAACGGGTTTTTCTCGAAACAACGTTTTTCGACGGCTTGTTGATAAAATCTTCGAAACTATTAAATCGATTCGTATGAAATTTTAACCCCATATTTTTTACAACTATAGTTATAGCGCATATCAAGGATTTTTTTAAATATTGATATTTTTTATTTTTGCCAAAAACGGTGAAAAAACCCGATTTTTTTTGTTTTTTCGCAAAATGCTCGCTATTTTGTTATTTTTGCATATATCAAAAATCGTAAGATATGCGCTGTAGCCATTAACAAACTAAATCTAAAACCGGACATTTTTTAACTACCATTATCGTCTATGAATAGTGACTTAAATAAATAAGTAATTTAAAAAAAAATGTGTTTCGAAAGTGTATTTATCAAGTGTAACAACTTTTATTTCAATACCTATAATATAGACCTATCAAAAGAAATCATGAAAATAGCCTTTTTTAGCGTCTACAGTCAGTACATCTCTTATGAAAGAGAAAAAATCATGTCTCCAATCCCCATGGAATGATCTTTAGAAACGGTAAAATAATTGGTGATGCAATTGAAGCGCAAATTCTATTTTTTTAAGTGTATACGAATATCAGATGAATTAAATATTTTTCTATCACCTTTACAATGGAAGCCGTGTAAGTCGGAGTATATATTAATTGCGGCATATAAAACCGACCATTTTTGAGTGAACGAAAAGATCGGTAACAAAGCAACGAACTGGTTTATTCAAAGTATTGCCGATCGGAACAGACAACCTTGACCCATCTTTTGGCCAACAATCGAATTCCACGCAGGCACAATTCGGGTTCTTTGGAGGCAATCCAGTCATCTGGCCGATTTTTGATTCCTTCGTACGAAATGAAGTGCCGAGCCGTAAGCGTTGACTGCATCGACCGAAACAAATGGTAATCAGAGGGAGCGATGTCTGGGGCATATGGCGAGTTGGATTATATTTCCCAGTTCGTTGCATCTAAATCCTTCTTAAGGGGTTATGACTACTTGTAAAAGTCGAAAAATCACTTTTTTTTTCAAAATCGATATATATTGACAGTACATTATCTTGTAAATGTTGCCTGAAAATTTCAAGGTGTTCGAATCAAAATTGACAGATTTATAGACTGTTACATTGATGCCCGTCGGATGGCTCGGACCGTCATTCGTAACTTTAAGGGGTATGCATAACCTTGTCATTTCAAAAAATCAATTTTTGGTTTAATTTATTTTCTTATTGGGTAGAGTCTTAACTTTGATTTGGTTAAAAGATTTTGTAAACATTCGAAAAATTGACTGAGTTATGACGATTTGAGTGGAGTAGGTCAGAACGTCCAGTTGCGTTACGGCTCTAGCGTTGCGCGGTGCATTGTATGGTATCTAAGGTCATTGATATGAATTTGTAGCCTACTAGGCTGTTTGATTGTTATACGGTGCAGGAATCGCAGATTGAAGGTACGAAAAATAATTGTGATTTTATCTCAAGCAAGTAGTCCATGCACCAAGGCACTTTCTTACAATTCAATTTTTCAAATAACAATTGGGACGAAAGAGTGTATTTCACAGATAGAAATTTTAAATAAAAGATGTTTAACTTTTTTACTAGCTCCATTAGTAATGGAAATATGAGGGACGGAAGTTAATCGCATCACCTCTCACCCATCGTTTCGTCCCTTTTTCTCATCATTCCGTTTTTCCCATAAAAATGTTCCTTGTTCATATCTGCATTACTAATGGAGCTGGCAAAAAAAATTAAAGAGATATTTTTTATTGTCAATTCAAAAAGAAACATCTTTTATTTCAGTTTGTTTCTACAAAATGTACTTTTTCGTCACAATCGTCATTATAACAATTAAATTGTTTATAACGAGAAAAAAACGACGATGGAACAAAATAAATGCACTATTCGTATTGCCCGTACCCAAAACCATAAAGAACCACCAAAGATATTGAGCAGACCTAAACATTTATACGAAAATTGTATACGGAAAAAGTGGATTTAGTACTCTTTCTTCTCTTGCGTTTATCTCGAAAGTATACTTTGCAATTTGGCGTACGTTATATCTCAAAATCTAATCGTCCGATTTACTTCAAATTTGGACTGAACATATTATATGACATATTCAATCGACAGACCGGATGATTTTTTCATATGTTCCTCCGTTTGTCAATAACAAACGTTTGAAGTCGTTATTTTTTTGTCGAAAATCGACATTTCTTTTCAAAACAGTGCAATTTATGCAAATTGTAGAATTTCGAAAAAGTATCCAGTGGTTTTGTAGCTTGACCATTGTACTAAAAGTATATTTTTTCATTTTTTACTTTAGATGAATCTAGTTACTCGAATCATGTACGCAACCGAGCCGTGCGGAGGCTCCAGTCCTGAGATCAAATGACAATGATTACGTTGTTTATATATATTTTACAATAAATACAAACGGCGACATGTCAAGACTATGCACTACCTGTGTGCGAAAGATCAACCTTATCATCCCAATACCTGAGACGAAAAAAAATTTGACATCAATCTGTTTTTTTACCTTCAAGGTTATGCATACCCCTTAAACGCTTATTTCCCGGAAGTACGTTTTCAAAGTCTGTGAGAAAAATATCTCCAAAACTACTGCATCGATCTTTCTGAAATATTCAGAGCTTTTTCTAGGTGTTAAAATATATAGTATTTGACTGGAGGCTTTTTTTCCGATGCAAACTTTCACTTTGGTGAACGAATAATCCAATTTTTTTCGCAAAAATCAAGACACCCACTTTGAACACGCGCCATCTATTTAAATTTGATATTTCGGAAATTCCTTCGATTAATCAAACGATAAACTAATATACTAAGGAAATCTGTTCGATTTTCTTTTATTAGATAACCTGGTTCAGAATAGCATTGCACACCGCAAAAGACGTTTTCGAGAGGTGTTTTCGGGACATCGGCTGTAAATCGGTTATAATAGAATATTTATACGCGAAAAAATGACAGAGTGTTCTTCCGATGATACTTCTTCAAATACCTAATTTTTGTAGAAAGATATCATCACAATTTTCTTATTTAAAAAGTCCCAAAATGAGCTGTTTTGACCATTACAACTAGGCATAACCTGTTAACCGGTTGAGCAGCTTGCGACCTGGGGTTGCCGTGCTGCAAAATCAACTAATCATAGCGATTCTCCCATTCTGGCCTCTTTGTGTGGAGACCTTGAGCTAAAGGCATCAGTTGCAGTCGATGATAATCCCCGGTGATGGTTTCCAACGGTTTTAGCAACTCCTCATACACAACATCCCTCTTATGAATGGTTTTCGCCGTTCTTGTTGTCCATAGAGAAATCGCTACTGTGGAAGTGGCGAAACCACTCTTTGCACGTTGTCCCCGATGGAGCATGTTCGCCGTACACTTTCTCTAGCAAACGATGCTTTTCCGTGGCCGATTTCTTTGCCAGGAAATACTGGAGCATAACTTTCTGCAAATGTAAGTTATTGGGAACAAAAACTTGCCATTGTAAACAGAATATCATCATGTGTATTGCCAACATTTGATTCGCGAAAATAGTCTGCCGAACGCCATTTATTACCAACGGGCAGTTTCATGCGCACCTAATAGGAAAATGTCATTTCGTTATTAATTTTGTTACCGATCGAAATTAATGCGGACCAACAGCTGCTTTCAATACATAATCAATCCAACTCAGTGACTATGTCTAATCACAATCACGTTCATTCTGTATTCAATACTCGTCCATACAGGTGCGCAGAATTTCCTTATTTCTGAGCGATTTTATAGAGACATATCAGCAAGCAAACACCGTTCTATTCTACCATATAAAACCACCAATCACCGCACATGTATTTTTAGTTTTTTTCACCTTTTAAAGGGCCACGTGGTCTTGAAAATTTCAAAAAATCCATTTTTTCAATATTTTATTATCTAATATTACAATATGTCTAGAATATTCTCCCAAAGTTTTAAGTCAATCGGAGTAAAAGTCTAGGAGAGAGAGCCTTTGGGAATCCCCCCGTTGGGAAAGACCGGCCGGGAGCGACGCAGGCATATCGCATTTTTCTCGAAACACTATTTTTGAAGTCGGTGGACACGATTTCTCAAAAACTAATGCATCGATCTTGTTGAAATTTTGCACATTTCTTCGAAATAGCATTGACTAGTGATTGAACGAAGGTTTTTTTTCTATTACAACTAATTTTACAAGGCTATACGTAGTGTAATTTGTACCAAAAATTGAACTATTTTGCAAACAGCTCGGCCAAAAATTCAAGTTACAATTTTTTTTAAATCCTTCGTTCAATCACGAACTCCACTTATCTACTAACAGAAAAAAAATGTTTTTTAATTTTAGATAAAGCTATTATGAGTTATCCTGACCACCACGAGGACACTTTTCATTTAGGGGTCTCCGGAAACCAGGTCCCACCGGCTAAATTTCCCAAATTTTTGGATGATTTTTTTAAAAATATTCTTGAAATGTTGCTCTTTTATGTGCTTAACATTTTAAATAAAGTAATGTATATATTATATTTTTTTAATAGAGAAAATAGGCTTTTTTGTTTCAAAAACTACGTAACCCCGTAAGGCAGTATTGTTGTCTAAGGCGCTGTTTTGTAGGTGGGTTAGGTTGGAATAACCTTTAAACCGTTCGAGTTTCCTTTTTGAATTTTTTACACATGTTTATTAATCCTTCAAGAATATGTACGAATTGAAAATAAAAAAATTACTATCGTGTACTTTTGTACATTTGTTTACATGATCTATAATTTTTATGTAATATCAAGTTTAATTTGAATTTCCGGTATTGGATTTATTACCTCTTGCTACGATAAAGAGATGTAACAGCAAGGCAACAGCTGACTGTAGTCCTAAACTCATCTCACTCATTCGAATTTGCACACATATTTCATTTTTAACCGACATATTTCGCCGACACAAATTTTCCACGTTGTTTACCCCAGTCGTGGCCCGAATACAGGCCCGCACCTGACATTGTTTTGACAGATCGACGTTAAAAAGCATGGAGGTTAAACTTGCCTGACTGACTGACTCGTTGAGTAAAAAGAGATGGAGATAGAACCAATGTTGTTGGAATAAGTATTTTTTCATTTTTCTAATTAAATGTGAACATTCATTAAACAGTTTACACATGGAAAATTGTAGTTATTACAAATTATTTTTTTCCATTTGTTAAAAATATAAATTGTACAGGCCTCAAGTATGATCGGTGGTGACTAGTATGACTAGTGTGAAGCTATAGGATTACCTTAAGAGTAACATTACGATCACATGGCAACTGGCAAAAAGACAAATCGAAAAAATGAATTTGCACAATTATTTCGATAATATTTTCAAACGGCAGGTCATTTCGACGCGGAATGAATCGTGTTATTGTACATTCTATTCACGTGCTTTGGGAATCGAGTTGGTGCAAAAAGCTTGCCATTGACCTAGTAGCTCTTCCACTTATTATCTACCTCCTCTACTACCCCCCCCCCTCTCTCTCTCAACCGCGTGGCTTGATACGTACACGCGTTCAAAGTTCTATCTATAGCAAGTTTCTTGGCCCTCTTCAATAAACGTCATCGAAGTAGCTCGAGCACGAGGAACATATACCGCGTGGACAATTGTCAAAATTTGGCATCAGTTCGACTCAACTGAATTGCATTATTTATCTCCAATATATTGCAATTAGCAATAGTATGAAACAGGTGTCTGTTCAGCTAATTGCAGTTCAAGCTCAAAGCTATATTGTTGCAGATCGTGATGGATCGGTTGAACATTTTGGACTATGAAAGTAAAGTGCAGGGCGGAGTATTGTGGACGACGATCTCTATGCACGAGCACAGATAGCGAAGACGAGCAGTCGCCGACTGCAAGTCTAGATCGCCTCCCGCCGAGATCTGATTTCTTGTCCCGTGTCTCTTTATCATTATTATATTCCTCGCGCTTAGTTATGTCGAGAGTGATATTACATCAGGCCAGCTGTCAATTGCACGTTATATTACGAAAGTTACCCCGAAGCAAATGAGGGCCAATGAATCGTTTCTGATGCAAACTCAACTGCGAGTTTGATAAACCTTCTTCTCACTCCTTGAAGACACATCTATTTGCACATCACATCAATAGCAATCACGCGGGCTTAAAGATGTATCGTTTAACGAGAAAGAATAAAAATGACGATTGGAGAGCCCGCGGTATTCGGCGCTATTTACCTCAACCAATTAAAATGATAACTAATGCCCAGATGTTTAAGGGGTCTTCTCACTTTAGACGCTAAAAAAGGCTATTTCCATGAATTTTTTTGATAGGTTTATATTATAGACATTGATATAAAAGTTGTTACACTTTCGAAATACATAAAAATATTTTTTTTATGTATTTATGTAACCCAAACAAACATTAAACGCGTTTTTCTCAAAACAACGTTTTTCGTCGGTTTATTGATAAAATCTTCGAAACTACTGAACCGATCCTTATGACATTTTAACCACATATTCTTTACAACTATAGCTATAGCGCATATCAAGGATTTTTTTTAAATTTTCATATTTACTATTTTTTTTGCAAAAACGGTGGAAAAAACGTTTTTTGTTTGTTTTTTTTCTAAAAATGTCCGCCATTTTGTTATTTCCGCATATATCAAAAATCGTATGATGCGCTATAGCCATTAACGTACTGAATCTTACACCGTTTGATTTTTTTGTTTCGTATGATCCATCTCTGAGATTTCATCAAGAGCGCAGACCTACAATTGTTTAGGACATATTTTTAACTACCATGTTCGTCTATAAATAGTGACTTAAATAAATAAATAAATAAATCAAATGTATTTTGAAAGTGCATTTATTAAGTGTAACAACTTGTATATCAATATCTATAATATAGGCCTATCAAAAAAATTCATGGAAATAGCATTTTTTAGCGTCTAAATTGAGAAAACCCCTTAATTGTGGCCTGATTATGGCTTATGCGAAGATGCTCTGCCTCGGGGTAACAGATTTTAAAAAATTGTAAAAGTTTAATCAAGTGCACAATTCATTTATCACGGTAAACGCTTTCTTTCCGCGTGCGGATAAATGAAACAGTACAATTCGAAAAATTGAGTAACCTCGATGAATCAAGAGTGTACAGACGAGGTCTTATTTTTACGCGAACGAGGGCTACACATTGACGAAATCGAGCATTAAGAATTCGTAAAGATTACGAAGAGTGTCTCTGTTCGAGAAGAAAGTACACACGCGTGCTTACTGACGGAAATCTTAAAAGAGATTACGAGACGTAATCGAATTCACGTGGCCAAAACGTGATCTAGTGTTCATCGAAATATTTGAAACGACGGTAAAGTTTGATGAGTTTGCAAGAAAATTCGAGGCGATGTTGACAAAGTAAAAGGAGTCAGAAAATAAAACTGGAACCGGCGGATTGCCAAGGAACTTGCCTGATTCTGGGAAGACTTGGAGAACCTGTCCAGGATAATTGGGAGTCTGGAGATGCAGGTTCCAACCTACAATTTTTTTCCGTTTTCATGCTTCGTATGTCTCTTTATTCTTTTTCGCCCCCTTGCGCCTTTCAGGTCTCCATCTCCTCTTTTATCTCCTCGGACCTTTTATTCTTTTTCTTCTCTTCGCTCAGTTTAATTTTGCTACCCGCCCCCTCCGTTCCCCGCCCTTTGTGTCGGTCTAGCTACTCTTTCATGGCGTTCTTTGGATGCATCTTTTTACGCCTGGAAATTATACTAGAATGACTATTCCAGTCATAGTCAAGGGGTCTTCTCACTTAGACGCTTGAAAAGGCTATTTTCATAATTTTTTGATAGGTTTATATTATTGATATGAACGTTGTTACACTTAATAAATACACTTTCGAAATACATTTAAAAATTTTATTTATTTATTTAAGTCACTATTTATGGACGAAAATGGTAGTTAAAAATATGTCCTAAAAATTGTAGGTCTGCGCTCTTGATGAAATCTCGGAGATCCATCATACGAAACAAAAATATCAAACGGTTTTACATTCAGTATGTTAATGGCTATAGCGCATATCATACGAATTTTGATATATGCAAAAAACAAAATGGCGGACATTTTTCGAAAAACGTGTTTTTTCATCGTTTGTTGCAAAAAATAGTAAAAACCAAAACTAAAAAAACCCTTGTTATGCGCTATAGCTATAATTGTAAAGAATATGTGGTTAAAATTTCATAAGGATCGGTTCAGTAGTTTCGAAGATTTTATCAACAAGCCGGCGAGAAACGTTGTTTCGAGAAAAAAGTATTTAAAGTTTGGCTGGGATACATAAATACTTTCTTTTTTAAAATGTATTTCGAAAGTGTAACAACTTTTACATCAATATCTATGATACAAACCTATCCAAAAAATCATGAAAATAGCCTTTTTTAGCGTCTAAAGTGAGAAAACCCCTTAATTGACGATTGCAGGAGTATACAAAAATACTACTTAATTCCTAAGATCTGTAGCTTTAAGAAATAGTTCTGATGAAAAATCGACTTTTATTCTAACCCACTCGTTCTTTGAGGTGCAAGGCTGCCACCAATTTCTTGCACTTGATTGCATTTCAGCTTCCTCGCTAAAAAAACATTTTTGGCCGTCTTTTTTTAAGCCTCTCGGGCAAGAAAAGCTAAGGAAAAGAGGTCGGAAATTCAGTGCGTCGAATACGAGTGTAGGGCTCAAGAAGGATTTTTAAACGGAGAGGCAATCAATTGTAGAGGCATGCGGATACCCCCAAGAGTGAGATTATGCCACGCATTGCAAGAGCCCGAGTGGTGGGGCTATCGCCGTATGAAATACATAAAATGTGGCGCTCTCAAGACCACGCGACGGTCGGTCCGAAACCTTCAGTGCGCCCGGAGAACTTCAGCGTGCCGCTCGCCGGACAATTGCCATCAACTATTCTTCTCATTTCTCTTTTTTTTTTATCAACGAAATATTTCGGCGAAAACATCATCTGACAGTCTATCGTAAGTTTTTTTACTCGACGATTCTATTCAATTAACAACCGCTTATTGATAATTTTAATTGGCCTGTTACCATTCGAGACGAAAATTTGTTTAAATAAACAATTTGTGATCTAAGTGAAAAGACGAGTCTGGCCAGAGTAAAATTCTTCACGCGTTTACTACGGCTCATTCGGAAAAAAATACACCGTAATGAAAATACTCTGAATTTTGGCAAACAGAAATTCCGTTAGAAAAATATATTAATAAAATTTGTTACGAAATCTAAATTCGAGAGTTTGAGTTTCATTGGGAAATGCAATCTGACACGTGTGTTGAAAATATTTGCTGACGTTGCACATACTTGCATGCGCAAAAAGGCCAATCATACCGTTTCTTTGAATGACTATACATGACGACGTGACGACGTTGTTTATAAATCGTATCAGCAGCTACATTAGAATCTCTACGATAGTCGGAGTGCGGCGGCTGAAGACGACGCCTCGGCACCGGTCGAGACAAGATTGTCAATAAAAAGAAAACTGATAAGCTCACGTTCCGATTGAAGTTAATTTCTAGTCAGTAAAGATAATCTTTCGAAACCTCGAAAACTACTCTACGTCCACTCTATTTTGGTAACAAGATTTCACACAACGTAGTAGGTGCACGCTCGTAGATAAATCGCATTTTTGTGCAAGTCATCGATTAGTTTGTAATTTGGAATCGGTCGGTTTGTATGTTATTTCCTGTAGAAAACAAAAAAAATGCCGGAACAAATCGCGGAACGCAAAACGAAGCGGGCAACTTTTGGCATGGGCTGCTTTTGGGCAGGTGACTCGCTATTCGGGGCGACCCCGGGCGTTATAAGAACCTGCGTCGGTTACGCCGGAGGCCACAAACCATCGCCAACCTACAGGAGCATGTAAGCGATAATAGCAAAAACTTGCACGTTGATTCTTCGTTTATTTCGCTCCCAAAATTGACCATATGCGATGGTCAATTTTGATTGAGCAAGTTTGATTTTTTTTTAATACGAAGGTCCAAACTTGACCATATACAATGGTCGATTTTGATTGAGCAAGTTTGATTTTTTTTACACAAAGCCCCAAATCTGAACACTTTTGCTGATTTTTGAAAAATTCAATCCTAAAATACCATTTATGATTTTCTATTTCTAGACTAGGATTTATCAAAAAATAAAAAAAACGTTGCCAAAGTTACGACGCTAACAAACATTTTTCTAGCAATTAAGGGGTCTTCTCACTTTAGACGCTAAAAAAGGCTATTTTCATGAAGTTTTTGATAGGCTTATATGATAGATATTGATATAAAAGTTGTTACTCTTAATAAATAGACTTTCGAAATACTTTTTTTTTAATATTAATTTAAGTCACTATATATAGTCGAAAATGGTAGTTAAAAAATGTCCTAAAAAATTGTAGGTCTGCGCTGTTGATGAAATCTCGAAGATGGAACATCCGTGACAAAAAAAATTGACCGTTTTTAGACTCAGTATGTTAATGGCTGTAGCGCATATCAAACGATTTATGATATATGAGAAAATAACAACGTGGCGGACATCTTTCGAAAATACGTGTTTTTACACCGTTTTTTGGCAAAAAAATAGTAAATAACAAAAATTTTTTAAATCCTTGATCTGCGCTAAAGAATATGAGGTTAAAATTTTATCAACAAGTCGTCGAAAAACTTTGTTTCGAGAAAAACGCGTTTAAAGTTTGTTTGGGTTACATAAAAACATTTAAACAATTTTTTAAAATGTATTTCGAAAGTGTATTTATTAAGCGTAATAACTTTTATATCAATATCTATACTATAAACCTATCAAAAAATGCATGAAAATAGACTTTTTAGCGTCTAAACTGAGGAAACCCCACATAAAATCTAGTGTTTCGACGATTTTCACAAAATTCATTTATCGAACAAACTCCCTACGGTACACCATAATTGGTGTAGGAAAATTTAACCAAGTATCTCAAAAACTGTCGAAATTTTTACGTGTACATCAAATCCGCACACGCATTTTTTTGGAAATGCCATTTTCCAACATTTTCGTAAATTTTAAGGGCATCCTGAAATGAACAAAATTCTAAACTTTTGGAAATCTTAATCCAAATAACCTAATATTTCGTTTACGAGGGAGCAAAAAATAGCAACATTTCTAACGGTGAAAATAATGACAGTTGCACGAAATTTCCAAGAATTTTGAGAGAGTAGTAATAAATTAAGCTTGTCCGTGACATAATATTATTAATACGGTAATGATGATGCGAGAAAATACGATGGATCTCAGAACGTGTTTTCAAACGCTATTATAAGTGCATCTTTCTCCTTGCAGCGGAGACCACACCGAGGTCATCGACATCGAGTATGACCCTGCAATAGTATCGTTCACCCAGTTGCTGAGTCTGTTCTGGAATAACCATGAATACGGGCTCACGACAAAGATCAAGCCACAGGTATAATGTAAAAACAATAAATTTAATTAAAAATCGTCATTTTTATAAATCCCAACAAAGATCATTTGGAATAATAATTGTGTCGATTAGTAATAATGATGATAAATTGGCTGTACAGTAATGGTTTGGAAAATTGTAAATATCTACTTTACAAAATAAGTACACGGGAGTTCCAGCCAATTCGGTCAATGTTTTTTGTGGTCAATATTTTCCCGATCCTCCATGTGGTATTTTTTGATTACACTATCATTACCATTAGAAGGGTCTTTGATTGCCACATAAGAATTACAAAACAAACTCGTCCAGCAAAGTGAAAACTCAAAAAAGTATTTTTCTTTTCTACATAAAAATTGTATGTTAGGTTTTAAAAAGAAAATTGTATTTTTTATTTAAAAAAAATAATCATAATTATTTATAAAATAATTTATTTTTAATTAAACTGAAAGAGAAAACAAAAACAAGTATTTTTCATTTTTAAATAATTGTATCTTTTATTTTTACATATTTTTATGTTTTGTTTTAAAGTGAAAATTGTATTTTTTTTAACAAAAAAAAAAGATCATATATATTTATAAAATAATTTGTTTTTAAATAAAAATGTATTTTTCACGATTAAATAATTAAATTGAAATTGCAGTATGCCTCATTGATCCTCTATCACGATGACGAGCAAAAAAGTGTCGCAGAAAAATCCCGGGCTCACGAGCAACGTGAACGAGGTGAACAGTTGGTTACGAGGATAAAAGAATTTGAGAGATTTTATCCTGCCGAAGAGTGAGTAGAATTTGACAATTCCGCTTAGGAAAATGATTGTGAATTGAATAAAAAAAAATTTCGTTTCTTCGACAGTTATCACCAGAAGTATCGTCTTCAGAGTCACCCGTGGCTGGTCGAAACGATCGGTTTGACGAGCGGCGAAGTTTTACGCGCATCATCCTTAGCTAGCAAATTGAACGGTTACATAGCCGGCGCGGGTACGATCGAACAGTTTGAGGCGGATATAGCGAATTTTAATCTCAGTGAGAAAGCCACACAGTATTTGAGAAAGTGCGTTATCGAGAATCAAGGAACGGGCCTCTATTGCTAGCCTTCGATCATTGAGGAACCGTATTTCGAGATGAGAGACTTCCACGAATAGGGAAAAAAAACACAAACAGTAAATGTTAATTTACACCGAAAAGTATTTTTTCGTCTCACGATCACATTTTTTTCATCACCATTCGACCTTCAATTCTTGAATGCTGAGTGGCAAATGACTAAATTATCGAGACCCTATTGGTGGAATTGACAAAAAAAAAACGAAATCAGCCATAAAGATCGTGAATAATCGACGGTATCAATATACGTATACATTATTCAAATTGAATAAATCGTCGCATTAATGAATTCCTTACATTTGACTTATGTTCCGAGACTCGTGGTTTCGAGATATTTCCAATAATAAATAAAAACTGTCGGATTTTATCTACGAAACTGTCGGATGGGCAATATCTCATAGTACTAATTCTCTTAGACATTTCGATACGAAGTGAAATCGCGAAAAATCGACTCTCGGAAAAATAATTGTCTCGATTTGCGATAAAGAAAATAATTCAAAAAAAGTTCAGGCGCCGTCGTGTATCGAAATAAGACACGGAGAATTAATTTTGATAAACTCAAATGCATTTGAAATTTGTATATGTTTCACATTTTTTTGACCGCCTTCGAGAGGGCTCTTGAACAATGTCGAATTGTTGTCTAGAAAAATAAAACATTTGAAGTTCTTTGTTGTCAATTTTATTGATAGGAGTGCAACAAAATTATCGAATAATCGTATCCATTTAACTTCGAAAGCCCCGAGTATTCTTGGATGTGCGTGCATATGCAGAAGCTCACCAAGTGCCGCGGATAAAAAGTTGATCGGCTTCAATCGACCATTCGGACAACCAAACAATTATTGATTGCCTCACAATGAATTCTCGATGAGACAATTGTTTTCAATTACATTGTGGATATTATGGTGATCCGATTGAATTCTCGCGTCGTCGCATTCGCTTCGGTATAATTCCAGATTATGTAGCGTTCTAGAATTCTTTTTCCGTAAGATTGTTTAAAAAATGAATGTTTATACAAAAACGTTTGCCGTTATTTATCGTCAGTCGGTAACAACCAGAATGACCTTATCGACGAATAATAAAATAAAATAAATGAAGACAAAGATGCCTTGTGTTGAAAATATTTTTGAATGTCTGTCTCAAAGATGGCACTAGAGTTGCAAAACAAAAGACCAAAAAAATCGGGCAGGCAAAAAATTCCTATAGCGACGAAAAAAATATATGTACGGTACTTGGCATAATTATGCCAAATTAATGTACTTTTTTTTCATCAAAGCTCTGCGTTAAGGGGTCTTCTCACTTTAGACGCTAAAAAAGGCTATTTTCGTGAATTTTTTTATAGGTTTATATTATAGATATTGATATAAAAGTTGTTACACTAAATAAATACACTTTCGAAATACATTTAAAAGAAAAAATATTTATTTAAGTCACTTTTTATAGACAAAAATGGTAGTTACAAAAATGTCCTAAAAAAATCGCAGGTCTGCGCTGTTGATGGAATCTCGGAGATGGATCATCCGAAATAAGAAAATAAAACGGTTTTAGATTCAATATGTTAATGGCTATAGCGCATTTCATGCTATTTTTTATATATGCAAAAATAACAAAATGGCGAACATTTTTCGAAAAAAAAACGTGTTTTTCACCGTTTTTGGACAACAAAAAAATAGTAAATATCAACATTTGAAAAAATCCTTGATATGCGCTATAGCTATAGTTGTAAAGAATATGTGGTTAAAATTTCATAAGGATTGGTTCAGTAGTTTCGAAGATTTTATCAACAAGCCGTCGAAAAACGTTGTTTCGAGAAAAACGCGTTTAAAGTTTGTTTGGATTACATAGATACATTTTTTTTAATCGTATGTATTTCGAAAGTGTATTTATCAAGTGTAACAACTTTTATATCAATATCTATAATATAAACCTAAACAAAAATGCATGAAAATAGACTGTTTAGCGTCTGAAGTGAGAAGCCCCCTTAAGAAGCACGAGGATTTTTTTTGTGGGTGGCGAAAATATCGCATATACCAAACGCGGGTTGAAGTTGCTTCTCTCGTTATATTTAAAAACTTGAATACCCGAGATTTATTTTTAGCTGCTTGACAGAACAAAAGCTCAGTCAATCTTATCGTGAAATAAAAAGTTGGCACTACGTTTGCCCAGTGTCGTGTTTATCCACCGACTTTTTTTTCCTCGGCGCGAAGAAAAATCGGGCGTGGGTTTTCCGAGCATGTCGCGTGGCGAGACTTTGGGATCGTAAATTTTGCCGTCCGACTTACAAATTCGTGAACTCCCACTGTTTATTATTTTTAGAATATTCGTAAATTCGTATTTTTTTTTATTTCAAAGATTTTTTCGAAAGCGTAGCATTCAAACGTACTTTTTTTCGATTCCCTTATACTTTGCAAGAATGACACATATTTGCTCGTATGCTCGTTTATAATTGCACGTTTCGCTCTTTGCGCTGAGATTCTATTTTCAGAGCTTGAGTCCATCGGATTGGACAGTCGCCGAAAACGTCGACGAACCATCCAATTGAACTAATTTTCAACGGTGTTACGTACCAGATTGTCCGTGAAACAACTATACATCATTCCACGCTCCACTTTTCACGATCATATGCCTATCTATGTGATGCAATGTATGGTGCAGTAGACTTTAGGAGGGCCGTAACTCCTATTCAGGAAAATTAAACCCCTGTTGTTAACGGGTCTGCAAGCTTGGGGCCCAAAAAACGAACGATTTTGAATTTTTTTCGGATGAGAGTTTTGGGGACACGAAGTGGGGATTTCACTCCCAATTAATAAAGCCTATAGTCTTGCTAACTTTGATTTTTTTACTGCAAAATAAAATCAAAAGAAAATTGAAAACTGCACTTTTCGTACAATAATAAAACCTTCGTATGAACGGGCACTTTTTTAAAAATTACGAAAATGGCAAGTTGCAGAAAAAAACGTTGATTTTCGAACTTTTTTCTATATAATAACTTTAATCATTTCTTGTCAATAAATGCATAAACATATGAAAAAAAATATCTGGTCATATGGTGGAACATGTTAAAAACTATGCTCCGTCTGAATTCGAATGGATCGGACGAATAGATTTTGAGATACACCCTACACCGTTTCATAAAACACTATTTCGAGAATAACGCGAAGGAAAAAAAGGTAAATCGCGGCGGGGCGGTTTTCCGGAGCGTAGGGACCATTCTGACCATTCATAAGAATCGTCATAATTTGATTAAGTTCTGGAATTTTTACAAAATCTTCGTTGCAATTTAAAGCCGAAACCCTGGGCTATGAAAGTACAGTAGAAAATACTCTTACTTTTGAAATTTTAAGCTTATGCCGACCCCTTGAAGGGGAACTCAATCTTTCCGCCGTACATGAGCGGTGACCGTCGTACTTGAACTTGAAGAATTAGCGAAATCCAATTTCCTTGATCCCGATGAGGCGAGTAAAATTTCTAATCGTACTTCCGATTGAATAAACGTGAGTTTTATGCTAAAAATAGCGAGCCAACTGATGCATTAAAACTTCAATGAAAATAATTTGAAAAATCCCTATCTGTTAATGTTTCGTAACTTCCTGTGCGTAGTCATTTTTTAATTTATTTTTCGAACAAAGATAAGCATGATGTATTATCAAAATATTCCTCGTCAATCGAGTCACGATTTTCCAGAGAGGGTATTATCTACTACTAAATTCGAGTAGAGTGACATATACGATATTATATAATAACATTATCAACTAATCTGTAGAAGGCCTTCGATAAAAACGCTTTCGAGTAATTTTCCACCATTTCTTTCCCGGGTACCGACAAATATAGACCTGAGACATCAGAAGCACCCTTCAAAATTATCGCAATTCACATAAAAGTGATTCACATGAAAAAATTGCTCATGCAAGAATCGACAACTGTGGATGGGTCGTCGGGGTCCGACTCCGGTGGTTCCTCGAGTTGAGCAGCGTTGTGGATGGCCGTTACGCAGAGCGGTGACCGCTTAGCCGTGCACCAGCTGGTGCATCAACCAGTGAGCGGAAGGCCAACACTTCTGAGACCTTCCCAGGTAGAAATTGTGTTTGGAATCCTATAGGATTCCCCTACTTCTCCCTACTCCCTGATAGGGATCCAACGGGACACCCCATTGGATCCCTATCAGGAAACGTCACGCTCGTACATTGGATTCCAAGAGGGACTCCCCATCGGGATCCAAAAGGGATTCCCATCGGGATCCAAAAGGGATTCCCATCGGGATCCAGTAGGGATTCCTATCGGGATTCCATAGGGATTCCATAGGGATTCCCTATTAGGATCCAATAGGGATTTCCCATCGGAATCCAATGTAAGAATCTTAAAGCTTCCCCACAGTATTGAACGGAATCCGATACGATGCTTGATCGATCATATCGCATTCTGTAAGCCCAAAATGCTACAAAAAATAAAAGCATCGATACACTAAAGAGATCAATTTATTGTTTATAAAGGAGTACATATCGAATACCACAATATACTTATTTTGTTTTTTTTAAATTGTTTACCCATACTGAATATTTATAGTGCTTTGTATAGTATTCTTCGAATACTTATATCTTATAACTATATCTTCGAGTACTTTTTAAAAATACTTTAAATACTTTTTATGCTGTAACGTAGTTTTTATACACTTTTTATACTATTATTAAACAAAAATACTTGTGCAGTTATGGGCGGGATATTCTTTGAATACTTTTCATACTATATAAAATTTAAACACTTTAATAAGGTTGATGCTTGCATCATTGGAATGCAACAAACATTAATGCTTTTGAATTATTTTAATTTTTTTTTGGCAGATTTTGGTTACAAAAATCCTTTAACCATTTTTAAAAAAATATTTAGCGATTTACGATATAAATGTATAACAAAGATCTTCTATGACAATATAAATATGGAAAAAAAGGTAAAAAGGAACTTCGTTGCGTTCCAACGATGCAAACTTCAATGCCATATACTTTTTGTATTTAATGAAATATGAATACGTTTTATATTGTAAATACTTAAAAACGAATACTTTTTTTACTTCAACGTTTTTTGATACATATTTTATATTATTATTAAATAAAAATACTTGTGCGCATGGAATTTTCTTTCCGACGTAACGGCAATCAGGTTATGGTTGCGCTTGAGGTTGAGCAGGTCGCGCACGGTTTTTTAAATCAAATTCGACTTATTTTTATACGACGCGTGTTTGGAGTAAATAAATTTTACGATCGCGATTGCGCAGTAACTCGATCATCGCGCGCTTTTCAACGACGACACGAATATATATGTACCCTGCGCCGCTTATGTTCTATCGCCCGACGTCTTTCTTTTGTCGGAAGCGATTTTCTGAATCCTTATTGGATCCCGATAGGGAATTCCTATTGGCTCCCGACAAGGAATCCCTGTTAGATCCCGATGGGGAATCCCTATTGGATCCCGATGAAAAATCCACCGGGTCGGGTGGAAATTGCTGTTACGGGCTACAAATTTAAGCGAATGTGTAATAGGTATATCATGTTTATAAAAATATGATTTCATACTTACATTTAATTTTCTTTTAAAACCTCATTTAAGCCGCTCTAACAAAACTCCACACCCACAGCGATAAACCGCAGACGCAATCGTAACCCGATTGCCGTCACGTCCAAAACAAATTTTTATGCGCACAAGTATTAAAAATTCAAAAAGTGTGCGTATTAAAATTTATAACAAGTTTTTTTATTCGTATAAAAAATACTAGCCCATAACAAACTATAAATATACAATATGGGTAAGCACTAAAGTAAAGAAGTTACTAAAGAATATAATTATATATTGTAGTATTCGATATTTTAAGGCATGGTTTTTTAAATGGTGCGCGCCGCGCTTCCGACCATTGCCGTGCACGCTACTGCCGCGCAGGTGCGAGAGTAGAGCGCGACCGGGCAGTACGCAGTCGCGGCATTTCGAGAGACATCCTCGGGAATTTCGTAGTCTGAAAACTCTTCTTTGTTATCGAACAAACATTCTTTCTTGTTCATTTCTTAATGAACTTACCTAACTTCTTAATGAACTAAATCATAAGTCCACAGGGCTACGCTCTTCATCTGACAACCATAAGATTGCAACAAAATTCCTCCCTACATTGTGCCCTTTAAAAATTTTTTTTTGGGAATTCTTTAGCATTCCCACATCAGATCCCGGTGAGAAATCCTAACGTGCGGTGTCCCTAACAAATTCCTAGAAACACGTTGGTGCATCTTGAAACTCCCAAGCAAATCTGTGCACGGGACCATCAAAGAATAATTTTTTACAGAGCGTCGCGAAATCCCATTTTATATAATTTCAAGTAAAAAATTCTCAAACCACGTTAATCTGGAAACAGCCCAGGATCCATTTGGATTCCAATGTGGTCTCATTACCTGGGGTGTCCATATCAAATCCCCATAAGGATCTGGTAGAACGTGGGGAGTCCCCAACAAATACATTTGGATTCCAATGTGGACTCCCTACCTGGGCCGTCCCTATCACATCCCCATAAGGGTCTGGTAGAATCTGGGAAATCCCCAACAAATCTATTTGGATTCCAGTGTGGACTCCTTACTTGGGGCGTCCCTATCAAATCCCCATAGGGATCTGGTAGGATCTGGGGAGTCCCCAAAAAATTTCTGCATGGGTTGGTGTAGATACTTGAGTAAAAAGTATGTGCACCAGAGAATCAGAAGAATACCGCTCATACCGGTATATTCCTTGCACAGTTTCTCCATACCCTCGGCAAACCGGTATAGTGTAGCTTAAGGCAACATTGTTGTCTAGAGTGCTGTAATGGAGATGATTACTAGGATAGACTAACTAAAAAAAATACATATGTTTATTAATCCTTTAAGAATGTGCACAATCAAAAAAATCATTACCATGTAGGGGAACTCGGACCAAGACGAATGCGCGGGATAAGATAAATCATAAGACGGCGGTGGCATAAGGTGGCGGAGAGTCGAATGAGTATGAAAGTATCAACTATGGCGGAAGCACGCGTTTCGAGTCAGAAAACTATATCGATTTTTTTAGAAAACGATTTAATTTTTGGTCAAGTTTACCATTGTTTCAGTTCATTTGAGTTGGTGATATTGATTAGAGATAGCTAGGTAGACACAATGAAACTACTAATTATGAATATAGTAAGAACGGTCTGTGAGAAATGTTCAAGTTTATTGTGTGATTTTTTGTTAATTCTTTGACCATCTAATGGGGCAAGATGAATACGAGCTATAACGAAGCCGCAATATTTTACAACGTACCACTATTTACGTTAGAAAGGGTGAAATTGCACTAGTAAAGCCTTTGGTTCCTCTCCAACCGGTGTTTCTACCAGGGAAAGAAAAAGAACTTACAAATGATTAAAATAATATGGAAGCAAGATTATTCGGACTAAATAGTACGGAACTTAGACGGTTGGCTTATCAAATTGCTGGTATTGAGAATGAAACCACTTTTATATGCCAAAGATGGAAATAATTCGCGTCCTATCATTCTCCCAGTGCTGTTTCATCTTGCCCCGCATACGGGGCAAGATCGGAAAAATAAAGGTTTAGTTAAAAATATATATTATATGGTGAAAATCAGAAAGACTGATTCTTTTCTTTCAAAATTAAAAGATTGAAAAATGTCAATTAGTTTAAATTATTATTAAAGTTGACTGACTCATATATGTATCGTTTTATTTGAACATCACCTTAACGTTATACTCTTGCCCCTACTTCCCCTACTTTCGTATGATTGTTTGCAACGGTGCGCGGAAAATGCCCCCAATTGGCGACCAGTGTTGTGAACGTTTTATGAATCCGAAAAAAAAAAACAAATATAATCTTAATCTGTATGAGTGTTGTGATGCTTAGTGCCAGATTTATCAGAACAGAATGTAAAGAATAGCGGCATGCTAAACTTGGATTATTAATTTTTCCTATTTTTGGGACCATTCTACGAGTTGAATATATAACAAAAAATTATTTCCATTTAATTGTGCTGCTAACGTTGAAAGCAGTATACTAAAGGTATCTGCTAAATCTGAGCCCAATCGCCCAATTCGTCATCGAGATATCGTAGTTGCCGATTTGAAAAGCATAGTTTCGGGAAAAACGCGTTTAAGGTAGTACCTCCACAGAAGAGTTGAATTAAGAAATGGTTGAAATTTGACATATATGTTATTCAATACATTATCCAAACATCTGTGCAATTTGAATAAGTTTGACCACCCCAAACCTGAGATATTTACACTCAAAGTTGGCTTGGTTTACACGCAACAAATGCGTTATGATTGGCAAACAGAGCATCATTAATTTTATCGTCAAAACTGAAATTAAGAAATTGATAAAAAACGAGGATAATCTAGAGTAAGATATCACGAATAATGTGAAAAAAAATGAGAGTGATTCACCACCTAGTTTCCAAGATATAACCACGAAAAGCCCTCACAATTGTGGTGCAAAGCCTGGAAAAAAAAACAATTGGGGCAAAGTCTGGACAGTCCCGGCAAAAAGTTTACTGGCAATGGTAGATCAAAAACACAATATAAAATATATTTTACGGCAATAAATGATATCCATCGTATTATCTACTAGTACCGAGTCAATATTGCGTAGTTTTTAATTTTATTTATTACTAATTAAACCAATTATCAATCTTTTAAACATGAACATGGTATGTAAACTTTTGGTTGAGATTTTCGCAGAGGAACTACCTTAAAGTTGCCGCGTCTCGACCGCGCTCCCCGTGCATACTCATTACAATTTCTATAACTCGGCTAATTTTATAAGTATCCTTGAACGATTTTCACAGACGCGTTCAGAAAGCTCTGTAGGATAATAACATTGATTAATTAAAAAACGATTCTTTCAAATTTCTAGACAAACAGATACTGGCTTAAGGATGCACCGGAAGTTAAGTTAGATTGGCGAAGTGCGGATATGGGGTGATAGGAAAGACTTCTGTTGGAAAGGGTAATACGTAAAAACCCGCAAGGGTATACGTTGGTACTCATAAAATAAATTTAAAAAATACTCATACTAGATTAATGAAGATTAGTGGATCGTGAGTTGCAGCTAAAATTGGCATTTTCGAGAACGAAAATATTGAGTTTTTCAAGATTCGTAATTTCATAGTTATTTATAGCTATTTATTTTTCACATATTTATAGATATATTATTTAATCGTGTTGTTTTTCGGTATGTGTGAGAAGGTTCACTGAAGAATACGCGCAATAGCGTGCAAATTGGAAAATTGCACAGATTCCTCATAGTTTCATCAGCTTCCAATTTTTTCTATGAGAAAGTTTATTTTCAGCTCTCTCGCAGAGACGACTTGGTAAGTTTAAAAAATAATGAGAAATAAAAGCGCAAGCTATAACTTCTCACGCTTTTTTTCAGAATTCTATTAAGGTGTTACAGTAGTTCAGAGAGTCGGAAAAAAACCATGTTGTTAAACTGTAAATCATACTTTAGGGAAACAGCCGCCCTTAAATTAAATTTGAATGGAATAATAATAACTTCATTGTTTATCAATATTTCGCAATCAGAAGCGCTTGAGCTTGGCAAAACTATCTATTAAGGTATTCCTTTCACGAACCCAAATATTTTACTTAATTGATTTTCGTCTATAATGAAGTAAAAATACATCCCAGTATACTAGTAACATTTCAAGCCGAGTTACCGAACCTTTAACGAAAAATGACGACCCTACAAATCGTCTCATTTATACGGCGCTTTATGGAGATGTCACGCTGGCCACATTTGTATCTAATAATTTATACACTAAATAACTCTAGATGCCCGATATAAACTGCTCACAGGTGTAAAAAAGTCTAAACATTCCGCAACGACAATAAAAAGAGAGGGTCACCGAACGTTTAAAGAAAATATTAATGTTAAAACTTGGAAAAATGTTACTAGCAGAAGATTTTTCGTAGCCGTGACGTTTCAAATACATGTAAAAATGTCCCAATCTACTAAATTTGCGCGAATTTTTTTATTCTAGTTTATCGTTGTCTATAATAATCCATTGTAACTTTTTTTTTATTGAGCGCAATTGTAATTTACCGACTATTCAGAAGTCCCTGCTTATGCCCCCACAAAATACGGCCCTCCGCGAAAGAATGTTGATATTTGGTATGTTGACTAAGCGGTCTTTATTGAACATCAAAATATTTTTTTAAATTTGACAAAACATAGTGGTGGGAGTGGGAGGAGCCACGTATGTCGGTGCGCGGGCGATGACATTCTTCGCTTGCGGAAATCCTAAGTCCCGGACAGGTGATCTGAAGCAAAAAATCAAACATATTATTACTTTGTACAATATTCTGTGTAAGTTGAACTAGAATCAAGAAGCAAAATTGAAAAATAAACAAACTTCCTTCCGATCGCTCACTATTTTTTTATTTTTAATTTTTCTTCTTGATTCTAGGTCAACTTACACACAATATTGTACAAAGTAAAAATATGTTTGATTTTTTTGCTTCAGATCACCTGTCCGGGACTTAGGACTTCCGCAAGCGAAGAATGTCACCGCCCGCGCACCGACATACGTGGCTTCTTCCACTCCCACCACCATGTTTTGTTAAACTTTAAAAAATATTTCAATGTTCAATAAAGACCGCTTGGTCAACATACCAAATATCAACGTTCTATATTTAATACTTTTCGCATAAAAAATTGGTGAAAAATCGAACATTTTTTGGCCCAACAAGTCAGAACCTTCCCTTAATGATGTGTACAACTCCGACCTCACCATCGCAATACTCTCATCAAAAAATATATTGAAAATCTCCGTGTTTTTTGGGCCCCAAGCTTATGCTGACCTTTCGATTTTTGCAGCCTCGATATTGTTCAATTAATAACGATAACAATAATAATGCACAAATAACAATAACAATAATAACCAATGACATATATCAGAACCTGCCTTTCTGGTTTTTCCCTTTCACCAAGATTGACGAGACTCTGCTTTATAATTAGTTTGATACCAGATAATACTCCAAACGTGTAACTTAATACCACGTATGAATACCAATACGTTAAGAAATATATACGTGCATAGATTTAGTATCGACACTAGTCCTGCAAAACATACAGCGTGGTGCAGAATAAATTTAACGCATGGGGAGAGGGATCTTACGAGAGGTTGGAATTTTACGAAATTTTCAATTCTTCGTGTATTTTTAATGCTCACAAAAATTTCAACTTCTGTAACTCCAGGACCATTCAAGGGCATTTGGAATTCGATTTGACACGAACCGTTCAAATGTCTTTGACCTTATGGAATGTTGAATTTCAATTACGATAAGCCAAGCAGTTTAAATGCCGAGGCCGTTTTGTTTTTTTGGTTCGGTTGTTCACGTTATTATTTTCACTTCAATCAGAATATTACGTTTCTTTAGTGGTGTATTTTTCAAAGAAAAGTCCAAACCTCCAATAGGGCTGTATTTTTTCTTCAGTTTTCTTCTCACCTCGAGCATAAAAACCATCGAAGGATTTTTGACGATGCAGTCCTGACCATAACCCACTACCCCTTGGAAGACAAACTGTTTTTCGGTCGTATGTGCGAAAATACAAATGTTAGAGGATAATGTTATCGACAATTTTATTATTTATTTCTAGTTATTTATAGGTTTCTCATAAAGGCAATCATATGTTCATAGTTATTTATAGATAATTATATTTTACATTTTTTACATTTCTAAATATTGCATATTTATATAAAAAATATAATAAAGGTAATCTAATTATAAATATAACTATAAATATTCTACATATTAATATTTTTTATACTTAGGTTGAAAAGGTATTCATAACAGAAATGCAAAACTTTAGCTATTAATTTATTCAACTTTGGATGTTTAAACTCGACGAGCACAAATTCGTTCCTAGGGGGCGCAGACCTCACAGGGCATAAGTTTTAATTATGCCACACTCTGAAATAAATAGTACAAAAATAGGGTAGGCTGGGGTCGATAAAAATAGGGGGTCAAATAAAATACTTTGAATAACTCGAAGACGGTTAGTGACAGCATTGAGGCCTCGAGGGGGGACGGGATTGCTTTGCGTATCGGAACCTGTCGCCTTCTGGGCCCGTCGGACATTTTTATGTCGGTGCATCGCTTTTTCGACATAAAAAGTAAGTTTTTGATTATTAGTATCTTGCGTATTCCTTCAAAGCTATTGTTCCTTCTTCAGCGTTGCTTACAATCATCGTTACTATGAATATCCTAGTTGAGTTTATTGTGGTCAGTACCTACCTACATCATTTAGGTTTTTTGCTGTTTGATAAATTATTTGAAGCAAGTGGGGGCAGTTGAAAACGGTTCGAGGTCAATTTAAACGTGTTTCTATTGACCCTGAACAAACATTTCTTACGCAAGCAAGTTTTCCAAATCTTGTTTTATTTTTTAGATGCCAAGAAATCGTCCGAAAAGTAAAATAATATTAAAGAACCACAATATACCTTCAGTGTTACTCAAACTGGAATGGAAGGCAATAAAACGGATTATTTTGATTAAAAGTATATTTTATTCGCAACAAACATACTTTATCACGCCATACACATCATTAACAGTACCTGGGTTTAGTAGAAACATTAGTTCAATCAGCTGAAAACACCTATTTCAACTAACCCCAGGCACTGTTTCGATTTACCCCGACACAGGGTTAAATACAATGTTTTCCGAGGGTTTCTAAATCGGGTCTACCTAAGTTAAGAGCATATAAGAAGTAAAATCAATAATGCTATCATATAGCTGGATAATCGAGCCATAATTAAAGCCCGTTACCAAGCAGATAGGATATACAATGAAGTCGCATTAACCGATTTTCTCAAAAACGTTCCCATTGACCCCAGCCTACCCTCCTGCTCAGACCAGTACGTTAGGAATAGCGAGGAACGCGCTGGACTACCTATGAAACATAGAGGCGGGCAGAATAAGTATAGAGGCTAGAAGGAGAGCAGGCAACTAATTACTAAACATATTAAAAATTAATCAGAAACGATGGCGAAAAATCTGTTTCGAAGAGGAGTCACGGAAATCGCTAACGGAAATCCACCTAAATGGGGATGAGCGTTGGAGGACGCAATGAGGGTCAATAGGTTTCCCAGAATTTCATTTTGAATTTTCAACCCCCGAGAGGAGTTGAAAAATCAACATTCAAGGGTGGTCCATAGGAACGAAAATATAGAGAAAATTATTCTTTACATTTCGTACATTTGAACCATACCCGAAAAAACGATTGTTTTTTAGTTATTCAATAGACAATTTTTTTTTGTATTTTAACCATTGTGTTGGGGTGAAGATATTATCGGAGAGTGATGATCAAATACTCGATCGACGCGTCTTTTCAAGGGCTACAACGTACCCATTTGAACAAAAAGTGTACGATTTTTTTCTAAAGAGTTATTGAATTAAAACTGATTTTTCCAAATTTCACTCCTCTTTTTCACCCCCAAAATGAATTTCCACGACCTCGGCGCTGTGAACAAAACTAAAGCCCGGATGTTTCTGCACATTTTTTCTCACGGCGTCGACCTCGTACACGGAAAAAAAGAAACAGCGAAAATCACAGTATAAACCGCATGAAAAACAAAGTGCCATATTTCGTTTTACAGTAAAACAGAGTAATGTAAATCCTGTCCTACAAAAATGACGAATTTTCCTGTACACACTGAGATTTTTACAGTTACACTGGCTTATTTACAGTTCGGTATTGTGAATGCATCAGTGTTTTCAGTAAAAATATTCAACTGTAAAATTTACATGAGATCACTGATTTTTATACTGTACGCAAACTGCAAGGGTTACAGTGTACACTGTATTGAGTACAGAGTGATTCATTAAATTGTACAGTGTGGCACGGTAGTTTTACTCTTCCTTCGACAGTTCGTGACGTAATCTGTGCACCCTGAGGTTTTTACAGTAACACTGATTTATTTACAGTTTGGTATTGTGAATAAAACAGTGATTTCAGTAAAAATATTCAACAGTAAAATTTAAATGAGGTCACTGATTTTTATACTGTACGTAAAGTGCAAGGGTTACAGTGTACACTGTATTGAGTACAGAGTGATTCATTAAATTTCACAGTGCGGCACGGTAGTTTTACTCTTCTTTCGACAGTTCGTGACGTTATCTGTGCACTCTGAGATTTTTACAGTTACGCTGGTTTATTTGCAGTTTTATATTGTGAATACATCAGTGATTGCAGTGAAAATATTCAACTGTAAAATTTAAATGCGATCACTGATTTTTATACTGTACGCACATGAGGCATGAGGTGAGGCACGAGGCCAGGACACAAAGGATTGCCAGTTAGTAGTGCGTGGTTGATGGGACGCGGACATCGAAATTTGTGCGACAGAATTCAAGAAATTATTAAGAAAGAGAGAATTTAAAAAAAAGGTACGTTCTTGTCTCATTAGGACTTGTCTCGTGCGTGTGGTGAGGCACGTGGCCAGGACACAAAGGATTGCCAGTTAGTAGTGCGTGGTCGATGGGACGCGGACATCGAAATTTGTGCGACAGAATTCAAAAAATTATTAAGGAAGAGAGAATTTAAAAAAAGGTACGTTCTTGTCTAATTAGGACTTGTCTCGTGCGTGGGGTGAGGCACGTGGCCAGGACACAAAGGATTGCCAGTTAGTAGTGCGTGGTCGATAGGATGCGAACGTTGAAATTCTTGCGACATAATTCAAGAAATTATAAAAAAGAGAAAATTATTTACAAAAAGGTACGTTCTTGTGTATGTGACTGATTTTTTAATATTTTCTACACATTTGTTTCAAACTTTTTTTATCGATAAACTTTTTTTTGTGTATCTCTCTCTCTCACACACACACACACACACACACGCACACACGCACACACACACACACACACACACCCACACACACACACACACACACACACACACACACACACACACACACACACACACACACACACACACACACACACGCACGCACGCACGCACGCACGCACGCACGCACGCACACACACGCACGCACGCACACATATATACATATACATTGTAAGCAAAGGTTTCGCCGAATTTTGTTTATTTTATTTTTATAATCAAATTTACAGTGTGACGCTGTGAACGGTATTCACTGGTTAGGACTTATCTCGAGCGTGGCGCGACCAGGACACAAAGAACTGGCAGTTCTTTCAGCGCTTCAATTGTTCTTTCAGCGCTATCTAATGTTATTTTAACCCCTAATTTTTTATAATATACGATTTGTGGCACTATTAAATTACAGGGTTCATTAAGTTTGAATTACAGTATTAAAACAAGAACGTTTCCCGTGTTCACACTGTAAAAAGCAACGGTTCAAAACTGAAACTATATCTGTTGTTAACCAGTTTCTAGAACAGAGGACTTCACTGTTAAAACACCTACATAAACTCTGTCGATATAACTGGCGCATTCATTGTACATAATACAAATTAACCAACAAATTACAAGTTTTGTTGAATTTATATTACAGTGTTACAGTGTAACAAATTACAAGTTTTGTTGAATTTATATTACAGTATTAAACTGTCAAAATTTACTTTTGACTACACTGTATTTTGGACTGAGTGTTCCAATGAAAGATACAGTAGAGCAGTTCGAGTCCAAAGAGGACAGTATAGGAACTGTAAAAATTTACTTTGAGCACACTGTATTTTGAGCACTGTGTTTCAGGTAATATCGCTGTGCAATCACTCGAGTCCAATGCGAACTGTGTAGCCCCTGTATTTTGTACTATTTCTTTTTTTCCGTGTAGGGGTTGTAGTTTGGCATTAATCGACCCCCATCCCCTTTCATCCCCTAAAAAAACCTACACCCCGATTTTTTCGGCAAACTCGGATTTAGCACCCGCAGCACCTACAAAATCACCTGCCAAAAAACTAGCCTTCTAATTTTTCCGATTACAGGGTTTTTAGCGACAGCACGACTGTACTAAGAGAAGGAATTTTAAAAATAATAGGTCGAAAAGGTCGATAAATGGAGAACTAACAGGATAGGAGCATCTTTGAGAAGTTGGATTATCGATAGACTAAAGGGTAAGGTTATCAGGGAATTGTGCGAATATGCAAAAAGTCTTGGCAGACTACAGCAAGAAAACGGTCCGAAGGGAATTAGGAATAACTAACAGGGTGGTTAGGAAGATAGAAATATGCGTTATAGATGATGGGTAAAACTAACTGGGCGCGGAAAAGACCGCTGTGATAATGGTTTTTTAGAATTGAAACTATAGCCCATCAAAGACGCTTAAAACGTGCTTTAGCAGCTACTCTTGCGCACGACGTAATTATAACGTGCATCGCATAGTCGAAAAAATATTTTTTCTAATTCCCCAAATTTCCTTCGGCAAATTTTAATTACGAAAATCACGCGAACATTTTTTAGGATTTTTATTTAGCCATCAACAACAAATTTGCAAAGTATGGTTTTGGATAATAATCAGGCGATATAATTACTCTCGCATGAATGTTCTGCACTTTACGAGATGCTTTGATTTTGTGTTAATTGATTTGACTGTATTGGAGGCTGTTTATCGTGGGGTGATTCATAGTGTATATCAGGCATTATCGTCATCCTTTCCTTCGGCGAACTGCAGACGCGTATTGTGATATCGGAACTGATTCAGCTAATGACTAGTATACGAGAGTTTCGGGAATGCTAAGGAGTTGCGCCTAGTTGGCACAAGAGAAAAGGTCATGTTCGACTATTATTTTTACAGCGTAGATGTATTTTTTCTCACAAATAATATAAATCATTTTGAAGTACGTGTATCTAAATTATATCACCATTTTTTCCATGATAAAATGTTTAAAAAGTATTGGAGATGCAGCTGATCTCCGGAAACGTCTTTTTTTCGACGTCCCTTGCAGTGAGCACGATATCTCCGGGACGGTTCACCTAAAATAAATAAACAAAAAAGACTCTGGCAGCAGATGACAATACGGAGTTAGTGCACGAACGATTTTTTCCAAATCACAAATTTTAACAAAATGACATCAGTTTAACTAAAAAGTCACGTTAAAGATTTTTAATTTGGGGAAAAGACGGCTGTGGTAATGGTTTTTTAGAATTAAAACTATAGCCCATGAAAGACGGTGAAAACATGATTTAGCAGATACTCTCACTCGCGACGTAACTATAACGTGCATTGCGTAGTCAATGCGTTCGTTTTCTATGGCGTTGAAGTTTGCATCGTTGGAATGCAACGGAAATATTTTTTTTCCCCCTATTTTCTTCGCAAAATTTGAGCTACGAAAATCACGCGAACATTTTTTAGGATTCTTATTTAGTCATCTACAACGAATTTGCAAAGTATGGTTTTGGACAACAATGAAAATAAGAAATTGAAAAGAATTTTCGTTGCATTCCAACGATGCAAAATTCAACCCCCTAGTTTTTCTTCCTTTAAATTTTTTCATGTTTCCTCTGGATTGGATTTGACCTTCATAACATTCGTTCATATGTTTCATATGTATGGACTTCTACTGTTTTTGCTTACTTTTTTCTTTTGTATGTGTACGGCTACCTAGCATAAGGGATACTGTAAAAGTAACCTGCTGTACAATATAATAAAAATACTAATACTACTGCTCAGGCCAGTCAATATTCAGAAAACCGAAACAAATTCCGCATCTAGAAACTCGTAAATTGACGTTCATATGATCCCGCGCAGACTGCCGTCTTTCCGCTTGCGCTGAAATTCCGGAAAATATCATTATTTTTCATATAGTGGCTAAAGTATTGCGTTTACGTTGATAATGTCCATAACCTTTTTGGTAGCTCTTCACAGGACTGTCCTTTCTTATCTGAAACGTTTATCTCTACAATCGATATTTTCATAGATATGGCAAAAAAGCCATTTGAACTTTGAGGGACGGTGAACCGGGGTCTTGGCGATAAAATTATTCCGAAACGTCATACTCGAATGCTGATCTTCATTTATAAAAATAAATAACAATTATCATTATATTTTACATACTGGGTGTCCCATTTTAATCTTACACCTGATTCTTCTGGCAAAATATTGCTCGGATCAAATCTTGTGTGTAACAAAAGTTTTAGGGATTAAAGAGAGACGTTTGAAAAACAAATTTTGGTCGATCCAAAATTCAAAATGGCGGCGTTAAAATGGCCGACTTGTTTTTTTCAAATGGAGACATACCTTTTTTATCACCAAAAAAATTGTCAGCTCAAAACCAACAACTTTTGTTGGAAACATTTTTTGATAAATTTCATAATTTTCAAGTTAGAACACCATTTTTAACTTAAAAAAAAAATCTATTCCTCAGAGGTACTCCTTCGGTCCTTCCTCTTTTACCAGCCCCTCCTTTCTTCCTTCCATTCCTTCCGACATTCACAATCCTTCCAGAGTTCCCTACATTCCTTCCAGAGTTCCCCCCCCCCAGATTGTTGACCGCAGCCACTCTTTCCTAATGCACTACTGTATCGTTAAAAATGAAACCGACAGACGTGGACGCGCGGTCGGTGTGCGAGCTCGGCGGTCACTGAAGTTAAGCAGCATTGGAGGCTGTCAATACTTGGAGCGGTGACCGCTTGCCCGAGCACTGGTTTGCGCGTCAAGCTCTGAACGGGAGACAGTTTGTCTGAGTTTCTGATGGTAATACAACTAAAAATCAGCCAAATATAGCCGCCTGTATCGGCCCAGGTTTTCCGCAGTTTCCCTGGGCCCTCGTGCAAATGCGATGCAGTAGTGCATTAGGAAAAGAGTGGTTGCGGTCAGCACTCTGAGGAGGAGCTCTGGAAGGATTGTGAATGTCGGAAGGGTTAAAGGAGGGGATGGTAAAAGGGGAAGGACCCCGTACCTCTGAGGAATACATATTTAAAAAAGTTAAAAATGATCAAACTTGAAAATTATGAACTTTATCAAAAAAAATTCGAACAAAATTTGTTAGTTTTGAGCTGACAAATTCTTTGGTGATGAAAAAAGGTTCCATTTGAAAAAAACATGTCGGCCATTTTAACGCCGCCATTTTAAATTTTGGATCGACGACATTTTTTTTTAAACGTCCCCCTTTAACTCCTAAAACTTTTGTTACACACAATATTTGATCCGAGCAATATTTTCCGAGAAAAATCAGGTGTGAGATTAAAATGGGACATCCGGTACATTTTCATTATATGTAAAAAAGTATATTTCATTAATAAATATAAATAAAAATGAGCGAAAAGCAAATAGAAATAAATAAGAATTAGCAACATCAAAAAATCGTATTCGTACTAAACTGAACTTTATTCTCGAATACGATGTTTTTTTAAAAGAATTTTAATAGAAATACGACAAAACGTGTGCAAATTCAAAATTCGCATTGCGCTTCATCATTTGATTTTGCTCATAAATTTGTTTCATAATGGTGCCACTGCGGAAGAACAAAAATGCTCACAAGCTGAATAGAAAGACAGCTTATAATTTTTAACTGGCCGACAACTGAGTGGAAAAAAGTTTCGCATTATTAACCCTCGTCCCCCAACGCTTATTTTCAGCACCCATACACCCCAACGGTGGGTCGTTCGTGCTTTTTCGCTTATTTCACTATTTTGAAACGTTGGAGAAAATCTGAAAAAATTCATGGGCCTTCTTTGAACTCTTAACTGAATGAAAAAAATTTGGACGTTTTGAAAAACAAATGTTTAATAACAATTTTTTGCAAAATACGAAGACGTGCACGTATTTTACACGATGATGTTTAAAAAATCATTTCGCCCATTGTTTTTAACGTAAATTAAAAAATCTAACGTCATTTTTTGTTAAAATGGGATCCTTTTGAAAAGAATGTGAGAAATTACGAGGGTTAAAATCGGATATTTACTTTTCATCCTCAATAATGTCTATTTCACGACCGCCGTATATGCGTTACTAAAGGAAGGGGAATTTGGCAAAACTTTTACGCGTACAAAATGACATTTTTAAATAATGTTTATTCAATTCTTAACAAAAAAAAATATTTTTTAACATTATTATGGAAAGAAATACATTTATAAATAGAAGTTACAGTCGTAGTGCACACGTACTCTGTGCTCCTCGCATACTGGCTTCCCGCACTGGATGCAACAATATTGTGTTTTTTGTCCTCAGCTGAAAAATGTCCTTCCGACGTTTTTTGTCCTAGAAGCTAGAAAGGTGTTGCTTTCTGGCTGTTTTAAGGTAGTTCGGAAGAAAAACCGGAAGTCAAATTGACAATTTTAACGATTTTTGTTTTTTTCTTTCGAATGTTCAAAATTCATAGAATTTAATCTCATAAAAAAGTATTTTTATTTTCGTACCCATTAGAACGAAAATTTATGATGATTGTCATAAATACTCACAATCGACATTGGTTATTGAGCACTCGCTTGATCATTATCGACTTTACTAGTAAGTTCATGTTTTAAGCAGTTAGCAAAACGCTACATCACCTCACTTTAGAAGAATCCAAACATCACCTCTCAACGATTCAATAAATGTTAAAACATGGAACAATTACGTGTAAGTGGTTGTTTCTTTTTTACAGAAAATTGATCTGCTCTTGTTTACGCAGATAAATAAAAAGAGATTGATTGGGCAGTTTAAAGTTTCATCTTCAGGTAAATATACAGAACGATAACAGAAAGAAATTTTAAAGTTTTCTAAATAAAATATTTTATTATTATATGTATGTTTGTATACGTAATAATCAATTATAAAAAATGAGATCTACAATCAACATATTTTTATTCATTTTTTATCCTTTTTTTATTATTACGTTTATTTTATTCTTAAACTGAAGAAAAAATTCCTTCATCCAACCAAAATTCAGTTGGTTTAACAAAATGTATCTTTAAACCCGTTCAACTTGATTTTTGATTGGCATAACAAACGTTTTGTTAATCTAACTGATAGTTTTAGTGGTGTGAACTGTCGCTTATTTAGCATGTCTGAGCAACTGTTAAAACAACAAAATTTCGAGACAACAAAATGCATTTTGCACATTCAACGATTTCTTTTTCTCGGTGTTTAGTATTTAGTATGATCTGTGGCGTAGGCATTCGCCGACATTCATATCGCATTCTGCGTGAATTGCCGTCTAGGAATTTCCTCTAGCAATTACAGCTGACGCTCCGATCACCGCTTAGAGAGAGACCGATTCCGCATAGCAAAATTTAATAAATTATTGTGAAAAAATTACACGGTGAATCAGCTATAATTTTTGCAGGTGAATTCCGTATTAATCGAAGATTCGAATAAGAAGTTTTGTTTTTTGGGTCAAAGGACTAAATTTTATGTAAAGTTATCATTTCCGGTAAATTTTTCGGAGGTTATGTTTGAGTGCGTGTATTTTAGGCCAACTTACAACGTTCATATCTCGGAAATGGTACACGATGGAGCGGCTTAATTTTTTCAAATTCAACGTGGTTAATGGCATACAGTCCGACCTCCGAATAAGAAACCAAAAGCCCCCAAGGGGAAGAATTTTTCTTATATATCGCATACCCCCACCAGGCGCGCGCTCCGCGCTCTCTACCTCTGTCTGTCTCTCTCACTCTTTTCCGCATGCGATCCTCTCAACAAGAAACTCGCTCGAACGAGTTGCAACTTAGTATTCACATCGCCCATGCAAAAACGTTTTCGACTGCGCGTGGACATTTATTTAGCGAATTTTTGTTTCACGTTAATATACATACTATTGAATATTATTGTGTACTACTGTATCTAAATTACTATTAACTGTTATAAAATGACCGAAACTGTAAAGAAGCGTAAGAGATCAGACTGTAGTATACAAGTCGAAGAAAATATTACGGAATTTGCGAAACAAGGTAATAATTTAAACAAAGAGCTTTATGTCCATATTGTTTTATCCCATTTATATTAAAGAAGAAAAAGTCAATGTCTCGGAGGATTCATCTTCAATGGCAGAGTACGACTCTCTCGAAAATATTCCACCGTCAGTTGACTGCGTTACGGATCAAAATAATACGCAACAAGACGAAAACGCTTTTCTTTACGTCTCGGAAACGTTTGCTGTTTTATATGAAAATCTTTAAACGCCCTCATCTTTGTTTTTATTTTATATGAAATCTTGTCAACACATATATGTATATTTTTAATGAATACAACAAATTTCTAATAAACTTGTAGATTTTTTGTTACATTCACACACACACACACACGCATGCACACATCAATTTAGACTACAACGTTCACTCTATTTTGCCCGAATAATCTCTCCCAGGCTGGTTTCTTAACCAGAGGTTCCGCGCACAAAATTCTCGAGCTCGGAGTTAAAGTCGGAGTGGGGGAAGCGCTCCACTGAGAAACTGGGGGAAGCGCTCGAGTGAGAAACTGGGGAAAGTTTCTTATTGCCGGGTTTCTTATTCGGAGGTCGGATTGTACTATCTCTCTCACAAAGAAAAAAAAGGAGGTTAACGTCAGTCGATTTTTTAATTGTTTCTTTCGAGCCACCTTAAGAAAATAAAAAAATCGAATCCATTCTAAATACACTTTTTCTTATTTACAGAACGTGTTTACCACGGAAAAAAATTTATTGATTCTTACTTACGTCAACCTCAGAGGTGGGTCGTTCGAGTCCGTGCTCAATTTGCTCTTGTTGCTGTCCGTGAACAAACTGAGTGAGAGAAAGTAACGGCACTTGGCCTTTATGTTAGCCTCTCCCTAAACTCTTCCCCAGGTTCCAAATTTTTACCTGCAAGGGTCTATGAGAATTCGCTATGGAAAATTTTGGTTCTGACACGAACGACCCACCGTTAGGGTTTCAGGGTTAAGAAAAAAAGAATTCAAATTTTGAATGGGATAAAAACCAGTTACAGTCAGAGTTGCAAATAATGCATTACTTTTTGTAATGCATTAGCGTTTTCATTACTTATTACTTTACATTTTGTAATGTGAAATATTTGCATTGCCCATTACAATGTACAGGGTTACGGAATGTTTTTACATTACACAGTCCAATGTAATGAGCATCGGAAATATTTTACATTACGAAATGTAATGTATGAATCTTTGATTTTTGATAAATGAATTTTTTTTACATTACAAAATATCAGGTAATGAGTGATGGAATTTTTTCACATTACTGATGCAATGTAATTTAAAAAATCCCCATTACTTATTAGAATGTAATGAGGATTATTATTCATTTCTCATTAGGGGCAGCGGTTTTTGCACTGGGTAGATCTGACGCGATGGGAAACGAATAATAATCCATATTACCTTGTAATGAGTAATGGAGATTTTTTACATTATATTAGTAATGTGAGCAAATTCCATTACTCACGACTATATATTTTGTTATGTAAAAATATTCAATTCATCATTACATTAAATTTTTACATTACAAAGTTGACACTTTGTAATGTAAAAAAATGCCCTTACCCATTACATTGGAATTTGTAATGTAAGAAATGTCCATTGCCCATTACAATGTAATGTGTAATGAAATTTGTTGTCATTACACATCACATTGCATTTTGTAATGAAAAAAGTTTCACATTACAAAATGTAATGTAACGATTAATGGAATTTGTTTACAATACAAAATCTAATGTAATAAGTAATGGGGACTTTTTACATTACGAAATATAATGTAATGAGGAATGGAATTTTTTTACATTACTGAAGGTAATGTAATGGGTAATGAAATATTTGGGTGTGCTTCCGAAAAGCCCAAACCTCCGAATAATTTAGAACTTCGTGTACTTATGTATTCTGACTCACTGATCACGAATATGATAGTGAAAATACCCGAAAATTTTGTTTTCTAGGTTAAAACAAAAAAACGTTTTTTTTTTAAGTTTTTCTATTTTATTTTAACAAATATTGATCTCAGAGAAAAATGTCTTCTACGAAAGTTGTAGCCTATTAAAAGACTGATATTTTATGTTCTATATAGGTTTCGTCTAAACCCATTATTTTCCAAGAAAAATGGGATAATACTCCAATAAGTATATTTTGCTAAATCCTAACGGCAAAAGAGAAAAGAATGGTAAACATGCTCTGCAACCATCCCAGTGTTCTACGCACCCATTTTGGGCACCCATCCAAGGTGCCCAAAAACCCCACCGCAGTGTTCTACGCACCCCACGATTCCACGCACCCATCGGAGGTGCCCGCCGCCCACCCCAGTGCTGTGGGAACCCTACAATTCCACGCACGCATCCGAGGTGCCCCTCGCCCACCCCAATGCTCTGGGAATCCCACAATTACCGCACCCATCCGAGGTGCCCCCCGCCCACCCCAGTGTTCTACGCCCCCATCCAAGGTGCCCAACAAACCCACCCCAGTGTTCTACGCACCCCGCGATTTCACGTACCCATCCGGGGTACCCTCCGCCGACCCCAGTGTTCTACGCACCCCGCAATTCCACACACCCATCCGAGGTACCCTGCGCCCACCCCAGTGAACTACACACCCCACAATTCAACATACCCGAGTTTGCTTGGGTTTGTTTTGATTGCTGTTTGTGTTTGTTTTATTTGGGTTTATTTGGGACCATATGCAGTAAAGTGCGTAAGTAGATAATATCGAAACTAATGGAGTTAGGCAAAATATACTTATTGGAGTATTATCCCATTTTTCTTGGAAATTATGATTTTAGACTAAATTTATATAGAACATAAATTATCAGTCTTTTGATGGGCTTCAACTTTTGTACAAGACATTTTTCTCTACGATCAACATTTGTTAAAATAAAGTAGAAAAACTAAAAAAAAACGTTTTTTTTTTTCGTTTTTATCTTCAAAATAAAATTTGCGGGTATTTCACTATCATATTCGTGATCAGCGAGTCAAAATATATAAGTATACGAAGTTCTAAATTATTGGGAGGTGTGAGCTTTTCGGAAGTTTATCCCCCTGATTGGAGTACACATGTGAATCAGCCTGTACATGCCATGCTTTCTCAGCCACGTGGTCCCGGCGGTATGCGTTCGCGAGTAAAGTGGGGGTAGGCAATCGGTCGAGGAGAAGGCTCGGGCTCGTTCACGTATAGTTCCTTCGTCGTCGTCGGCGTAGTCGTACATTTTTCGTTCGCATAAATGCGAGTGAGCGCCAATCGAACAAGCCACTCCCTGTAACGCGAGCGTTTAGCGTACACACCTGCCCTTTCCTCACTCGTGTCTCATGTCGGATCGCCAACCACCAAGGGGTGACAAATCATAAAAACCCTCGAAAGGAACCAAGTGATAACTCGTCGGATATTATAAATAAAGAAAGAGCAAACAGTGAAAGTCCTCGACAGAGCAACTAACCTTGCGCCTGAACAATTTACGTTCATCGCTGATTTCAAACAAACTGAGAACGATGCAATTAAAAAACTGCGATTACCCATGAATTATGGAATGATAAAAACTTGAGGTAAAAAAAATCGTAAAATTCGATGGAAACAAGATTGAAGGATAACCAGAGACGTTAAAATTTGTAGGACGTTCGTGACTTTCAATATTTCCGTTCGTCGAGTCTGCTCGGTAGCGTTGATATTTGAAACACGATTATTCGTACATTGTAATAAAAACAAAAACAAAAGTGGCGTGTTTACGACGGAAGGACGGGGAGAAAGTTTGAAAGTTCGGTCGGACAAAGTTCTGTGCGTCGCCGCCTCGCGGGAGAATCTCCGGTACTCTACATCGTGTACATATCTATATATACGCGTGTTTTTTAGCGATATAGCATTGACGAAAATACCGACACTGAGGAAGGCAATTTTGGTTATTAAAAAATACATACTTGGCGTACCGAAGCGGAATAAAGGGAATAAATAAATACGATGGGTATCGTTTCATCAACTTTCGCTTCGCTGGCGATACGATTTGCCTGGAATTGCCAGAGGTTCCTCGATCCACGGTACAGGTTTGTCACACTTTTATATGTTGAAATGCTGAGAAAAGCGCGATAATGATCATTTTGTTGTACACACCACACGAACTCAAGCCCGATCGAAAGAATCGTGGTAAGGCGACAAAATAGCTTTTACTTGCATAAACACAAACACAAAAGTCACCTTCGAGCAAGGTGACTTTTATGTTTATAGCAAGGTACGACTTTTTCCGAAGGCATTCATTTTTAAAACTCTTCATTTTGTGGAAAATAAACACGATAAAATGTTGCTCTTTGCGGAAAACAAACGCGAGCGGGGAAAAGCCATTTTATTTAAATAAAATAAAATTTAAATAAATAAAAAATAAAAGCGGTACATTATCGATTTGATTTTTCACTAAGTAAAAAAGTTTTATCGTTTTCATTGTTCCCGAAGTGAACATTTTTATCATTTTTTATTATTTCACAAAGTGAAAGTCTTTATCGTTTCAATTATTTACAAAGTGAACATTTTTATCGCTTTGATTTTGCATAAAGTGAAAAGTTTTATCGTTACTATTCTTCACAAAGTGAACGTTTTTATCGTTTTTACTTTTCACAAATCGAAAGTCCTTATCGTTTCAATTTTCACAAAGTCAACAATTTTATCGTTTCTATTATGCACAAAATGAAGAGTCTTGCCGTTTTTACTTTTCACAAAGTACAAAGGTTTGTCGTTTTGATTGTTCACAAAGTGAAAAACGTGGTGGGCACAGACCCTCAGTCTACGCCTTTTCGGCAAAACTAAAAAAAACTCACATTGTTTTGTTTTCGTTGACGACTGATCGTGTTTGAAAGAGAATTATCGATAATTTATAACATTATAGAAAATTTGGGAAAATAATGTGTAGATAGAAATAGTATAAAGAAGAAAAACCTGTTGGTTTGGCCATTAATGGTATTCATTCATACGATATGGTATTCACTACGATAATGGCATTCGTTAATGGTATTCATGAATGGTATTCATTCATACGATATGGTATTCACTACGATAATGGCATTCGTTAATGGTATTCATGAATGGTATTCATTCATTCATGAATGGTATTCATTCATTTATGAATGGTATGCATTCATTCGTGAAAGGTATTCATTCATCCATGAATGGTATTCATTCATCCATGAATGGTATTCATTCATTCATGAATGGTATTCATTCATTCATGAAAGGTTTTCATTCATCCATGAATGGTATTCATTCACTCATGAATGGTATTGATTCATTAATGAATGGTATTCATTCATTCGTTAATGGTATTCATTTATTCATTCACTTATTTATGGTATTCAACCACTCATTCATTTATGGTATTCATTCATTCATTTATTTATTTATGGTATTCATTCATACGATATACCATTCATTCATGAAAGGTATTCATTCATTCGTTAATGGTATTCATTTATTCATTCACTTATTTATGGTATTCAACCACTCATTCATTAATGGTATTCATTCATTCATTTATTCATTTATGGTATTCATTCATACGATTTGGTAATCACTACGACAAGACGGTCATTGTGAATTTATGATGTACTACGTCCTATAGCCTTGAAATGCGCATTCACTGGAGAAATAGCAGTCATTGGAATTTTCCAAATTGCGTTTGAATCGAGAAAAAACCGCGGGGCAGGAAGTCCTCCATGCACGATATAATTACTGTCGCATGAATGTTATGCACTTTGCAAGATGCTTTGATTTTATGTTAATTGATTTAACCGTATTAGAGGCTGTTTATCGTGGGGTGAGTCATAGTGTATATCAGGCATTATCGTCATCCTTTCCTTCGGCGAACTGCAGACGCGTATTGTGATATCGGAACTGATTCAGCTAATGAATAGTATAAGAGAGTTTCGGGAATGCTAAGGAGTTGCGCCTAGTTGGCACACGGGAAAAGAAGGTGATATTCGACCATTATTTTTACAACGTCGATGTATTTTTTTTCACAAATAATATAAATCATTTTGAAGTACGTGTATCTAACTTATTTTACAATTCTTTCCATGAAAAAATGTAAAAAAATATCGGGGATGCAGCTGATCTCAGGGAACGTCTTTTTTTCGACGTGCCTTGCGGCGAGCACAATATCTCCGGAACGGTTAACCTAAAATAAATAAACAAAAAAGACTGGCAGCAGATGACAATACGGAGTTGGTGAACGAACGATTTTTTTCTCCAAACTTTGACAAAATGATAACAGTTCAACTAAAAAGTCACGTTAAAGATTTTCAATTTTCCTTGATCAAATTTAAAGTTTCCATTAAAATGAAAAATCCCTCGGTCACGACGTCCGGATTGTCATCAGCTAACAAAATCTTTTATGTTTTTGTTTTTTTTTAATTTCAGATTAACCGTTTCTGAGGTATGTTCACCGCGAAGCATGTCGAAAAAAATACGTTTCTGGCGATCAGCTGTATTCGATATTTTTTGAATATCGTTAAATCAATTTTTTTTAAAGACGACAATGACCGTTTTTTACTTTTCTCTCGTTTCAATGACATGCCTAATGTTATGCAAAAAATCATTGTAAGTAGTTACTGAAAATTAGCCTTTGATTACTCGTCGTACCCTTTCAATGAATATCAAGCCGATAGATTGAAAGGCTGAAAATATTCCACGAATTTGTTCGTTCGAAAAATATATTCGACGCGTTTTTTTTTTTATTGATCAAATCAATAAGTTACTACTGAATTATGACATAATTATTTGTGTGCCCCGTTTTTATTGCCATTGGACTTTGGGTCCCTCGATTCCGGACGATATGAATTGTTGACTTTTTCTCATTGAGAATGTAAAATAAAGCAGTGATCAAGCTAAAACCACGAAGACGAGAGCTCGTTCGATATTCGCACGGTTTTAACAAACTCGGAGCATTTTAAGTGCCCGTAATCGCAATACCGATAAGCCAATCTTTCGGTGGCGCGCGGGGATAACAAAAAGTTGCATACTCTTCGATCACAATCGTATCCTTCGTATCGAAAAAAAATACGACACGCACACGCGAAGTGCGTACAAAGAAGTATATGTTCGACGCGCTTTTCTGACATAAGTTGTAAAAAAATATATCGACAAAATATTTTTGCAGATGATTTTATTCGATTGCTTGTTTCAAATATAAATAAATGCAGGTGATGACGTTGAAGTTTGGATCATTGTAATGCAACGAAAATGTTTTTTATTTCATTTCCCACATTTTCTTTGGCAGATTTCAGCTACGAAAATCGGCCAAATATTTTTTCGAATTTTTATTTCAGGCGTCTTCTCACTTTAGACCCTATAAAAGGCTATCTTTATGAATTGTTTGATAGGTTTATATTATAGATATTGATATAAAAGTTGTTACACTAAATAAAGACACTTCCGAAATATATTTAAAAATTTTTTTTATGTATTTATATTACCCAAACAAACTTTAAACGCTTTTTTCTCGAAACAACGTTTTTCGACGGCTTGTTGATAAAATCTTCGAAACTACCGACCAGATCCTTATGAAATTTTAATCACATATTCTTTACATCTATAGCCATAGCGCATATCAACGATTTGTATAAATTTTGATATTTACTATTCTTGTTTTTTTTGTTTTTTCGAAAAATGTCCGCCGTTTTTTTATTTTTGCATATATAAAAAATCGTATGATATGCGCTATAGCCATTAACATACTGAATCTAAAACATTTTCGTCTATAAATAGTGACTTCAATAAATAATTTTTTTTTCAAATGTATTTCGAAAGTGTATTCTTTAAGTGTAACAGCTTTTATATCAATATCTACAATATAAATCGATCAAAAAAAATTAATGGAAATAGCCGTTTTATAGCGTCTAAAGTGACAAGACCCTTTGAGCGATCTACAACAAATTCGCAACGTATGGTTTTGGATAATAATGGAAATAAAAAATTGAAAAGACTTTCCGTTACATTCCGACGATGCAAACTTCAACCCCATTGTAGGTCAACGTTTGTATAGATGATGCAAATGCTAATTTGTTAGAAATGTTGATAGAGCAAATGTTACGCAAGGGTGCTTTTTTACAGAGAAAACAATTTTCGGTTGTTATCAAAATTGAAAGACCCAAAAAATGGAAAAGTTTCTTATGTACACAGTTCTTAAATACAGAATTTTAACACTATTTTTTTAACATAACATTTCATATACAGGGTGTCCCTTTTATCTTTGCCACCCAAAATAACTCGGTAATTATCGACGTCATAAAAAAATATTCCAGACAAACGTTGTACGGCGCGAAGGGGGCCATCAAATGCGACCAATTTTTTTATTTCGGTGGAGGCGCTGACGCACAGTGAAGGTCACCTCCACTTTTTCAAATGGAATAGTACGTTTTTTTCAATCATATTGTGGAGCACCTCAAGCCGCATAAAAAACATTAGGGGGTCAGTCGTTCAAGGTCATTCAAGGTCATCTATTAAAATGAAATACAAATGTAAATATCTCGGATCACTACCAAATATTTGGTAGTGATTTCGAATGACCTTGAACGACTTTGACTCCCTAGTGTTATTTAAAAAAATTGGTCGAATTTGATGGCCCCCTCCGCACCGTACAACTGTTGTCCGGAACATTTTTTTGTGATGTCGATAAGTACCCAATTATTTCGGGTGGCAAAGATAAGAGGGAGACTCTGTATATAATGTCGTATTAAAAAAAATTATGTTTTAATTGTGTATTAGAAAAACTAAATTAAGTCAGTTAATTACATTTAAATATTTTATTTAATAAATTAATTAAAATTAAATATTTCAGTTAGTAAATTAACTCAATTGATTAAAACAGACTATTGTAATTAATAAATTAATTCAATCAATTAACATTAAATATTTCAATTCATGAATTAAATCAAATTAATTCAATTAATTTAAAAAATTATATTTTTTTTGTTTTTGGTTCCACTGTGTCATAAGGCATTAAAAAAGTGTCCGCTTTTCTTCTTTCTTCCCACTGTATATCACGCCGTAAAAAAAACCTCACAGTTTTTTGGTCTTTGGACCCACTGCATCACGCCCAATTAAAAAAAAATCAGTTTTTTAAATCTCTGGTTAATTGAGAATTGTTTTCCCTAGAAAGAGGGGGATAAAATATTTGATTTCTCAAATCGCGATTAATTTTCACCGCATCGGACAAATACGCCAGTGCGTGTGAAAATTCGAACCCACCACACCGCGCGAATTTGAGCGACACAAATCGCACCAAGTAATGAGATACGATCGCAAAAGATCCACAAAAAACTGTAAAAAAAATATCACCGAACTTACGATAAAAATACGCCGAAAATCATTTTAAAAGATCCGTCGAGAATACTCGAAAGGAACTTTCCAAGAAATGCATCGAGAATCCTCCAAGGGAAACGATCGCTATTGTGTGGCGGGAATTGAGCGGACTTATTTTTCCCACCGCTATGTCGATAGTGACGCGTACCATGACATCGCTAAGTATATTTTTTTTTCTCCAAGATTCAGTGGACTCTACAAATGTTCGCCTATATATTTTTTGCTTTTTATTTTGCCGAGCTTCAGGTTCGTGTAAGCTCCGCTCCGGGGACGTGTGCACTTGTGTCACGCGATAATTCGCGCGAAATATTTCCTCGGTCGGGCGTCCGAGAGAGAAATCGCCAGATGGAGGGATAACGAGAAAGACAGGGAACGAGACAGAGATGAAGAGAACAGGCTAGAAGGGAGATAGAGAAAACCGTCCGCGGGGTCAACCCCCAGGTTGACGAGTCGCTCATATTAGTTTAGGCGGGTTCGTCCCTCGGTGCCTACATTGTGTAACCCAAGTATTTTATTTTTAGCTCAAGTATATAAGGTTCGACATCCTTTCCACGATATATACGCTCGCCTCGCCTCGGTATAAACTTTGCGAGCGAGGGACGAGGGGGATGAAAAATGAGACCCAAGTTGGGCACGACATTCATGACCATTTGGTGCGTCTAAAAACAGAGTTTTTTTTGTCCTGGCTTTTGTTGTTTATAGAGGGAGCGAAGATTAGATAGAGGAACGGGGTTTGCTTTTTTCGGGAAAAGCTCGGTATTTTTTCCCTCAGCAGCTAGCAACTTCGAGGATAGTTATGCCGAAGCGTTGCGTTTTCCAGAGTTCCGTGGCGATTTGTCAATCGACAGCTTTGTGATAACGTGGCTGTTACGCACATGGAAAACCGGGAAAACTTGGGGCCCGGTTGAAGTTCCGAACGTTGAATGATCAGAACGCTCAAAACTCCGAAAATATACTACCACGAAAGATCAAAACTCCGAAAGAATTTTACGCGAAAGACCAAAACTCCGAAAATCTGAACACCGTCAAAATAATTCGGCTGTGGAAGTTTTTAAAATTTCAAAATTTTCAACAAATCGACGAATTATTCCAAGATTTTTTTGTTTATTCACGGATAAGGCCACAGCAGAATTTTCAAAAAATCGATTTTTTTTCCGCTAAAACGGTGCTTTATCATCATACGAATAAGTACTATTCGATTTATAGCAGGACATTTTTTTCACCGATTTTGAGCGTATAACGAAGCCCACCTCTGGCACGTCCATAGAGACCCTAAAACTTTAAACGCGTTTTTTTTCTGGAACCAGCTTTTTCCAATTGGCGTGGCAAATAACTTCAACAATTTTCACTCGATTTACTTCAAATTTAAAAGGTATGTTCCTAATTGCATTTCGCAGAGAAGTACGTACCGATTTTCTGATTAATCGGAAACTTTTTATTTTATGAGCAGTTTTATACGAAATTTTTCACTGAAAAATTCATTCAAATACCTACAACTCAATACCTGCAACTTTTGAATAAAACAATATTTTTTAAATTCCGTACGTACTTCTCTAGATATTCTAATGTAGATTGACGAAAATTTTTGTTTTTTGTTCTAGGTAAAAAATGGTGGATGCTAAATGTCACGCCGCGGAGCAGTAAAAAAAGATAACAAAAGAAAATATTAGTGGCCGGCCATTTTGTACATCGAAAAAAAATCTAACACTTTATCATACGAAAAAGATTGTCAAATTTGCACATGTTTTTATACCCGTTACTGTGGCCTAACCCCTTAAGAAGTGATTTTACGTCAATTTTGAAATTTGTCTAGACAATGTTATACGTTCTACATTATTTACAGTCAACTGTGTAGACTTTCGCTGGCATAATCTTGACGAACCGTGTAATTTCGGAACATTAAAATTAGGAATTTTAAACCGTCGGCGCATTCAAAGTTCGGAATTTCGAAAGTCTAGACAGTTGACTGTAAATGATGTAGAACGTATAACATTATCTAGACAAATTTAAAAATTGACGCAAAATCACTTCTTAATAAAAATAATTCTATAAATAATTCGTCGATTTATTGAAAATTTTGAAACTTTTAAAACTTCCATAGCCGTATTATTTTGACGGTGCTAAGATTTTCGGAGTTTTGGTCTTTCGTGTAAAATTCTTTCGGAGTTTTCATCTTTCGGAGTACTATTCTTCCGAAGTTTTGAGCGTTCTGACCATTCAAAGTTCGGAATTTCAACCCAGCCCCGAAAACTCAGGAATTTCTTTCCTCCTGGAATAATCAGGGAAAAGTCGGAGAATTATCTGGAATTCTTCCAGAATTTACTTTTTGCAAGAATTACGAAAAATGGAACCGTCTTGAAAAAAAACTGAAAAGTATAAATATAAATATTTATGTATATTTTAAATATTTATATTATTCTTCATTATATACAAAATGAAAGTTATGTCAGTGCCGAGCATTGAAAATTTTATAAACAAAAAACTAATTTACTCCAATGCTCTATACATTTATATTCGATTTAACGATACACAACCGATACACACACCGATATAAAAAATTCTGTTTATAATAAATAGCAGCTTCTGTATTTGCTTTTGATGTATTTTTTTAAACTTTACAGTGTTTAAATTATTTTTCGAAAATCAGTTTTTTTTTTTATTTGATTTTAATGTTTAACACTTTCATTTATTGATCTGAAAAAAAATCTACAGATATTCCACGAAGTGCATCTATTTCGCGGCATTGAAAATATGATTAGACTTTTCGAGCAATAAAAAACAGGTATATGTAAATAACTCGAGTTGATTTTTATTATTAAAAAATATATATTGATACATTGAGGTACATAATTGGGTTTGTTTGGGTTTGTTTGTATAATAATTGTGATATAATTCTTGTAATATCTTTGTAACATAAGTTCTAATACAGCTTTTAAATCAATAACGAGATTAGAATTTGGTGGGGAGAGGGCATTTTTCAACCGATTACAGGCATTTTCATATTTTCGATCTAAAAAAATGTATGGCTATTACACAAAGTGCAACTATTTCATGGCATTGAGAATGTAATTAGACTTTTCAGGCAATAAAAAAAAGGTGCCTGTAAATAACATGAGTTGGTTTTTAAAATTATTTTTTAAATAATATTCATACATTGAGATATATAATTGGGTTTGTTTGGGGCTGTTTGTATAATAATTGTGATATAATTCTTGCAATATAGTTGTAATATAAGCTGCAATACAATTTTTATATTAAGGCCTTAGGCCACAGTAACGGGTATAAAATCATGTGCAAGTTTAACATTTTTTTCGTATGTTAAAGCGATTCATTCATAAAATTAATTGCACATCTATTTAGTATGAATATCAAGATGTTAGAAAAAATATATATTTTTTTTTTCGATGTACAAAATGGCCGCCTAATGTTTTCTTTTGTTATCTTTTTTTTAGGCGCTCCTCGGCGTGACATTTAGCATCCACAATTTTCTACCTTGAACAAAAAACAAAAATTCTCGTCAATCTACATTAGAATACCTAGAGAAGTGCGTACGGAATTTGAAAAATATTATTTTATTCAAAAGTTGTAGGTATTTGAACTTAAGAAATGAATTTTCAGTGAAAAATTTCGTTATAACTGCTCATAAACTGCTCATAAAATAGTTTTCGATTAATCGGAAATTCCGTACGTACTTCTCTGCGAAATGCAATTAGGAACATAACTTTTAAAATTGGAAGTAAATCGAGTGAAAATTGTTGAAGCTATTTGTCATGGCAATTGGAAAAAAGCTGTTTCGAGAAATTTCGAGTAGACGGCCATTTTGTACATCGAAAAAAGAAATATATATTTTCTAACAGCTTGATATTCATACTAAATAGATGTGTAATTAATTTTATGAGTGAATCAATTTTTCATACGAAAAAAAATTGTTAAATTCGCACATGATTTTATACCCGTTACTGTGGCCTAAGGCCTTAATAACACGATTAGAATTGGGTGGGGAGACCCCTATACCCAGCCTACCTCAACAAACATATACAGTTTTAAAAGCATTGTCGATGCTAAAAAATTACGTTCTTTATTTGATTCCAATGTGCCTGGAGCATTTGCGAAATATGTATGGGGAACCTGGAAAAGTCGGGGAATTTCTGTGTCAATAATGCGTAACAACCATGGACAAGTATAAAAATAGCGTTGGCAGCCATAAGAATAGAAATAATCACGACGATGATAACGATAATAATAATGGCCATAAGATAATACCGTCAATAATTAATAGTGGCAATTTAATTGTCACGTAATAATCTTCATTAAACGGCTCGCATTCGCGAGACGTTCGGTACGCATGTACCGTGCCAATAGCTTTTTTTCTCTTCACCGTTCTCTCTCTCTCTCTCTCTCTCTCTCTCTCTCTCTCTTTCTCTCTCGCGCGCGCTCGCATTCCGTTGAATCCTTAGTGCACGTGTACTCGAATCGCGCACTTTGTCAACGTAAAACTCATCGAGAGTTGGCTGCCTTTTTTCCCCTCCCTTCCGCTCTGCCTCCTTCTCTTTCTTATTTCTCGTCTTCCCACACAAATGCGTACGAGCACGCGTAAACTTGAGTCACCCCGAGGTCTCGATACTCGGAGAGAGGAGCAGAAAATATCACTGACGACGTTTCTACCCCCCCCCCCCCCCCTCTCCCCGCCTGACCCCCTCCGCGCAAACTCTCCTCTGCTCCTGCCAACTTATTTTGATTCTCTTTTTGCCCGCGTCGACACTCGCGCGCTGTCAAATACACAGGACAATATCTTTACGCGGATCTGTCCTTATCATGGTCTGAAGTACACACGGATGGAGCATTTCCGGTCAATTTGAGCCAGGATCGAGAGGGAAAGTCCCGTTTAGCGTTGGGCGATCAATGAGTAATACAGCGACTACGAAGCGAAATACGATCTCGGTGGGAGACTGCTCTTATCGACAGCCGTTTTCCTTGGTTTTCCATGCCGCAAAGGATCAAGTTGTGGAGAGGATCGATGATTTCATTGGGCTTGAGTTGGTTTGCAACGATTTTTGTTGGCTTCCTTATTTTTATTAGTATCGCAAATCATATTTTGTAGATTTGAGATGTAGATAGCTATTGAAGGCCTTAGGCCACAGTAACGGGTATAAAATCATGTGCGAATTTGACAATTTTTTTCCGTATGAAAAAGTGATTCACTCATAAAATTCACTACACATCTATTTAGTATAAATATAAAGCTGTTAGAAAATATTTTTTTTAGATGTACAAAATGGCTGACTACTAATAGTTTCTTTTGTTATCTTTTTTTAGGCGTTCCGCGGCGTGTCATTTAGCATCCACAATTTTTTACCTCGAACAAAAAACATAAATTCTCATCAATCTACATTAGAATACCCAGAGGAGTATGTACGGAATTTAAAAAATATTGTTTTATTTGAAAGTTGTAGTTATTTGAACTTGAGAAATGAATTTTCAGTGAAAAATTTCGTTACAACTGCTCATAAACTGCTCATCAAATGAAAAGTTTTCGATTAATCAGAAATTCCGTACGTACTTCTCTGCGAAATGTAATTAGGGACATAACTTTTAAATTTGAAGTAAATCGAGTGAAAATTGTGGAAGTTATTTGTCACGCCAATTGGAAAAAAGCTGTTTCGAGAAGTTTCGAGTAGTCGGCCATTTTGTATATCGAAAAAAAAACAATTTAACAGCTTGATATTCATACTAAATAGATGTCTAATTAATTTTTCTGAGCGAATCACTATTTCATACGAAAAAAAAATTGTTACATTCGCAAATGATTTATACCCGTTACCGTGGCCTAAGGCCTTAAGGAGCCTAAAATATGATCGCGAGATTTTCATAGCTGTCGAAGAATATTTGGGAAATTGAGTAAGAGGAAATGTTTCGATTCTAACGATGCAACCTTCAACATCATTGCTTTTTAGTACTCTGTTCTTCTTTTTGAGAAGAAACAAGTCGAAAGTGCTAAACTGCTTGCCGTTGATTCCATTGTTCTGAAGGTTCTTCTGACAAAGTCGCCAGAGAGATTACGCAAAATCGTTTTACGGTCAAAGATTTCCTTTTTTTGCTTATTCGCAATCAGCGTAATGTTTTTTGCGATTTTAATGGTGTGTGTGTGTGCGTGCGTGCGTGCGTGCGTGCGTGCGTGCGTGCGTGTGTGTGTGTGTGTGTGTGTGTGTGTGTGTGTGTGTGTGTGTGTGTGTGTGCGTGTGTGTGTGTGTGTGTGTGTGCGTGCGTGCGTGCGTGCGTGAGTGCGTGTGCGTGTGCGTGCGTGAGTGTGTGTGTGCGCGCGTGTGTGTGTGTGTGTGTGTGTGTGTGTGTGTGTGTGTGTGTGTGTGCGTGCGTGCGTGCGCGCGTGGGGCGTGCGCAGTTTTTTTTCTTCGTATTTTCAAAAACTAGAAGTTTTTTTGCAAGATTGAAAAACTAGGAGGTTTTCTAGTTAATCAGAACACTAGAAGTTTCTTCGGAAATTAAAAAAAAACGAAGTTTTTCTAGAAAATTAACAAACTAGTTTTTCTAGAAAGATGAACAAGTTGAAGTTTTTCTAGGAAATTGAAAGCCTAGAAACTTTTCTAGATTTTTTTTAAATGAAGTTTTTCTAGAATATTGAGAAACTAAGTTTTTCTAGAGAATTAAAAAACCAGACAGTCTTCTGCACGGTTGAAACACGTGTGTCTTTTCTGAAAAACTGATAAACTAGTAGTTCTCCTAAAATATTTAAAAAACTAGAAGTTTTTCTAGAAAATTGAAAAACGATGTTTTTAAGATCTCTGAATGTTTGCACGCCAATAAGTATCGTAGAAAGTATGTTCTGAATAAATTCAGTGAATATTGCTGTTACGCTTTAGATTAAGATACTTTCAATTTCCAGACGAGCGCTTTCCGGCGTCTTGGCATTTAAGATTTACAAGATATGTGGTTAGATCTTTGTAGGAAACAGAGTATCATGCAATTTTTTCCGAATTACATTCTGAGATAAACGGGGAAACATTATAGATTTTCGAGTTCAGATTTTCAGACACATTGTTTTCGTGCTGTGATTGTCTTAGAATTTAAGGTATCGAGATACATTTTTATACGGGAATAGACACAGGATATATTAGTACCGACTTTTGCGTAAAACGGTGAAACATTTTAGATTATCAGGGATTGTGAATTTTTAGAAAAAAGTTTTTTCACACCTTAACATTTTCAAAATGTGCCGTTTCTTGCTTACTATAATTTATTCACATTCTACCGTAATTACAATTAATCACGGATCTCTGAAACATTTACCAAAATGATGTACGATACAATATACGTTAGGAAAAAACTTCGAGAAGATAATTGAAAAAATTATTTTTTGAAAAAAGTTTGAGTTTTCATACTGACTTTTTATGTTATAACTTTCTTCAAATTTATTTCTAAAAATTTCATAATACTTTTCGCATTGAAGGTATATACAGTGACCTATTTTAATTGCACGCTCGAAATAACACGCAAAAACGAAGTCGGATAAAGAGACGATCCCACAAAAGATTTCCGGTTTTGACGGGGACATTTGACGAAGGTATTAAAAAGAAGAATGCACTTGCAAGGTCTCGCAGGAATATGCATTATCTTAAATGAGTCCATATAGTTTTCATTAGCTTTAAAAATAGCTGGGTTTGAAACGAACTTGACGCGCAAAAAAATCAGCACTCTAGACGGACATGGAAGTTTTTAAAGTAAAATAAGTTCCTATGTAGGTTATTCAATCGATGAGTGCGAAGCAAATAACATAACTAGGGCGAATATACCACTTCCGCATTGAATTTCTGGAGAAAAAAATGTTGCTCCGACATGATTGGGTTCGGTACTCATTATGACCAAAATGGAAAGGTAACGAACGGTAATTTTGTATTCACCCATAAACTTGGCGATGCCCGATAAGAAAATATCAGCTCGTCGTTGTCACACTTGTCCGTTTTACGATTCGGGTGTTCCAAATTGTCCAGAGAAATGGTCACCCCCATTCGGAAATTCCGTTGTCCCGATTTTGTTTGTTTGTTCTATAACCGATTTTTCTCGTGTCTTGGGCCTTAAGGGGTATTCTCACTTAAGACGCTAAAAAAGGCTATTTTCATTATTTTTTTTAAGGTTTATTTTATAGATATTGATATAAAAGTTGTTACACTTAATAAATACATTTTCGAAATACATCAAACATCTTTTATTTATTAATTTAAGTCACTATTTATAGACGAAAATGGTAGTTAAAAAAATGTCTTAAAAAAATTGTAGGTCTGCGCTGTTGATGAAATCTCGGAGATGGATCATCTAAAACAAAAAAAAACAAACGGTTTTAGATTCGGTATGTTAATCGCTATAGCGCATATCAGATGATTTTTGATATATGCAAAAATAACAAAATAGCGGGGACTTTTCGAAAAAAAAAAAAAAAAAAAACAAAAAACGTGTTTTTCACCGTTTTTTGGCAAAAAAAATAGTAAATATCAAAATTTGAAAAAATCCTTGATATGCGCTGTAGCTATAGTTGTAAAGAATATGTGGTTAAAATTTTATAAGCATCGGTTTAGTAGTTTCGAAGACTTTATCAACAAGCCGTCGAAAAACGCTGTTTCGAGAAAAACGCGTTTGAAGTTTGTTTCGGTTACATAAATGCATACAAATTTTTTCAAATGTATTTTGAAAGTGTATTTATTAAGTGTAAAAACTTTTATATCAATATCTATAATATAAACCTATCAAAAAATCATGAAAATAGCCTTTTTAGCTTCTAAAGTAAGAACCCTTAAAAACGTCGAATCAGGTGTGGGTACTCAGGCGGTAAACTCAACCTCGCGACCTCCACGCACTCCACGCACTCCGAGTATTGCTAATACCGGAAGTAGTTAAACATTTTTTAATACCCACTAACCCAGATTTTTTAATGACTGAACGATAATTTATCTCCCTTCAATTCGTTTAAAAACCCGCGGTTTTGTGAAGAAATAAAATAACAACTTTATGGTCCCATTGGATACGACGAAGGTTGCCGTGAGATTACGTACACGCGTGCACAAAAAAAGATTTCACATAGCCATCGATCATCTCCCTTGAAACCGTATGTTTTTTGTAGGAAACGTTTTTTTGTTTTGTTTAATCCGACTTCATCGTTGCGATTTATTCGGGGTGTGCAATCGACGTGCGACACCCTGCGTATATTTTACCCACTACTACGAGATGGAAGACTAATTTTGCCGAGTATGGATATAGCGGTGGCCACTTGCACTCTCGCTAACATTGACCGTGAACTCGCATAACAATCGTTTCTCGTCGATGATAGCTCTCAATTTCGCATGTACGCGAGGAGGATTTCCGCCACACCCAATTTATATTTGATCACTGTGGATCTTCTATACCTCTTCTGAATTTCAATACTGTCGAGAACACAACGATTTTTGCAAAAAAAATACACATATCACAGCCCCGTGTAATATTTTAGTAACATTGATTATGAAAACTCTGCCACTTACGAAGAATGAATTAATTTAGCTTTTTAGCAGTCAATTCAACTATTTCAAAAGAGCAGTCAATTCAATTAATTTCAAAAGAGATCTATCGATAGATGATTAGGAAAAATGCTGTTGTAGTTTGCATCGTTGGACTACAACGAATGTTTTAACTTATATTTCCATTTCCTTATTTTTATACAAAATTTTTGTATATTATTTAATTTTGGTTATACCATTTTATTTGTTTGTTTGCCAATTTATTTTCTGTATATTACTATACAAATTTTTTTTATTGCAAGCCTGATATTGTAAATCTCGGGAGAAGTATCTTGAACATTGGTTGAGACATTTTCGTTGGAAAATTCTGCCAAGACATTTTAAAGCAATTGAAAAACATTTATTTTCATTAGACTCTAACGATGCAAACTTCAATCTCATTGGGAGGAACTACATTGCCGTACACTTCATTATTTCTCGCGCTCCATGAATCTTTTTTCTAACATAAATCTGAAATTGCTTTTTGTATCGTTGCAATCTTTTCAGAACCGATGGGAACCAGTCCCATCTGATGACTTAAAAAAAATGAATTGCCGTATTGAATAATTTTCGAAAAAGAAAAAAATTTACAATTCAGTGTTTTCAACCATATTTTTTTAAATTATACTTCAAATTTTACCGAGGGAACAATAATATTTTACAGCCATAGTTACTGCCAAAAGTATAGCTTATTGATATTTTAACAGTCGCATATGTTATTTATGTTTGATTGTTCAATACTATATAATATAGTAGGTTTTCATCAAATGGATATTCCCTGACACTCTTAAATATTAACTCCCCGAAGATCCTAACAGTGTACAAGACAAAAATATATGAGCCTTGATTTAAAATGTTGCATGTGGTTTGCTACGATGTTCATAATGATTCGTACGATATTATAAGACACGACCTGCTATATGCGTATTTGGTGGGCAATTCGATTATTTTGTATACACTGCATGCGTGTTGGTTCAAGGCATCACTGCCTGTCTACTAAGTACATAGAAAATTCCATAAATCCAAAATAAAATAAAATACTCCACTGCGAGTTCCACCTCAATGATGGTTTTATTATAATTCGTTACGCTCTCAACTTCCGTAATAATTTATTTCGAAGAAAATATTTCGCCTACACATGGATCGAACCATCAATCTACCCGCCTATCTTCTGCCTAAACGACGCATGCTGCCACTACGCTATCGCTTGTGGCATCTTGATCCCAGATATGGCATACAGATAAACGTAATTGAGTGAACATTTGCACAGATCTTTTTTTTGATAATGGAAGTCACTGCTCAATTGGATTATTGGTGCATCGCAATAGTTTTTTTTTACTTTACAGGGTGTCCCGGAACCGAATGCGTTCCCTGAAATGGGGCGTTGGGGGTGAAATTCTGAGTCGATTGATGCAAGCATGAGTGGGTCCCAGATCAACCCCTGAATTATTATTAATTTTTGAAAGCGGGCCAATTAGGTGCGCCCGATGAGCCGGCTTGCGTCGGTGAGCGATACGCTGACTCATCGGGCGCACCTAATTGGCCCGCTTTTAAAAATTAATAATAATTCAAGGGTTGATCTGGGACCCACACATGCTTATATCAATCGACTCAGAATTTCACCCCCAACCCCCCATTTCAGGGAACGCATTCGGTTCTGGGACACCCTGTATAATAGTGGTTTCATGTACATGAAGTTTGCATCGTTGCTATCCAACGGTTTCATTTTTTTTTTCGATTTTGTTTGGTTGTTCCCGGTGGCCGTAAATATTTTTTATTCATTTTACCATATTTTTTTAGCAGCTAGAGCAGAACTGACCAAGAAAAAATAGGAAATTACAAAATCGAAAAAAAAAAAATGAAACCGTTGGATAGCAACGATGCAAACTTCAGGTACATAGTGGTTTCTACCATATTATATGATATGACTCGCTATATTCATAGTAACGTGTGTCCTACAAGAACAAAAGGTGAACTACGAGAAAAAGTGTTGACCCGATTTCCTGTTTTTCAACGCAACAAACATACTTTGTAACAGTTTGTGAGACACGCGTAGTTCTTGCAACTACAGTCGAACCTCGATACAACTCTCTAGATACGAATTCTCTAGGGAAGTTCGTTAAATCGAGTTTTCGTTATATTGAGGTTTCGTTATATCAAGATCATGTACCTTAAAATGTTTTTAAACAAATATATTGGTACTATAAATATAGGGATAGTTTTTAAAGAAAGGTTTTAATTAGAGCAATTCTTACAAGCAACTAGCAATTAGAGCATCATGACCAATATATTACTATGTTATTGTATGAAGGTTTCGGTTGTCTATTGGAAGGGAGTGGACAAATCTTCGTTATATCAAGTTTCGACTGCACTAAGCTGTGGTTGCTCCAACTGCAAATGATTTACTTCGCTATAAGTAAACATTGCAATAATTCTTTTCGAATGCTCACTTTTCAGAACGTCATCTAACAAATTATACTCGACAAGCGTTAATGTTAGCTATATGAATTGTACTAAGTCGAATAGAACAGTAGAAGTTTGACCTGAACAAAACCTAACGTACAGGATACAACATTAGTATTTGTGAGCCGATTTTGTGATAGCACTGAATCAACTATATCTATATCGGCAGGCCTTTTACAGCAGTTAATCATGATTTCTGGGATAATAGTCTAGTATGCCACCCAAGTCGCATCCTTAGGTATAGTTTTTGTTTATGGTTGTGTTAACCATATTATGATTGCGTTCCCAATAAACTATGGGGAATATACTATCCCTTCTTTTATTATCGGCGGTTTTGTACATACCGTGGACTTTTCTCTCAGTGAACGCTTGTTTTTTTCTACTTAAGGGGAGGTTCTGCCTTGTTGGCCCAAAAAATGTTCGATATTTCACCGATTTTTTATGCGAAAAGTATTAAATATAGAATGTTGATATTTGGTATGCAGACTAAGCGGTCTTTATTGAACATTAAAATATTTTTTAAAGTTTGACAAAGCATGGTGGTGGTAGTGGGAGGAGCCACGTATGTCGGTGTGCGGGCGATGACATTCTTCGCTTGCGGAAGTCCTAAGTCCCGGACAGGTGATGCGAAGCAAAAAAATCAAACATATTTTTACTTTGTACAATATTGTGCATAAATTGACCTAGAATTAAGAAAAAAAAAAATGAAAAATAAAAAATAGTGAGCAAATACTGCGAAAATTGTTGGGAAAAAAACAAACTTCCTTCCGATCGCTCACTATTTTGTTATTTTTCAATTTTTCTTCTTGATCCTAGGTCAACTTATACACAATATTGTACAAAGTAAAAATATGTCTGATTTTTTTGCTTCACATCATCTGTCCGGGACTTAGGACTTCCGCAAGCGAAGAATGTCATCGCCCGCGCACCGACATACGTGGCTCCTCCCACTCCCACCACTATGTTTTGTCAAACTTTAAAAAATATTTCAATGTTCAATAAAGACCGCTTAGTCAACATACCAAATATCAACATTCTATATTTAATACTTTTCGCATAAAAAATTGGTGAAAAATCGAACATTTTTTGGCATAATAAGGCAGAACCTTCCCTCAAGCGATAGTAAAAAGTGATAATATAGAAGACGATAGTACGATACAACTTTATTGGGCATGTAGGCATGGGAACAGAGATAAAAACGAAGGCAATTTTCGAGCCCGATGTTACGCGAGCTCGCGTATTTATATCGAAATAATGATCCACGCTGCAGCTTGGATTATTCCGGAAATTGTCGCTTTCCGAAAATATTCCGGATACCGAAATTCGAGCGATAATGCGAAATCTTACCTCTTATGTAACGAGGCTTTTGTGTCATAATCACAATGATGAGTATCATTATTTTTAGGGCGTGTCTGTAATAAAAAATTTAATAATAGAAATAGAGAGATAGAGAGAGGGAGAGAGAAGGAGAAGTATATTCATAAAGTAAAACAAACTATCCGAGACATTCTTAGCTCCGTACACTTCCGACAATAATTTCATCAAGAATGGTTTGATGGCACACTAAAAAAGGAGTGGTTTGATCCGTCGAAATCAGCCACAATGTCATGTCTCTAATGAGCACCTCATAAAAAGCCTGACTTTTCGATTTTTTTTCTTGCTAATGACACGTTTCGATCGGCAGTTTTATATGGGGCATTATTTCACGACGTGTATTCACATAGAACTAAAAACCACGCATAACGCATACAAAATTCTATCGTGAATAATAGTAACATAACGTTGGCGGGTAAATATTTTTGATTTAAATACCCCATGAGTACTTGGGCGACGGAAAAAAAAATCGTCGGTAAAATTGTACGTGAAAATCTCAACAAGCAAAATCTGGCTGACCGTGGCTATTTTAAGGTTTCCCTTCGCTCAATCCCGAAACGTACGCACATTGCACACGTTGTTGGATACGCGTTTTTTTTCCTGTTCGAGCGTTAAGGTCATTATAAACGAGCTCGGAGACCTTCCTCGGAGTTACGACTGTTTGTACCGGGATAGCAAGGCCATCGACTGCATTCGATCATCCCGACCGCGGGAAAACTCGTTCATTATTTTTTCATCCTCTTCCAATCACGGATGCACGTGGTTCTCCGCAATTCTACGTGTACTTCAAAATACACACGATCGGCTCTATCGGGATTGTGAGAATGAGAAAAAATCGTTTCAGTCGGTTCCACCGTCTTGATTCGGACCTACGTGTCATTGCTTCCTTTGGATAATCTTATCGCTGAATATTTTTCGTCTTGATGGAGTTTCATTAAAAGCATATAAATCTTGTGCTCAAGAACGCTTGAGTCGGTATAATTACGGGTCTCTGTTACGGAAGAATTTTTTTCTGAGTCATGACCGATGAAAAAAAGCTTTCGGTTGTGTACTCAGCAGTGAGAATGTAACCACTTGACGTCTAGACGATATACGGCTTATCAATGACCCACAGGCTATGTGTTTGAGTTCGGTAATGTCTGTGTCCATAGGCCTGCATGAAATTGATATTACTTAGGGAGGGAGGGAGAGAGAGAGAGAGAGAGAGAGAGAGACTACAAGTTTGGGCTTTCTCCCCATTAAAATATGATGTACGTTACAAACGTAGCATTATTCAATTAAATGCATTCCTCGTCATCGAGAAGGGGATTCAGTGTCATCGCGCTTGACTCACTCCTTTTAACGCTAATTGCATGTTGCGGCGATTGGCGATGTGCGACAACAAAAAGGACGAACTAACAAAGGATTAATGCCAGAAGTGACACACGAAGTAATAATTCTTACCCTGCCGGAGTATTTTAAGAATTTTCGGGACCGTTCCTTGGCTGCGATAGTGGGGATGAAAAGACGAGTTCTCGGCGCAATGCCAACCCCTTGACAATAAAATCTCATGTGAAAATAAATTATTATTGGGCAATTTCCAACTCATAATACCGTTGAAAAATATTTCCGAGCCGGGAAATGATATTAATAGTTATAATTTACGCAATTAAATATAAGTACAGTCGAAACAGTTTATAACAACATCGCTCAAGGGGTCTTCTCAATAAAGACGCTAAAAAAGGCTATTAACATGCATTTTTTTGATAGGTTTATATTATAGATATTGATATAAAAGTTGTTACACTTAATAAATACACTTTCGAAATACATTTGTTTTAACTTATTTATTTATTTAAGTCACTATGTACAGATGAAAATGGTAGTTAAAAAATGTCCTAAAAAAATGTAGGTCTGCGCTGTTGATGAAATCTCGGAGATGGATCATCCAAAACAAAAAAATCAAACGGTTTTAGATTCAGTATGCATCTATAGCGCATATCATACGATTTTTGATATATGCAAAAATAACAAAATGGCGGACATTTTTTGAAAAAAACAAAAACAAACGTGTTTTTTTCACCGTTTTTGGTAAAAAAAATTAGTAAATACCAAACAAAATAGTAATATCGGTTCAGTAGTTTCGAATATTCTTTTAACAAGCGGTCGAAAAACGTTGTTTCGAGAAAGACGCGTTTAAAGTTTGTTTGGGTTACATAAATAAATCAATAAATAAAATTTTTATGTATTTCGAAAGTGTATTTATTAAGTGTAACAACATTCATGTCAATATCTATAATATAAACCTATCAAAAAAATTCATGAAGATAGCCTTTTTTCAAGCGTCGAAAGTGAGAAGATACATCTATAAGCATTTGCTAACGTAACTCACTTACATGCGGTAATAAAACATCAAATTTCACGATTTCACTTAATTTTTTGACACGACATTCCTAACACTATAATCACGCGTTGCTCCGTTTTTAATTGAAATCTCAATATTATTTCAGTCCCAACAGCACTGTAACTAGTGTTTACGAGGTGGCATGTGTATCACCAAATGGATAAAGGTTCAACCGAACATAAAAAATCTCCGAAACTCCGTTGTGAAACTGTTTGATCTTTAGGCAGTTGATGCACCATAAATCAATCTCCCGGTGATATAAATTTCAATTGAATCCGAATATTTCGATTTTGGTCTCAGAACTCCCTAATCTCGCTAAAGACGAGTGCCGATCGATTTCTGTTGGACAATGTTATCATCATTTAATTGTTGGTGTTTTCGCGCAGCTCGCGTGCATACGTGTGTACTTGTAAAATAATTCACACGAGTTTGAAATCGCTGAATCTCCGGTATAACATATTCCCGGAATAACAAGACGAGTGTCGCGGTTGATCGTTAACAGGAGCGTCGACAATTACCAACGCGCCCACATTCGAATGGATATCAAAGAATTTATGCGAGCCACGAGTCTTCAATGGCATTCAAAGACAGTGTCTGTGTACGAGCTGGTTTTTTGTTGTTGTTTGGCACATATGTCTTGCGCTATCTCGCGTTGCTCGATTCGATCGTTTTTTTTCCCCCACTATATCGTCTCGCGATGCGGACGTTCATTATTATGTAGACGGAAATGTACATTCGAACGAACACGTTCTTATGCTGTTTCTGATTGATGCGACAGATACATCGAGGCTAGCGGCACGAAAGAACCCGACGACAAAATGGCCGACGTTCATGCGCGCCCGCAAATGCGCACCGAGCCGATCGACGAGGCTGGCGCTGGTGTCGCATCGGCAGCACCCTCCACCACCAGGCCAATATGCCTCGAGCATCATCAAGTGACCTCGGCAAATTGCCCCCCGGCGGAGAAGAGTTCCCTTCATCAAGAAAATCGACACAGACGCGCGATCCAGCACAGATACCGGAAACGACCCTCGAGCTTCGACGTATCGTTAATAATACGAAATAAAAATAAAGCGTACAACACAGCGACCTCGGGTCTCGTGACGAACTCGACTCCGAGCACGCTCATGAGACAACCCCCGCCCTCCTGGCAATCGACTTCGACTTCCGGTAGCTCCACGGATACGTCGAACGACAGTGAAATCGGTAAAACGCGCTTTTTTTTTTATTATTTCGACTATTATTCTGCTTGTCCTTGTTCCGCTGCTCTCATTTTAGCATTTTCGTTTCAATGTAAAATTATTTTCATAACGAATCATTGACTTTTTACACCGATTAATCTCTTCTTTATTGAATAAGGATATAATGGTGTGTACTGAAGTTTATTTACCAAAATTGAAATTGGCGAAAAAGTATTTTGAGTGAAAAAAATTTATAATAATTTTTTATATTATTTTTCTAATAAATTCAAATAAATTCGATGGAATTATAATAAATTTTGATAAATATTTTCTGATGAATAAAATTCTCACATAAAAAAAAGCATTAACCATCCGAGAATATGATTTTCTAAATAAAAAATTATCTTTCTTCTAAGTAAACGACAAAAAAAATCAAACGGACTTCTAAATCACACGAAAAATACTTTTCGAAAATAAGTATATCATTGCATCCTCTCGCAAAATATATTTATTTGAGTAAATGAATGTGGCCAATTTCTGACGGAGCAAAAGAGAGAGGAGAAGTGTAACTGCGTTGAATAAGGTTTCAAGAAAAACGCGTTTAAAGTTTTAAAACCATTTTTCTTCGGATCATATTGTTCTTGAGATGTTTATACACTATTTAAACAAATAAAAAAACGATGGGTTTTTTAAATAGGTATATAAGGCCTAAAGGCATTCCTTTCACGAAGCCGAATATTTAACAATTAACTGATTTTCGTCCATAATTAAATAAAAATATACCGCACTATACTGATAAAATTTCAAGCCAAGCTACCGAACATTTAAGGGGTTAGGCCACAGTAACGGGTATAAAATCATGTGCAAATTAAACAATTTTTTTTGTATGAAAAAGTAATTCACTAATAAAATTAATTACACATCTATTTAGTATGAATATCAAGCTGTTAGAAAATGTATATATTTTTTTTTCGATGTACAAAATGGCCGACTACTAATATTTTCTTTTGTTATCTTTTTTTAGGCGCTCCGCGGCGTGACATTTAGCATCCACAATTTATGACCTAGAACAAAAAACAAAAACTCTCGTCAATCTACATTAGAATACCTAAAGAAGTACGTACGGAATTTAAAAAAATATTGTTTTATTCAAAAGTTGTAGGTATTTGAATGAATTTTCAGTGAAAAATTTCGTATAAAACTGCTCATTAAATGACAAGTTTTCGATTAATCAGAAATTCCGTACGTACTTCTCTGCGAAATGCAATTAGGAACATAACTTTTAAATTTGTAGTAAATCGAGTGAAAATTGTTGAAGTTATTTGTCACGCCAATTGGAAAAAGGCTGTTTCGAGAAAAACGCGTTAAAAGTTTTAGGTACTCTATGGCCGTGCCAGAGGTGGGCTCGCGGGATACACTCAAAGTCGGTGAAAAAAATTCTTGCTATAAATCGAATAGTAACTTATTCTTATGATGATAAAGCACCGATTTAGCGAAGAAAAAAATCGATTTTTCGAAAATTTTACTGTGGCCTTACCCCTTAACGAAAAATTACGACTCTAAAAATGGCCTCATTTATACGGCATTTAATGGAGATGACACACTGGCCACATTTCTATCGAATAATTTATACACTAAATAACTCTAGATGTCTGATTTAAACTGCTCTACGCGTGTAAAGAAATTCTGAATAATCCGTAATGACAATAAGAACCGGAGGTCACCGCATGTTTAAAGAAAATGTTAATGATAAAACTTGGAAAAATGTGACTAGCAGAAGAATTTTGAGCGAAAATGTAAAAATGCATAAACCCACAAAACTTGTACGATTTTTAAAATTCCAGTTTATCGTTGGGTATGATCATTGATTGTTACTTATTTTGTACTAAGCGCTACTGTAATTTACCAATGATTCAGACGAGCCCTGCCTATGTCCCTACGAAATACGACCCTCCGCGAAAGGCATACCTCAAAAGTAAAACTTGTTACACACTTTGTTACACACTTTGTTACGAATAACAATTTCTGGTAAATTCTGCCGCAAGTGGCGCTTATTCGGCTCAAAACTCGACATTTTCGTACGAAAAAAATTATGTGATGCTGATACAAAATCGCTAATATTTCAAGGTGTTCCAATCTTACGATATGACGTTTCACATCTGACAATTTCAACCATAACCTCCTGGTGGGGCCATCTTCTGTCAAACGACGAAGTCTTATTTGTACTCCCAATATTGTTTTCGATCAAGCGGAGATTGTTGTGCGAAAAAAAGATTACTGATCGCATAAATGATTTACGCGACGTATTTTTCCGTGTTACGAAACAATAAGTGTATTCCAGTAAAATACATTTTTAAAATACTCACAACGATTTATCATCACGAAACATAAACTCAAAAAGTCACGTGAGGTACACTCGGACCCTAAGTACACTTTCTATAATTGCTGGGGCAAAATTAGCGGCACCCCGGAAATATCAATGGTTACGACCGCGTCATTAAAGGTAAATTGAATTATAGAAGGGGTCCGAGCTTGACAGCACCGTTTGTTATTTCAGGAGCGTACTCCGCGGGTATGGGCCTCGCAAGCGCTTTCGAAGGTTGAGTAAAAAATCGCCGAACGATCTTAACAAACGTCGTAATTCTCAAATCGCACTGTTTTTAACCGCTAAATCGAAGTCCGTACAGCGTGCAAAATAGGCGCGAAAGCTAGAAACTACGATGTTGAAGTTTGCATCGTTGGAATGCAATGAAATTTCAGTTTCATTATTTTATTTGCCGCATTTTCATTATCACCCGAAAAACTTATTCAAATATTTACGCCGAGAATCACTAAAAAGGATGTTGAAAGAAATTCAAGAGGTTATATAGAGTTAGGAGGCCCAAAAAGATCGATTTTTCGAGCATTTTTCTTGAGAAGACCTGTGAACCTATTAATGTAAAAAATTTTACACATATTATGGTAACTTTTAACTGTATTTTAACATTTTTTATTTGTAAAAATAATTATTTTGAAAGCTGCAATGGCTGATCTCCGGAGGCACCTCTAAAAAAAGGCGTCTTGCGGTGAGCACGATATCTTTGGATTGGATCATCTAAAATGAAAAAAACATTTCGTTAATATAATGGATTATCTTGTAATTGATCGAAGGAATAAGCAAAATACCAATTTTCGTCAAAATGGCGGCTTCTAAAAAAAAACGATTTTTGACAAAAATGTAGGTCTTAAATTGTTTATAAAATGGACATATTTATCGGTGAGAAAAACCTTCGATTAATTACTAAAAAATATACTTGAAAAGATTGTGTTAAAATTTGAGACTGATCGGTCCAGCCGTTTCCGAGCAATTTCGCTCACCGACCTTAAAAGCACAGTTTTCAGAAAAACGCGTTTAAAGTTCCAAAAGCACTTTCGAACACTCTGAGACGCCATTACAAATGTGCATGTAACTTCGAGAATAATCGCCGGATTGACAAGAAATGTTCTGTGTGTGTCTATTGATATATGTACATTACGAAAATAAAATAAATAAAAAATCATTTTTTGGAAAATTTCAACTGTATATAACCTCTTGAGGCCTAAGGCCACAGTAACGGGTATAAAATCATGTGCGAATTTAACCATTTTTTTCGTACGAAAAAGTGATTCACTCGTAAAATAATTTAAACATCTATTTAGTATGAATGTCAAGCTGTTAGAATTTTTTTTCGATGTTCAAAATAGCCGACTACTCGAAATTTCTCAAAACAGCTTTTTTTTAATTGGCGTGACAAATAACTTCAACAATTTTCACTCGATTTACTTCAAATTAAAAAGTTGGGTTCCTAATTGCATTTCGCAGGGAAGTACGTACGGAATTTCTGATTAATCGAAAACTTTTCATTTTATGAGCAATTTATAAGCAGTTATAACTAAATTTTTCACTGAATATTCAAATCTTAAGTTCAAATACCTACAACTATTGAAAAAAACAATATTTTTTAAATTCCATACGTACTTCTCTAGGTATTCTAATGTAGATGGACGAGAATTTTTGTTTTTTGCTCTAGGCCAAAAATTGTGGAATGCCACGCCGCGGAGCGCTCAAAAAAAAAAAGAAAATATTAGTAGTAGGCCATTTTGTACATCGAAAAAAAAATATATTTTTTCTAACAGCTTGATATCCATACTAAATTGATGTGTAATCAATTTTAAGGCCTTAAGCGATTGTGGACGCCTAAATTAGCCAAAAAATTGGACTACGGAACTTTCGCTGCGTGCCAACGACCCAAACTTCAATATCATTGGAAACTAATGGTTATTCAGAGTTGTCGGTAATTCGAGAATTTTTCACCTCCCCGTGATGTTGACTGCTCGGTAAGGCAAGGATCAAACGTTCAATTATTAACGATTGGCCTCTTTTCAGAATTTATGTACGCCAAGCGCAAGGTGGTCGGTCCGAGCACGGAGAGCCACGAGGAAGCGCCAACGGTCGAGTGTCACGATCTCCCGATGAATAATGAAAAGGCGGATGTCACGGAAAGCCGACTGAACGACGGCGATAATCCGCCCGAGTTCGTCATGTCGGCTGCAGAGGAAGCCGCCTTCAGAATGACCATTGGTCGCGGGCATTTTTCCCGATCGAAAAAAGACAGATTCCTGAACAATCTACGGCTGGAAAAGAGGCTCAACGGACTTAACAAGGAATTCTTCGAGCTGGCGTGCCGAGCGCACACGCGCTCGATGCAGAGACGACACTCCGGAGATTTGCGTAGAATAGTTTGAGAATTTCTTCCCACATCGACGACGAAAAGTGGAGGATGGAAACCCCGTGTAAATTATGACAATCGAATGATTCAGGCGCAAACAGGATTAAACAAAACAAAAAAATAGAACGTTGACGAGACCAATCGATGAAAGACGAGGAAAAAAGAAAATTGAAAAGACTGACACGACCTTTCGGGCTTGACCGTCTTTCTGGAAAATGTTTATTTTTATTAATACTCGACTCAACGATTGCTGGAACAAATAACTGAGAATTTTCCGAAAGAAGCTGGAAAGTCCTTGGAAATTTCGAACGTCGCTGTGCTCATTGTAATTATTATTATTATTATTATTATGTACATTATTGTTCTCATTGTTTGCGTGCATCAGTGAGCAAGCACGTTCGGCCGGTTATCTCCGCATATTCTTTATTGTGATGTAAACTAACTTGTACATATGAACAATTGAATACTTTTTTTCGGGCGCTGAGAATTGTCGAGGCGTTCACAAAAAAGTGCCATCTTTAGATTCTAAGCGAAAAACGAATAATAAAAAGAAGGTTTGACCCTCCGTTGTCTATGGCTAGAGAGAAAATTGTTGTGTCTGAAGTTGATAAAATTGAAAGTCCGAGGATTTAGTCCCCGTTCGAATCCGTCCGTGGCGCGAGTGTGCCTTTCCAAGACGAGAACGTAACGACGAAAGAAAATACAACGGTTAGACCGGAATTCAGTGCAACGTCGGAATTCACGCGACTTCGTTGCAGCACCGAGCGCGTCGTATGCGCAACAAACGCTAACCGGAGAATTTATGAGACGATCTCTTTGAACGAATAATAATAAAATGTGTATTTACAAAATGAAGATGTTTTTCTTACTTCTTTTGATTAATTATACCTCTGGAGTGTCGTCCTCGATTAATGTAACCAACTCACCTACACCTATCGTTATGTGGCACGGAATGGGTGAGTCAATTGTCAATAATTTCGATAAATTACACTGCTAAAGTAATTTAGACTTTCGTATTAACGCGACTTCGTATTGACGAAGACGGGTTTATATATAACTCGATGTCAACGAGAGTTTATCGTTTTTGCCGGAGAAATCAGCCTACGCGAGTTCTCTCGTTTGTTTTCGTTTTATTCGACCGTGCTTCGAGATAGGGGGGGGGGGGGGAACTACTCTGGGGAACCCAAACAAAATCATTCGGACGATTCATCTTGCACGGGAATTGGCAATGAATTCGAAGTAAACTTGACAAATTCTTTCTAGGTTTATACTCTTTAATCTTCCATTCGCACACTACGTCGGTTCGACCCGGACGAATTTTTAATAAAATGCTCACTTTGCCAAAATTGCAAATTTTCAATGATTTTTTACAACATTCGAATTTTGTATTTTCCGAATTGACAATTATGCAGTCTTTTTAAGAAGGGTTCAAAGTGCATTCCTGATTTTTTAAAAATAAAAACCGACCGAACGGTTGTTAAGGGGTCTTCTCACTTTATACGCTAAAAAAGGCTATTTTAAGGATTTTTTTGATAGGTTTATATTATAGATATTGATATAAAAGTAGTTACACTTAATAAATACACTTTCGAAATAAATTAAAAAGAAATTATTTATTTAAGTCACTATTTATAGACGAAAATGGTAGTTAAAAAAATGTCCTAGAAAAATTGTAGGTCTGTGCTGTTGATGAAATCTCGGAAATGGAGTATGTTAATGGCTATAGCGCATATCATACGATTTTTGATATATGCAAAAATAACAAAATGGCGGACATTTTTCGAAAAAAAAACAAAAAAGAACGTTTTTTCACCGTTTTTGGGGAAAAAAATAGTAAATATCAATTTAAAAAAATCTTTGATATGCACTATAGCTATAGTTGTAAAGAATATGTGGTTAAAATTTCATACGGATAGGTTCAGTAGTTTCGAAGATTTTATCAACAAGTCGTCGAAAAACGTTGTTTCGAGAAAAACGAGTTTAAAGTTTTTTTAGGTTACAGCGATACAAAAAAAGATTTAAAAAAAAATTATTTCGAAAGTGTATTTATTAAGTGTAACAACTTTTGTATCAATATCTATAATATAGACCTATCAAAAAATGCGTGATAATAGCCTCTTTTAGCGACTAAAGTGAGAAGACCCCTTAAGGCAGTGTTGTTGTCTAGAGCGTTGTTTTGGAGCCGATCATCGGGAGAAAATAATTGTTTAACGGTTACAGTTTTCTTTCTAAATTTTTTTACTGATCCTTAAACAATATATTAAATCTGAAAGAAACTCGGCTAATTTTTATTTTGTTCATGTTTTCGTATTCAGAAAGGTCCGTAGAATAATGAAATTAGTTTGACAAGATTTTTTTTTAAATATTTCTAGAAAACAATACTGCCTTAATGGCAAGTGGATGAAGATCATCCGGGTCAAATTGACCCGAATCCGTGTCAACGGAAGGTTAAATCGAAATAAGTTGAATGCTAATTTGTTGAGTCCTTATTATATGTAATAACGAAATAATTCTTTAATTACGAATAATGATAACGAAAGATTTTTTTCCGCTGGCACAAATGCGTTATAAATTATTTTAGAGTAGGGTAAAAGCCGGATAGTTGCCTCAGGGGGATACGTGCCCCGGTTTTGAATACACTATGTTAGGGATGGTGGGGGGGTTAACGTTTGACTGCGATCGGAAGGGCCCCTTCTGCAGGTCTCGGTGCCATGTAAACCTTCAAAGTAGGCGCACGCGTTTTGTCCGTGTGAGCAAAAATCTTCCACGGCACAACTTTGACGGGCGTCGAAATTATATTGGTATGTAATTTCGATTGAACATCTTTATTACTGATGGTTGTTTCAGACAACTTTTTGTTTCTTAGCACGCATTAGAGTTTAAGTTAGTCTGTTTACTAGGTTTTATTGTTGAATAGTTTTTATTTATTTCGCAAATAACAAGGGCAAGTATCCGTATCAAAAAGGATAGTCGCCCCATTTACTTTGGCGGATAGTCGCCCTAGGGCAACTATCCGCAATTATAAATTATTTAGCGAGCAAAGGCAGATTTTGTTCTTTTGGTGTTTTTTTTCCAACTTGTTGTGACTATAACTTGTTGTGACTATCAAGTACCAGGCGTTTCTGGAGACAGGAACTGTCTCAGACATTCCTGTAAAACAGTAAAAAACAAACCGGCTGGTAGCAAGAAAAGTATTGTAAAGAAAAGAGGGCAACCGCAAAAAAAGAAAAAGACCAAAAAAAATATCGATATTACCAGCAGTGAAACTGAATCCGATAACACAGATTTGATTGAACTGATCAAAGGAAGCGCTTGAAGAAAGAGAAAAAAATACGAATTTCCAATCCTGACAGCGAAAACGAAGAAAATGTTATAGGGTCAAAAACATCTAAAGGAAAAACCACCGAAGGACTATCAATTAAAAGAAATGAGGACAAAAAATCGATAAGAGACACTGAAAAAATATTACAGGGGAAAAATGCTAATTCCAAAATAGAAAATACAAATAAAAAAGTTTCAGTTGTTGATAATTGCGCAGAACGTTTTGAGAATTGTAATTTAACTACATCGACATCAGATTGGATATGTCGAATGTGGTTGCATGAAACTTGCACACCACTGCATAAGATGCGGAAAATTGAAAACCCTGGCTTCTGGTATAATGATATAATTCTCTGAATATCTGGTAAATTGATATAATTAATGCTTATGCCAAAGCTGATTGCCATGTTGTTCTATCGTTAAGATAAATAATAATATTTTACTAATAACTTAACTAATTTAAGGTTTGGAGGCTATTTCTGTTGTATTTTTAAAGTCTAAAACGTTAAAACTTAATACTATTTTATCATGTTGATTAATATTGTAATTAGTACGTAATAAAGGATCTCAGTAAATAATAAAGATTGATTACTTAAATTGATATAAATTTGTTTCTATCTAATAAAATCATTATGAGGCGTCTATCCCCGCACGAGGCAAGTATCCCCCGAAGCATTTTTAACGTTAGGCTACTATCCGCCACAGTAGGCAACTATCCGTTTTTTGAGATGTCAAATAAAACAGGATTTACTCAAAACCAGTATTAATTATCATTACAAAAATAAGCTACTATAAAAGATCAAAGACCTATGTTTTAATATACATATCGCATTATTCTTAGTAAGTACATATTTTTTAATAATAGAGCTTTTTTGAAAAGTGGGGCAACTATCCGGCTTTTACCCTACATTACAAACGTTTGGGGCTTCCGGATGGAGTACATTTTTTAATTGACTTTATTAAATTATATTCATATCCATAACTCTTTATCATATTTGATAATTAAATAATTTCTTCATTTCTAATGATAACGCAATTTTTTCCGCGGTACAAATGCGTTATAAATTATTTTGGAGTACATTGAAAAACCTTGTGGCTTTTCGATGGAGAGAATTTTTTTTGATTGAGTCATTTTCTATCCATGCCCGACGGAAATCTGCGATACTGAAATTTGCATCGTTGGAATGCAACGAAAATTATGATTTTTTACAAGCTTTTATTTAACTTGACTTGGTGTGAGATGCCTTAACTTCCTTGTGAGATGCAAAACGGAAATCGATATTTCACCCACTTCCCGACTACTTAGAGCTCTGAAATTTTTCAAACATGCATTTAAGAGGTGAAAATGCATGATTAAACTAAAAAATAAACAAATTAATTCATTAAAGAAAACATTGCATGACTTTTTGTGAGATGCGAAACGGAAAATCGATATTTCACGCACTTCCCGACTACTTAGAGCTATGAAATTTTGCAAACATGCATCTAAACGGTGGCAATGCATGATTCAACTTTTAAACAAATTGGGCTGCGAAAAGCTAACAGGAAAGAGACCTTGCAATAATGAAGCGTTAGCAGAAATGAACAGAATGAGAAACATTAAATAGAGCTAAACTACATGAAAAGTGCAGAAGAAAATACGAATTGCTCTCGGATCGCACAATTGGTAAAAGGGTCCAATAGGTAAAATAGGTTCAAAGGTAAGGTCCAATAGATGGCGAGCCAATAATAACACCGGTTCGTCCGGAAGGATTAATCCCTCTGCAAAAATTTCAGAGATGTAGTAAAATCAATTGAAGACTAAAAAGTAGAAAATTATTTATATATAATTGTTTTTAACATGCCTTTATTTAACGTACTAAAAAGTGGAACATAATTTTCTTTTTAGACATATAATCTTTAATTTACATAAATCCGTTAACATCAGCTGTATTTAATTTACTGTAAAACAACCTTAGATTTCTTAAGGGGTTAGGCCGCAGTAACGGGTATAAAATCATGTGCGAATTTAACATTTTTTTCGTATGAAAAAGTGATTCACTCATAAAATTAATTACACTTCTATTTTTTTTAATGTACAAAATGGCCGACTACTAATATTTTCTTTGGTTATGTTTTTTTACGCGCTCCACGGCGTGACATTTAACATCCACAATTTTTTACCTAGAACAAAAAACAAATATTCTCGTCAATCTACATTACAAAACCTAGAGAAGTACTTACGGAATTTAAAAAATATTGTTTTATTCAAAAGTTGTAGGTATTTCAATTGAGTTGTAGGTATTTGAATGAATTTTCAGTGAAAAATTTCGTATAAAACTGCTCATAAAATGAAAAGTTTTCGATTAATCAGAAATTCCGTACGTACTTCTCTGCGAAATGCAATTAGGAACATAACTTTTAAATTTGAAGTAAATCGAGTGAAAATTGTTGAAGTTATTTGTCACGTCAATAGGAAAAGTGCTGTTTGGAGAAGAACGCGTTAAAAGTTTTAGGTACACTATGGCCGTGCCCGAAGTGGGCTTACGTTATACGCTCAAAGGCGGTGAAAAAAATGTCTTGCTATAAATCGAATAGTAACTTATTCTTATGATAAAGCACCGTTTTAGCGAGAAAAAAAAATCGATTTTTTGAAAATTCCACTGTGGCCTTACCCCTTAAATAAAAATCCTGAAACTGTGTATAAACGTATGATAATAATTTCTCTAATTACTATTGTGCTAAATTAAATACGGTTAATGGAACCTAATTGATCAAATTTATTAAACATTTAAAAAGTTGAGCGCCCCAAGCTTTTATTAATAGTCACTTATAGGTGACTTGGCGAAGAAAATTATTTTCTACTTTTTAGTACATTAAATAAAAGCTTGTTAAAAAATGTTTACATATAAATTATTATTTGCTCACATTTCTTTTAGCAGATTTTAGCTACAAAAATCCCTAAAAAAAATTTTCATTTACTCATTTAGAGATCTATGTATAATATAAATTTGCAAAAAATATTTTATCAAATAACGGAAAGGAGGAAATATAAAAGTATTTTCGTTGCATTCCAATGATTCAAACTTCAATAGCATGGAATTCTTCGGTTTCCAAACGTTTTTCCGCTTTCAGGTGACAGTTGCTGCTTCTCCTTCAGCCTCGGACAAATAAAGACCATTCTCGAAGAGCAAATACCCAATGTTTACGTGAAATCCATACGCATCGGGAACAATGATATAGAAGTAAATCAAATTATCCACGCTCTATTTTCTCGACTTCTGTTCACCCGTACCCTTACAAGCCGAACTTTCGCGCATTCTTTCAGGACGTCCAGAACAGTTACTTTAAAAACGTCAACGACCAAGTCAGCCAAGTGTGCAACGATCTTGCCAACGATGACCAACTGAAGAACGGCTATAACGCGATTGGATTTTCTCAAGGAGGACAATTTTTGTAATTAACAATGATAGCCGAAAGAGAAGCATTTTTCAAACGACTTTTCCACTGATCAAACGCAGGGATCATTTATTCAACATGGTTGTTATTGTCATTGGCAGACGAGCCGTAGCCCAGCGTTGTCCGGATCCGCCAATGGCGAACCTCATATCTTTGGGTGGCCAACATCAGGGCGTCTATGGCCTGCCCAATTGCGCCGTTCTCGAACACAAGCTCTGCGACTACATGAGAAGACTCCTCAATCATGCAGCGTATACAAAGTAACGATTTTAAAGATCAACATTCTAAAGTATCGGAACGAAATCATTTACAAAAAACTATTCGGAATGTATCAACTTGAGGTCATGTATCACACGCTGGAAAATTTCGACGCGTTCGCGACGGTATCGCAGAATTCGTAGTTTCTGGCTACGAGCCGCCATGAGCTACCGCCAGATGTCGCAGAAAGCGTCTGCTATTCACGCTATAGCAAAGAGCAGAGGCCTACAAGGCGATGATTGCTGCAAGTCAGTTTTCAGGATTGTCGATAATATTTTGACCTTTGTTGGTATAATTTTGCTAGTTAGATGTAAAAAAACTCCAAACCCTAATTACCCCTTTATTTTTTCATAAAAGCAGTTGAAACAACGCTCCCAATGTGTTTTTTTTCACTATCGAGAGCCTAACGCCCTTGAAATGTGTTGAATTCGGTGCATCAGTTAGTAATTTACAATCCACCCTATGGTAGCACCAATCTGTAGATTTTTTTCCCAAAATTTGAAAGAATGTCGACCGTCAGACTTTTTCTGCAATAATATCGCATGTGCACAATACATTTTATCTCAATTGATGGTATGGTTCAGTAGCAATTAGGGTTCAAAATTTCGAAACGACCGGATCGTGTGATACAAGGCATCAAAATCATGTACAAGGTCAACATAACCTCACAAATTTTCGAACCCAGTTTGCTCATAGACGGTCGAGTTTTTTTTAGGAAAACAAAGCATCGGGCTATGGAGAATTCCCCGACGTATGACGATTTTCTTGTGCCCTAAATATTATTCATTTCGGAGAAATCTTGGTTTGAAAATTTCAGCTAACTCTCTCGCACTCATACGTCCCTTAGATCATCTTCTTTGCCTTAAGATGGAATGACACATCATCGCGGTCGGTATGGTAGAGCAATTGTAGATACCCAAAAATCTCTGAAACGGCTCTTCAGATCCCGTCGAAACTTTGCCAAACGACGTCAAATAGATAGACGAATAGCTTCCAGCCCCTCAAATTCAGAAAATTTGAGGGGCTGGAAGCTATTCGTCTATCTATTTGACGTCGTTTGGCAAAGTTTCGACGGGATCTGAAGAGCCGTTTCAGAGATTTTTGGGAATCTATAATTGTTCTACCATACCGACCGCGATGAGGTGTCATTCCGTCTTAAGATGGAATGACACCTCATCGCGGTCGGTATGGTAGAGCAATTGTAGATACCCAAAAATCTCTGAAACGGCTCTTCAGATCCCGTCGAAACTTTGCCAAACGACGTCAAATAGATAGACGAACAGCTGTCTGCCCCTCAAATTTTCTGAATTTGAGAAAAAAACCGTAGATTGGCTTATGATAACCCGATCTACGTTTTTTTTTCTTAAATTCAGAAAATTTGAGGGGCAGACAGCTGTTTGTCTATCTATTTGACGTCGTTTGGCAAAGTTTCGACGGGATCTGAAGAGCCGTTTCAGAGATTTTTGGGTATCTACAATTGCTCTACCATACCGACCGCGATGAGGTGTCATTCCGTCTTAAGACGGAATGACACCTCATCGCGGTCGGTATGGTAGAACAATTATAGATTCCCAAAAATCTCTGAAACGGCTCTTCAGATCCCGTCGAAACTTTGCCAAACGACGTCAAATAGATAGACGAATAGCTTCTAGCCCCTCAAATTTTCTGAATTTGAGAAAAAAAATGTAGATTGGCTTATCATAAGCCAATCTACATTTTTTTTCTTAAATTCAGAAAATTTGAGGGGCAGACAGCTGTTCGTCTATCTATTTGACGTCGTTTGGCAAAGTTTCGACGGAATCTGAAGAGCCGTTTCAGAGATTTTTGGGTATCTATAATTGTTCTACCATACCGACCGCGATGAGGTGTCATTCCGTCTTAAAGGCCAGGGTACTTTATTAATGACATTTCGATCTCTTCTTTAAAGATTCGTGCAGGAGACATTGGTCCAGGCAGAATACTGGCACGATCCCTTGAAGGAAGATCTGTACAGGAAGAAATCTGTTTTTCTGGCTGACATTAACAACGAGCTCGTTATCAATGAGACGTACAGGACTAATTTGAAGAAATTGAATCGTCTCGTTCTGGTGAAATTCGAAAAAGACACGATGGTGCAGCCTTCGGCGACCGAGTGGTTCGGATTTTACAAAAGCGGCCAAGCCGTTGAGCTTCAGGCACTCGAGGAGTCTCCTATCTACACGGACAATCGCATTGGCCTGCGGGACTTGCATGAGCTTGGTAAAATCTACTTCGTCTCGGTCGATACTAATCATCTTCAATTTACCGACCGCTGGTTCATCGACGAGATAATTCAAAAACATTTGGTCTAATTTTTCTTCTCCAATCACCACGAATTCCATTGAAGTGGATAAGAATAATAAATGCTCTCTATATAACTTTGCTGGACGTAATCGTCTTTTCCGGAAATTCCCGTTCGTCGTTGAAAACACGTTACTTTCCCATGTTACCGACGATCGGTAAGGTAAAAATTAAGTTGTTTTACCATTTTGACAATGTCAACAACAATAAATGCATGTTTACGTAGCTTTATTGTGGCTGCGCGAAAGATTTGTTTGTTACCTAAGTTTTTCAAGCTTTTCTGAGTTTCCACTATACCGACAAACGAGATCGCGTAAACCGTGGTGGTGGACCACATTGAAAAATTGTGGTCGTCAAGGTAGGTATCACACAATGCCGTCCCTTATCTGTAGCTCCTCTTCAGTTTTGATTCTTTTACGGAATAGGTTGCAGAATCATCAAATAATTCTTTCCAATCACTCTTATTACAATTTTTCGTCTCGATACATCTTTTTCGCCTTTTTTTACTCTGCTACAATTTTTTTGGCAATCTCGACTCCGGAAACGTCAGTGCTCCAGCTGTTGCAACAACACCGTACAGGTTCTCTCGCGCAGTGACATATGACGTGTGGATCAAGATAAGAGAACGTTGATCGTTGATGAAAATTTCACGTACGGAAGTCGCGTACCCCTCGTCTAAAAAAGACTGCTTTATTTCGCTGAATGACACTCGAGATCGTGGACAATGAGGGCATCCTGTTAACCAATCTGACATCTTCGAGAGATCGAACATTTGAAAAATTGCAATTTCATTATCGCAAAAGCGTTTGAAAATCATTCTTTCGAATAGAACATCGAAAATGCACGAATCGAGATTGAAAAAGTGATTTTCCGTTGCGACAGGATATTAATCAGTTGTCATACGAATTCTACAATTATACGGTTTGTAAAATGCGAAAGGCTTGATCCCTATTTTGATGAAGCTAAAGTGAGAAAAATAGCACAGGGAAAGCAGAAAAAAATATGTGGCAGGTTAAGGGGTTAGGCAACTGTGGAAATTACAAAAATTCGGCAGTCGCTTTGAACAACTCAAATTGAAGAGGAAAATAATCAACATATGGAGCAGGAATCGCAGATTAAAGGTAAACATAATTATGACATCGATCTTCAGACGTCAGGAATTTATCCTGAATTCGTTTACTATAACCCGGGCTCGAATTGATGGCGTTTGAGATTCGCTGGAACAACAAGGAATATCTTTATAACAAGCTGTGCTCATCAGGTAGACCACCAGGGATTGCACAGAGTTGAACCACCAGTGCTATCTTTAGCTTCCACCTCTCACGACTCTTTTATTGGTGAAAACCGAATCACCATGAAGTTTAGCGGCCACTCGGCAAATCAATCATTGCTACCATGAGCGACGCTTTTAGCATCACTACGTTTGTTGTAAAGGTCGCCGGTGGTCGGCCTATGCTACCTCGCCTTGACTGGCACGCGCAACACACTATCGACCCTGTAGCTCCACCATCACTACAGTTTCTAGACCCTATATTAACACCGTCTCAGGTAGCGATCCGCAACAAATTATCCAAAACTTTACTGAGTACCAAATGTCCGCCTGGTTCTCTTAAGTTGCCAATCGTCCGAACAGATAACTTTTGGACCCACGAAAACTTATAGGTAACTTCCAAGCAGACATTTAGTATCAATTTAGACATCGCCTTGGCAACCTCTCCACCTGAAGAGTTATATACCAACCCGCGTAAAAATTGCTTAGGGTTAGCCTGATCAGAATCAGGCCCCGATTGGGGTGTGATACGGGTAACACTTATTACACTCAGAAAAAAGATTTATTATATTCTAATAAATTGGCACATTAGAACATAATTTATTAGAAATTAATAAATGTTTACTCTTATGGAGACAGTTTTTATGTGATTGTAACTACAGCATTTATTCGGCGTCTCTAAAAATGTTTTTTTACGTGCCGATTTTTCACATCAATTAAAAGCCATATTTAAAATAGAAAATTTGAATAAATATTTCCTCAAATCAAATAAATACTACTTTCCAATCACGAAAACCTCTTATTTCGCGACTATGATACTAATGCGCGTATGCGCACTTTGCCCTTCAACGCGACGAACCCGACAGCAGGCCGCTCGTCAGATGAAGCTCACGCATACGCTTACCATGTAGCTTCTTCCTATGCCAATGCTTTTGGCACAAGTGTCAGTGTTGCGTTTCGGAAGTGAGAAATTCAATAGTGAGGAATGATTTAAGTGTAAGTAAGAATATAAAGTGAGAAAAAAACGTTCAAGTGAGAAAATAATGACGGACGAAATGACACAATCCCTCGAAAAAAAACCAGCTGGGGGATTATGAAGAATCCTATTAGATGTTAAGAAAAACTCTATTTACCGGATATAAAAGACCTATTTTTTCGAACTTATATATCCCATTAGATGTTAAAAAACATTCTTAGTAAATCTTAAACATAAACTTAAATAAAACATTTTCTCAGCTGTTAATAAAATCGTAGTAGGCCGACATACGAATAAGAAAACTTATTCGCCAGGAGACAAACTTCTTTGTCCTTAATAAATCTTTTTTCTGAGTGTATGTCAATGCTTTTGGCACAAGTGTCAGTGTTGCGTTTCGGAAGTGAGAAACTCGAAAGTGAGGAATGATTTAAATGTAAATAAGAATACAAAGAAGAAGAGAGAAAAACATTCAAGTGAGAAAATAATAACGGACAAAATGACACAATTCTTCGAAAAAAAAACCAGCTCGGGGATTATGAAGAATCCTATTAGATGTTAAGAAAAACTCTATTTGTCGGAAATGAAACACCTATTTCTGCTAACTTATATATCCTATTAGACGTTAGGAAAAATTCTTAGTAAATCTTAAACATAAACTTAAATAAAAAAATTTCTTAGCTGTTAATAAAATCGTAGTAGGCCGACTCACGAATAAGAAAACTTATTCGTCGGGAGAGAAATGTCTTTGCCCTTAATAAATCTTTTTTCTGAGTGTACGGCCATCCTGACCCGGTCCCGATCGGACCGGAAGTATTTAGGCCCGAAATCAGGCAATACTAAAATGGCCCTACTAAGGCCGTCCCTGAGAAGATCCTACTGAGGCTTTCCCCGATAGGTACCTACCAAGGCTTGGCCTGATAAGCCCTACTTTTCATGATAGGGCCTTTATAAGGCTTTCCCTGATAAGGCCTAATAAGGATAAATAGACTTGCCCTATAACTGCCTTAGCATTCGATATATGCACATAACGTCTTATTTTCCACGTGGAAACTTTGATTCAACAGTATGGTAGCTTCGGCGTTTCGATGTATTCCTGAATTCCATAAAAAAAGGTGTCATGGACTGTCACGACAAAAAACGTTTTGCAACTCGAATGCGTGTTGGAAGATTTCGGCAGCTTTGTAAGGCGGAGAGAGAGGAATTATATATATATATATATATATATATATATATATATATATATATATATATATATATATATATATATGTATGTATGTATATATATATATATATGTATATATAAGGTTATGTTTGAAAAATCTATAGCATGTTATTCGATACAACAAAGAATTATAAAAATTCATTTGGTCTCTATGCCATATCTGCGACTAAGATACTAAGCACTCGGGAGCATAGGGGTAACCCGCGTAGCTATAGGTAGGTAGGTACTAGGTTCGATTCCATATAGGCGAAATATATTCTTAGAAAAAAATCCTTTCGGGAGGCAAGGGAATGACGAATTATGATACACAATCATTGTAATAGAACTGTAAATTAAGTGTTTCATTTCATTTTCGATTTTTGAAATATTTTATGCATATAGTATACTTGGATTTACAGCGTATATTATAAGCAAATAAAGATTTATTCGAATCCAATTTTTATCTATTTAATTTAAATATATTTAATATTCAAAAAGAATAGCTGATACGAATAAGATCGTAGTAGGCCGTGAGACAAGGAAAAAAACTATTGGATTTAAAAAGATCCTATTTGAATTAAATATTTTTATTGGCAGTGCAGGAACCCCGATAGCCATCTGACTAAGACACCCGATAAGGGCCTGATCAGACAACCTGATAAGGGCCCCATCAGGCAATCAGTTCAGACCCATATGTGACACCACGTTACAAATTCTAGCAGGGCGCTTTCAGGCTACCTAATATAGTAAGTGCCCTACCAGAGCAGTCAGGCAACCCGAACGCGCCCTGAATCAAGCCCTACCAAAATTTCTACGCGGAAACCCGAGAAATCGACCAGAATATGAAGATCTAATTTATACAGCGTTTCGTGCGATTACTTTTCCATTTCGACAACTTTGTCCTAACAAAGTTTTTCCATTAATTTTTAGGGTCCTGTAGCCAAACATGAACTCTTGGAACGTCAAGACCGTCCGTCTGTGACAGCCTGACAGTTATTACAGTTTTAAACCTATGAGCATGACATTCTACAAGTAGATGCCTCAAATGAGGATATCCATTAACATGTGGCACAAGCTTGAAGAAAATCATTTTTCCCCTGTATGTAAAATGGGGGTGATTTTTTTCCCACATCCCATCGAGCGTGGGATCATTGGACAAGTTTTTCAAAATGGAATTGAGGTTCATTCACCATTTTCCATGTTCGCACCCGTTTTGCGAAAATTCGGAAAAGATTGTAGATACCAGCATTTGATTAGATTTTTCGATCGAAATCATTTCGGCTACGTTAAATCAACAATTTCAGGAGATATGCACAAGAGATTCATTGACTCAGCAGGTTTTCTTTCGATTTCCAGCAGCAAAAATGACAGTTTATCTTCTCGACAATGACCGTCAGGTGTCCGGAGTGCCAGAAATTGATTGAGCAATTCCAAACTCATACTCATTGTGCACAATCTTTCGAATGTGCCGTTAACTCGTCCAGCAAGTTTGACGATGTCCGGGAATTACAAAAAAAGGTTTATCAAGCTACAGGCTTCTCCATTGCACATGTATCCCCGCGTACACTGTAATCCTGTGAACATCACGGTACGCCCGGTGCCCCCATTAAGAGATTACATTATGAGTTCGCTCTGTGAAGAGTTCGCGACTACATTGCAGTCTCGCTGGTTCACTCGCGTCCGATCTCCCCCTTGCGCATCTAGTTACACGTACTTGTGTACAGACGTCGGACTGTTGAGAAACAAATGGCCCTAGCCCTCGTTAGTTTGACTGTCAAGTCTTGTCAGTTAGGCCCTTCTTTTGCTCACTTGCAAGTATGCAAGTACTTTTTTTCCTAGCACTGTATTCACACACACACATACACACACGTGAGTGTGTGCGCGTGTGTGTTTCTACGTAAACAGAGCGAGATGAAATTCAGGGGATAGCTCTAACCTCTTTCGTCCCCCGGTCGTTTTCCTTGTTGCTCGCGGTTCGTGCAAGCATCCCTCCCTCTCAACCACCCACATTGTACCACGCGACGAGTTTTCCATACACAGCGGAAATATGCGATTTTTTTGCTTTATATATACAAAAAAAATAAACTCATGCTGAATTCACATGGAGTACACGCGTTTACCTCCTCCTGTTCCTCTCTCCTCCTGAGCGTTCTCCGGCAGCATTCTCGGCGCTTTTCACCCCCTGCAGCGCCACTCGCCGACCCTTACAAATACGGTCATCATATATGATTACACTGTCTGCCCGTACCCCTCTCACCCTACCGCGTACTTTTTATTTTCCTCCTCTCTCTCTCTCTCTCTCTCTCTCTCTCTCTCTCTCTCTCTCTCTCTCTCTCTCTCTCTCTTGCATACACTCTCCTCCTCTCACATTTACAACCTTTTTCTCCATCTGTCTCTACCTCCTTCTCTCTCGTACTTGAGTCCACCATTCCCCGACATAAGCAATGCCTAGCACATTACGAGATGAGATATCTCTCATCTGCAAAAATCGAGCCCTTCACTTCCGAGGCTCTCTCCTAGCCCTGTTATCATCATAACGAGGACCTTTGACAATGTACCGTATGAGATTGAGTTCTCTCGTATTATATACCGATGTACAGTACATTTCTCGTTGTTCTCGCGAATTTTCAGGCACATACAGATCTGCGTGTACTTTGTTACGGGTTTCGTGCTGAGGAGGGTCTCGAGGAAAATTTTTGCTCCGGCGAAAAAAAAATCGGCATCAAGGCGTAGTATATGTATGCTGTCTCAAGGAATTTTTCAGTAATGCAAGGACGTCCGTGCGTACAGATTTATGACGGGATAAATGCTTATATGTATGTACACGTGTATATTATAGCCAGACAGCCTCCTGATGACCTTTGCGGAATAAAACTATACGAGGATCTGGGGATGAAAGTTTTTTTTCTTCAATTGCTCTTGATGTACTCTGCAGTAATTTTGAGATTTCGGTCGAATTCTCAAACGCACCACATTCGTCTCTGATATTCCCGAAATCCACGGCCCTCTGTAATAATGTTTTTACAAAAAACCTATCAAGTAGGTGTCGGAACACGAATAAAGTAGGGTTTCGTAGTCATTTATTTTGTGCAATTATTTGATGAATCAATGTTTATCAAATAATATGTACCGAAATTCGCCGTGATTGTGTATGTATTCATCACAATAATTTATTGCGTACGAATTTTGATTTCATTCAGTAATCCACAATCATAACAGTTTAGGGTCAAAGTGGGAAAAGTGGCGACAGTGGGTGCACTGAACCTTTTCTGTTTCTCAAAAGTTGACATGTATATATGTGCGTCTTTTTTTACATTAGAACCGCCCTCGGATGCCAATAGGTTTGAACCTGTTTGTGAGTCGCTTCCGCGCAATTCGGTTGTGAGACATGATTTTATATTGTTTTTCGTGTCAACAGTTGAAAAACATGCTGAGTTTTTATGTTTTATGCTTCTTTACCTATCGCAGTTATGTTCGAAGTCATTGTTCTCCCACAATCTACAGCTATATTGCGGTATTTGAGCATTGTGTTTTTTAACCTAACAAAAATAGCAACTTATCAGTACCCGCTTTAGAAAAAAGGAGAGTGGTACACAGTGGCTCAATTTCTCGAGGTACACAGAGGTAAGTCATAATATGAATATTTTCGCGTTGTGATTTAGATAGGTACTGGTACTACCTCATTAGGTAGTGTACTCATTGTTGATTAATATTCAATAAATAATTGTGATTAATCTCATAATATGCTGTTTTTAAAATTCATTTTTCATTAGTTTACTGTGCTCCCCGTTGTATAGAGAGAAGAACTCCATTACCTACAAGTGTACAGTAGATCAGGGTAAGTTTCTTCAAATTTTGCTTGATTTTGAAATTTTGTATGACTATGAAATTAGGCATGTTTCACTGTGTACACCCCCAAGTATACGGTGGATCAAATCCCATTTTGAAAAAATGGTTATTATGTCAATATCTATTAGGTTATGCTGTTCAGTGTCTCTCAACAAAATGAAGCCATTGAACAGACCTCGCGTTAAGTCAAGGTTTCATTGAGACTGTGTGAACAGTTAGGCAGCTATAGACCTCTAAAAAAATGAGCCACAGATCCCACTCTAACCCTACTGCTACAGGTGATGTGAACGGAGGGGAGGGGGGCTTTGTTTGGATTTGATATTTTATTAACAATTCAAACAACATGCGATATTATTTGTGGAGTCCTCTTACGAAGTTTTCATGAAGTCGATAGCGATAACTTGGTGCTCTATATCGCCTGATCTTGTTGATGAAAAGTAGACAATTTTGATCGAGACTTCTAATAAACGTACTAGGAGCTACAATTTTTATAGCGTTTTCCATTCTATGATTGAAAAGTCAAAAGGGAGAGGGCACGTTGCACAGTACTTTAACACTTGATATGTTGCAAACGGGGCTGAAAGGGCCTTCATAGAATTGCTATTGATAAAATACGATAATATTGCATAGTTTTATAGCCTAGGGTCTTAGCTTTAATTTGCAACAAAGATTTTGTAAAAATTCTCAAAATTGACCGCGTTATAAAGATTTTTGCGTAAAGTCAAATCGCCCGCCGCGCTATAGCGAACTGTCCCGCTAGGATTCACACTTTTGGGGTTTTTCTCGAACCTACACGAAACGAAGTTGTATGAAACGTTGTAAAGTCGTATCACAAAATGTATTCGGTGGATTCACTTTAAATTCGGACAGAACGTAATTTATGATTGTTTTTTTATCGTATAACCGAATGATTTTGTGGTATGTTTATCCATTTGATAATACCAAATGTTAAAGTTGTTTTGTTCTTTCTAAAATCGAACTTATTTCTTAATTTAAATATATTCAAGCAGTTCATTTATATAATTAGGTGAAGTTTTTAAAGAAAATCAAAATTCCGAAAATACTTGCAACTATTTATGTACGCTACTTTTTATTCATTATCAGAAATAACATTACAATTTTTAGGGTGATATTCATCGTAGAACCACATTTTTCACACCAGGCACATTTTATAAAAGCATTGTTTGAGCAGTTACATTTTTCCGAAACATGGTTCATTGGAAAGCATACTTCATTCAAGTTTTGAAATAAAGATTTTTCCTGTGTCAATTTGGATGCAAACTAAGTACATACATGTGAAAACGTAACATACGTAACATGTAAAAACAGGAGCACTGAATTGATGCTGCACGATCGAATGTACTTTAATTGCATCTTCTCTTGACGATAATTTTCGCTGTTATTGGAGCAATTCAGGGGCACTTTGTAGTGTTTTAATTAGATTTTTGACTTGGCGATAGAAATATATATCACACTCTTGAACCAGCGGTGTACATTTGGGTTGAATGACCTCCAAAGTGCACGTTGCTTCGCCTAGCTTATTGGTGAATGTCTCATCATACAATATTAAATCTGCTTGGCCGCTCCACGAATCTACCAATAGAAGAAATTTATTGTTTGCGACGTATGGCTTCAACGTTGTTTCCATAATTTTGCATAAAGCTCTTTTAAGCAATAAAAATAAAAAATTGAAATTCAACCAATAAAACGATAATCAATAAAAAGCAGCGTACATAATTAATTGCAAGAATGTTCGGAATTTTTATGTCATTAAAAACTTTACCTAATTATATAACCCAACTGCTTGAATATATTTGAATTCTACAATACATAGTTGAACATTGCGAGAAATTAATATATATATATATATATATATATATATATATATATATATATATATATATTGTTTAACACGTTGAGTGCCGTGTTAAACGGTAGCAGCGAGAATCGAACCGAAGCCAGCGGGGTGACAGGCAATACGCTTGACCACTGTGCTAGGCCACTGACTTGAAAACAGTTGAAAAAATACCCCTCTAGCTCTACTCGAAAATCTTTGGAGAGCGTTTTATCCTTTCCTATGGCCCACTCAGGCGAAATATTTTAGGAACGGTGGAACCCACCGTTGTGAATTATTTTATTGGAAAAAAAAAGAAAATAATTTATAAAATGAAAATAATAAAAAAATAATAATGTAAATAAACAAAAAATAATAATTTTGGGATGAGAAACGTTTCGAATGATTGTTGGGATAACAAAAAAAAAGAAAAAACAAATAAGATCCGAAGGAGGAATCGAACTTGAGACCTGCGGCGCAAAAGACCGAGCCCTAACCATCTAGACTAGACGGCGGCTCGACAAGTGTCTGACATTTTAAACTCATAAGGCACCTAAGAAACTTTGAATCGATTTTTTTCGGAATTTTCCGAGTAGTGCGTCTTACTACTTTAACCACGTGAGGTGCTAGGGGTCCTCTTTCACCACAAAAACATTCGGCCAAATCCCCGACCCCACGATCGAGCCGTCTCCTTGTGAGCGACAAGAACGCATCCGATGCCATCCGCCAAGGAGACTATGGCCCGTATTCACAGTCTGATCTTTTTTTTTTGAGCACGAACTCAAGTCACTGTTTACATGCACAGTCGGCAATTGAGCACCACCTTAAGCTGTAGTTCAAGAAACAACTTGAAAGAGTAAAACTTATTCGAATATATTTCACAGTCATTTTTTAAGGAAATCTTAATGTTTTTTCAATTCACAGTCGAATAAGATAGACTTATTTGACCCAAATAAGATCAGAGTCGGTCGAAAGTGAGGTTAAGACGCCAAGTCAACATCGTAGACGACTTGAGAAAAAAGAGTTGTGTTATTTGTGGATAGGATATCGTTGTTTAGACCCTGTCATTTTGGTCAACCGGTTGTAAAAGACAGTTGAGTCAACGTAAAACTTCAACGGTTGAATTTGGACAGCTTCTCAACTGTTCATCTTTGAAAGTCGACCATCCTGCGTTTTCTGTGGATGGTTCACTCGACGGTTGACTGGATGGTTGACTCGGCGGTTGATTGGATGGTTGACTCGACCGTTGATTGGATGGTTGACTCGACCGTTGATTGGATGGTTGACTCGACGCAATATATTTAATCATTAATCAAATTATACTGTCTTGATAATTAAATTGATGATTTGCGGAGAATTGAGTAATCAAACACGGGGGGGGGGGAGAGAATATCCGCAGCAGATTGTGCGACGGAGTGAGACAACCATCCAGCGAAAACAAAATGGCCGTAGTTAAACAACCGTTAGGATTTTTTTTACGGTCGACTTTATAGTTGTAAAGCTGTCCAAATTCAACCGTTGATATTTTCGGTTGACTTTACAGTTGCCAAAATTGCTAGGGGATGCTTTGGATCGTTATTTGGAAAAAAATATGTATTCAGATGACGACCTCGAAGAGTTGCCGGATATCGATGATAACGATAATGTAGAACGTGTCCAGAGATGATATATTCACGACGGAATAAACGCGATGGTAAAGGCGACATGGGTTCGATAAAGATTCTGTGCGCTCTGGTATTCCATGACAAATTGAAGAAGGACTGGCAAGAGCCAATAACCGTGGATTACCAATTCCTCCTGCGAGCAGCTTTTAATTTGCCTACGATATTATGCTACAGCAAGTTTTCAGGTATTTATCATAAAGCTAATAAATTTCTATTTACTGGCTGAATTTATATGAATTAAAAATAACATCTATGGTTTTTGTTTGAAGCTGCTTCTTGGAGATACAATGACTGTATCGCAACCCACTGTCTCCAGAGTGGTTTTTTGAGTCAGGCGAGGTTACTGCGAAGGCATATCAAAATGCCTCAAAACGATAAAGTCCGCAATGAAAATCGACGACGTTTCAAGGATCTGGGTAGAGGAGAGGGAGCTATCGGTTTACCAGGCATAGATGGTGCCATTGACTGCACGCACATTAGACTAGTTTCGACGAGGTTCCAGAACATTGACGAGGTTTACAGGAACAGAAAAGGATATTTTTTTTTAAATGTTCGGGTTAGTCTTACGTCGTTTCTATGCTCTCTTATTGTTGTAAATATAATAAATTCACATTGTTTCCAGGTCGCTGTTGGTCCGAGAACTGAAATTCTGGACATTGCTCCTGAATGGCCTGGGAGTGCTCATGATAGCAGAATTTTTCAAAATTCGCTATTATATATTAAATATAGAGAGAGACGCTTGGATGGAATGCTCGTCGGCGATCGAGGATATCCGTGTTTAACTTTCTTAAGGCCTAAGGCCACTGTAACGGTCCAAAAAAAAAGGTTTTTTCACGAATTTTTTGCTTCCAAAATTGAAGGTAATTGAAAAAAAACTTTTAAGGGTGTTATCGGGCATACATTAAACTTTATTATCAAATTTTTTTACAGCAAAAAAAAAACAAAATGGCGGTTCCACAGCTATCTTCCCGGGGCATGTTTTGCTTGCAGGGCTCCGCGGCACGCAGCACCACTGGTGCACTTTTGAATCTAGAACAAAAAAAACCATCAATCTAGAGGGTTATAGCTAGAGAATGTCGATCGGATTTTAAAAAGTATCAATTTTTGTGGATTTGGCGTGCGTTTGAAAAAAAAAATTGATTTTTGACGAAAAAAACGGCTAGTTTTTTGTTAATAAAAAATCAATAAATAAAGTTATTGAAAATCCCGATCGACATTCTCAAGATAATGTTAATGTTCACATCTGGTCAAAATTTCAAGTAAAAAAAATGAAAATTGTTCGAGTGATGCTGCGTGCCATTTTGAAAAACCGTATTTCGAGAAAAACGCGTTTAAAGTTTTGCGAATAGTTTTTTATTGGAAAAAATAAAAAAAAGAAGGTAAAAAAAAATTTACCGTTAGTCTGCAATCCCAGCACCATACATTTGTCCTTCGATGGCCAAATTTTCGTCTGGCAAAATTTACAGTGGCCTTACCCCTTAATGACGCTTCTAGCAAACCCACAAACTGAAGAAGAAATCAGATAATGGAATCTCTTCAAACTGTACGCAAATTTGTATATGATGTTAACAAGGTTCATAATAAACATTAAGAACCTCTAAAAAAATACACACTCATATTTCCTTCAATTTATACGGGGGGTAAACTGTGGTACTTGAACATCACGAAAAAATGAACTTAACTTCAAACAAAACGAGGGGGTTCAAATCATTATTGATAAACTATATTTGATTGCAGACATAATCAAATTCATATCCGCACCCGAATAGTTGTAGAAAGATTCTTCGGGATATGGAAAAGGCGGTTCCCATGCTTGTCCAGGGGACTAACAACCAACCTCACTAGTTCCACAACAACAGTAGTTGCCTGTGCGGTGCTACATAACTTGTCGTTAATGTACAACGATGAAACAACTGAATGCCTTACCTGATGCCGATGCCTCTCCTGAAGACGATGAAGTTGACGAGCAAATTGATGTACCTGTTCAACCTGCACCAGATATTCAAGCTGTAGATGGCTTTGCAACTCGTGAAACGTTAATTGCACGTATTTTCAATTAATTTGATAATGAGGATGAAAGACGTAAAAAATAAAAGGAAAACAATATTTTTCTGAAAACACGAGTATTTTATTTTTTATTTGGATTACAGTTTTCAACTATAATGAGAAAACATCAATAAATCACTACAATAGAAACTTTGGATTTGCTCTTTTCATCTCCTACTAATTTCGCGATAAGTGTGTATCTCTTAAGATGACAACCAACTTTCAGTTATACAAAACTAAAAACAGTAATAAACTTTTCTGGAACTTGTCTAAAAAAAACTCACAAAAATTAAAAATATGGAGAGATACGGAGAGGGAGTGAAAAACAAAAGATGAGGCTTCGTGTATGCACTTCAACAAATAGAAAATCAAAACTTAATAAAACTTATAACTAAATTTTCTTTCAATCATGAACAGTTAAAAATAAAAGTACATTTTTTTCAGTCAAGCTATTCCAGGAACAAAAATAGGAACTGTGCACACATATATCTCTGATTAAAAAATAAAAATTCAACTTTCTTTCATGCACTTTTAGAAGTTAACTATGAAAACTGAATATATAATATTATCACAGTTCTATTCTTCACGGATGAAATTACATTCTATATTTTTGTTTCCAATATTGCTTTTTTAGTTCGTGCTTTTCTTGTTCATTTCTTATTTCTAGACCCAACAATTCTGTTTCTTTTTTCAATAATTCGAGCCTCTCTTGCTGATATTGAATTTCGAATCGTTATTTTTCTGTTTCATGTTTTTTTTTCATCGATCTACATTCTTTCTCCTTTTTCAAGGTGCAGCGGATCTGGTCTACTTTCAAAATATTCTCCTCGTTCTCCTTATCTGCAACCGTGTTCTTTGCTCTTTTCTTTGATGCGATTGCTAAATAAAAATAAAAAGTAATTATTGTATGTAAGGATATTAGTATGAATTTTTTTTCAAACATTGATTTCGTAAAATTATTCTATTATCAATTATTGTATTTTTTACGTGTGATTTTTCTCCAACGTTTTCCTCGGCTGAGTTGCGAAGTATCAGGTACTTCAGATGCACCAAGAGATTCTGATCTGTCCGAAACCGAAGGAGGTACCTCATCACCCGGAGTCCATGCCATATTGTCATCAAGCGCGGTTCAAATTTTTCATTTTCTCCGCCTCCTTGTACACCTCCTACATTCGCGTCTCCCACAATCAAATATTCTATGGTGCAGTTATCATCAGCACCACGAATTCTCTTTCTGTAATTTTGTATGATTTACGATGAGTTCAATGCTTTAAATCCTATATTGACTGCAATATAAATAAAAACCTTTTAAACTTTCATCGGCAAAGTTCGATGAAAAATTGTTGGGGCAGTCCCCGTCAAATGTGGAGTTATCAGGGCGATATCTGGATCGATTTCTACTTGTGGCATTTCAGGTCCACCGCCTGTTGCCAATCTCGATTGTTTTTCTTTGGTGAGGTTCTCTCGCTGTATGCATTTCATGTTCGCCCACATTTTTTTAGTTGTTTCACCGTCCTCTGTAATTATAATAATTGATTTGCCGATTAGAAATAGCAATAGAGCTGTATACATATAAAAGAATTTATATACCTTTGCAGAGATAATCGATGAACCATTGTATTCTTCGTAAATCCGATTCCACGCAACCTCTTTATTTTTTAAGGTCCCAGCGTCACTTTTGCTAGTTTCAATCAGATGAGATTGTTCATTTTCGCCTGACTGCGAAGGGGTTGAAGATAACTAATTAAAATAATAATGATAACTAATAAAAATAACTAATCAAATAAAAATTAATAGTAATAATAAATTTAAAAAAAAACAATCTGAGCGCGGGGAACGTGTCCGCGCCCCTGCGGACCGAAGTCAGGAATGCTACCAACGGAACCATCTCATCGCTTGTAGAATATGTGCAGTATCTGGTACTTACGATTCGCAGCCGGATGGATGATTGGCTTGTTCTAGAGGATAATGCTTTATCGCTTGATGAAAGTATGAAAATTAATGTAATAATACGAATATAAATAGGTTTCCGCTTACTTTTATGAATTACGATTTATTTGGCATAGGGACGGGTGTGAGTAAAGCGCAAACAACTTTTTAGAAGATAAATAAGTTGTAATTGAGATTTATTATTACATTTAAATTAACGTACAAACTAATAAAATAAGCGGTCGGAGTGCGCGATAAACTTTTCGACACTAAAAGATAACTAATTTAAATAGTAATGATAACTAATAAAAATAACTAATCAAATAAGAATTAATAGTAATAATAATTAAAAAAAAAGCACTGAGCGCGGGGAACGATCCCGCGCCCCTGCGGACCGAAGTCGGGAACGCTACCAACGGGACCATGTCATCGCTTGTAGAATATATGCACTTTCTGGTACTGACGATGCGCGGCCGGATGGATGATTGGCTTGTTTTTGGGTATAATGATTTATCGCTTGATGAAAGTATAAGAATTAATATAATAATACGAATATAAATATATTTCCGCTTACTTTCATGAATTATAATTCATTTGGCATAAGGACGGGTGTGAGTAAAGCGTAAACAATTTTTTAGAAGATAAATTCGTATTATCATATTCATTCTCATATACTTTCATCAAGCGATGAAAGGGCATTATCCCCAAAAACAAGCCAATCATCCATCCGGCCGCGAATCGTAACTTACGAAAATGAATATAATAATACGACTATAAATATATTTCCGCTTACTTTAATGAATTACAATTTATTTGGTATAGGGACAGGTGTGAGTAAAGCGCAAAAAATTTTTCAGAAGATAAAAAGTTGTAATTTAGATTTATTATTACATTTAAATTAACGTACAAACTAATAAAATAAGCGGTCGGAATGCGCGATAAATTTTTCGACACCAAAAGATAACTAATTAAAATAGTAATGATAACTAATAAAAGTAACTAATCAAATAAGAATTAATAGTAATAATGATTTTAAAAAAAGCACTGAGCGCGGGAACGATACCGCGCCTCTGCGGACCGAAGCCAGGAACGCTACCAACGGAACCATCTCATCCCTTGAAGAATATGTGCACTTTCTGGTACTGACGATTCGCGGCCGGATGGATGATTGGCTTGTCTTTGGGGATAATGCTTTATCGCTTGATGAAAGTATGAGAAATAATATAATAATACGAATATAAATATATTTCCGCTTACTTTTAAGAATTATAATTTATTTGGCATAAGGACGGGTGTTAGTAAAGCGTAAACAATTTTTTAGAAGATAAATAAGTGGTAATTTAGATATATTATTATATTTAAATTAACATATAAACTAAAAAATAAGCGATAAGAGTGCGCGGTACATTTTTTTGTATACATTAATAACGCAGAGAATCAAGAGCTGAATAAGCATTGAAATAATCTTAAAGCCTCGCGCGTCCCGTCGGGTGACGTCACGCGCGAATCGTGCTCAGATTGTTTTTTCCCTCGAAGCCATCGTTTCGGCTTGGCCGCACATGAACGTGCTCAACGTCCATGTATGGGTGTAGCTGCCGAAGGCGCGGTCGGGAAACTTCGACCGCACTCGGGAAACTTCGACCGCGCTCGGCTCTTTTCGAAGATGTCCGAGCGTCGCTCGCTTACGGACACGCGCTACTATGATTGTGTGATGGGCGCGTAAGAGACTAGAGAGGGGGTAATTTTTACGCGCGATCTGGCTGCACTGCTTCTGATCGGCTCTGGCGGTCACGCGCGCGAGAAACGACAGGTTATCAATGTTCCTCACGAGAGCCTTGCCCTTGATTGGCTCTCCGTTTTTTTTTGGCGTGGCGCTGTCGCGCATTGCTAACGCCGCTCGGACCCGCGTTGTTTGCGTTTCCGCGTCAACGCACCGGCCAGGTCTCGGGGACGTCGACGGTCATAATTTTCGTCACCTCCTCGACCGAATCTGACGGAATCGTCACCACCTCGATCAAATCTGACGGAATCGTCACCTTCTCGACCGAATCTGACGAATCTTCGACGTCCGCTTGCAGAGACTCGCGAAAATTTAGCAGTCTTCGTAAGGCCTCCTTTGGCTCCTCTTTCAGCGGGATCGATCGTTCGACGCTCGTTTCGCCGTCACTTGCGAATGGATCGCCGTCATTTACCGCCGGGAACACGGACATCTCCAGCTCCGAGAACGAACTCTGAAACGCCTGCAAATCGGCTATCGACTCGTGGTAGAAGGCAACGGCGACCTGCTCGGACGCGGTGGAATCGCCTGGTGGCGTTTTCTTGCTGCACACTATCTGCATTTCCTCGTTCTCCTGCGGCTCAACCTTGCAAGAACGTTGCGCCGGGTATGTAATGATCTGAACGTCGTCATCGAACGAACATGCTTTCTGTGAGTCCAGACACTTTCCGTACAATAGGTGGTGCACATCACGTCGGAATGATGTCACTATTGCGTATCAACGGTAAGCCCCTTCTGTTCGACCTGATAAACCTTCATGGGGCCGAACGGGCGGCTTTGACCAACATGATCGAGAGCGAAGGTGGCGGAGTTATGAGTGACGAACGCGTCACCGTAAAATTTACGTCTAAAGAGGCGTTCGAGAATAACGATTTGCCGGTCCAAACACAAGTACATTACGTTGAATTCATAAAACAATGCATTCGACGAAGGAAGATCGTGAGACCAGAGCGTTACAGATTGAACGGAAGAATCGGAAAGGACGACTATCACAGTCGTCTTCTCCGATTCTTCCGTTCAATCTGTACCGCCGAACCCCTTCTGTTCGATCTGATAAACCTTGATGGGGCCGAACGGGCGGCTTTGACCAACATGATCGAGAGCGAAGGTGGCGGAGTTATGAGTGACGAACGCGTCACCGTAAAATTTACGTCTAAAAAGGCGTTCGAGAATAACGATTTGCCGGTCCGAACACAGGTACATGACGTTGAGTTCATAAAAGAATGCATTCGACAAAGGAAGATCGTGAGACCAGAGCGTTACGGATTGAACGGAAGAATCGGAGAGGACGACTGTGATAGTCATCCTTTGAGTTGAATTCATAAAAGAATGCATTCTACAAAGGAAGATCGTGAGACCAGAGCGTTACAGATTGAACAGAAGAATTGGAGAAGACGACTGTGATAGTCGTCTTTTGAGTTGAGTTCATAAAAGAATGCATTCGACAAAGGAAGATCGTGAGACCAGAGCGTTACAGATTGAACGTTAGAATCGTAGAGGACGACTGTGACAGTCGTCCTTTCCGATTCTTCCATTCAATCTGTAACGCTCTGGTCTCACGATCTTCCTTCGTCGAATGCATTATTTTATGAATTCAACGTAATGTACTTGTGTTCGGACCGGCAAATCGTTATTCTCGAACGCCTCTTTGACGTTAATTTTACGGTGACGCGTTCGTCACTCATAACTCCGCCACCTTCGCTCTCGATCATGTTGGTCAAAGCCGCCCGTTCGGCCCCATGAAGGTTTATCAGGTTGAACAGAAGGGGCTTACCGTTGATACCCAATAGCAACATCGTTCCGACGTGATGTGCACCACCTATTGTAGGGAAAGTGTCTGGACTCACAGAAAGCATGTTCGTTCAATGACGAAGTTCAGATCATTACATACCCGGCGCAACGTTCTTGCAAGGTTGAGCCGCAGGAGAACGAGGAAATGCAGATAGTGTGCAGCAAGAAAACGTCACTAGGCGATTCCGCCGCGTCCGAGCAGGTCGCCGTTGCCTTCTACCACGAGTCGATAGCCGATTTGCAGGCGTTTCAGAGTCCGTTCTCGGAGCTGGATATGTCCGTCTTCCCGGCGGTAGATGACGGCGATCCATTCGCAAGTGACGACGAAACGAGCGTCGAACGATCGATCCCGCTGAAAGAGGAGCCAAAGGAGGCCTTACGAAGACTGCTAAATTTTCGCGAGTCTCTGCAAGCGGACGTCGAAGATTCGTCAGATTCGATCGAGAAGGTGACGATTCCGTCAGATTTGATCGAGATGGTGACGATTCCGTCAGATTCGGTCGAGGAGGTGACGAAAATTATGACCGTCGATGTCCCCGAGACCTGGCCGGTGCGTTGACGCGGAAATGCAAACAACGCGGGTCCGAGCGGCGTTAGCAATGAGCGACAGCACCACGCCAAAAAAAAAAACGGAGAGCCAATCAAGGGCAAGGATCTCGTGAGGAACATTGCTAACCTCTCGTTTCTCGCGCGCGTGACCGCCAGAGCCGATCAGAAGCAGTGCAGCCAGATCGCGCGTAAAAATTACCCCCTCTCTAGTCTCTTACGCGCCCATCACACAATCATAGTAGCGCGTGTCCGTGAGCGAGCGACGCTCGGACATCTTCGGAAAGAGCCGAGCGCGGTCGAAGTCTCCCGACCGCGCCTTCGGCAGCTACACCCATACATGGACGCTGAGCACGTTCATGTGCGGCCAAGCCGAAACGAAGGCTTCGAGGGAAAAAACAATCTGAGCACGATTCGCGCGTGACGTCACCCGACGGGACGCGCGAGGCTTTTAAATGATTTCAATGCTTATTTAGCTCTTGATTCTCTGCGTTATTAATGTATACAAAAAAATGTATCGCGCACTCTCATCGCTTATTTTTTTAGTTTATATGTGAATTTAAATATAATAATAAATCTAAATTACCACTTATTTATCTTCTAAAAAATTGTTTACGCTTTACTAACACCCGTCCTTATGCCAAATAAATTATAATTCTTAAAAGTAAGCGGAAATATATTTATATTCGTATTATTATATTATTTCTCATACTTTCATCAAGCGATGAAGCATTATCACCAAAAACAAGCCAATCATCCATCCGGCCGCGCATCGTCAGTACCAGAAAGTGCATATATTCTACAAGCGATGAGATGGTCCCGTTGGTAGCGTTCCCGGTTTCGGTCCGCAGGGGCGCGGAATCGTTCCCCGCGCTAAGTGCTTTTTTTTTAAATTATTATTACTATTAATTCTTATTTGATTAGTTATTTTTATTAGTTATCATTACTATTTAAATTAGTTATCTTTTAGTGTCGAAAAGTTTATCGCGCACTCCGACCGCTTATTTTATTAGTTTGTACGTTAATTTAAATGTAATAATAAATCTCAATTACAACTTATTTATCTTCTAAAAAGTTGTTTGCGCTTTACTCACACCCGTCCCTATGCCAAATAAATCGTAATTCATAAAAGTAAGCGGAAATCTATTTATATTCGTATTATTACATTAATTTTCATACTTTCATCAAGCGATAAAGCATTATCCCCAAGAACAAGCCAATCATCCATCCGGCCGCGAATCGTAAGTACCAGAAAGTGCACATATTCTGCAAGTGATGAGATGGTCCCGTTGGTAGCGTTCCTGGCTTCGGTCCGCAGCGGCGCGGGATAGTTTCCCGCGCTCAATGCTTTTTTTAAACTAATTATTACTATTAATTCCTTATGAGGCGTTGAAATTGATATATAAAAACAAAAACGAGCGAGCGACGTTTCTTGGAAAAATTCTTGGAAAAAAACTGGCAGGTTCAGATTTTTTTACATTTGGATACATTGTATGATCTCATGAATAAACAATTCGCCCATACAAAAAAAAAATAAAAAAAAAACAAATGTACCGAGAGCGGGAACGATACCGCGCCCTTGCGAACCAAAGCCAGGAACGCTACCAACGGGACCATGTTATCGCTTGTGTTAAAAATGCACTTTCTGGCACTTACGATTCGCGGCCGGTTAGATGATTGACTTGTTTTTGGGGATAATGCTTTATCGCTTGATGAAAGTATGAGAATGAATATAATAATATGAATATAAATATATTTCCGCTTACTTTTATTAATGTCAATTTATTTAGCATAGGGACGGTTGTGAGTAAAGCGTAAACAATTTTTTAGAAGATAAATAAGTTGTAATTTAGATTTATTATTATATTTAAATTAACGTACAGACTAATAAAATAAGCGGTCACAGTGCGGGATAAATTATTCGACACTTAAAGATTAATTAAAATAATAGTGATAACTAATCAAACAAGAATTAATAGTCATAATAAATTTAAAAATAAATACTGAGCGCGGGGAACGATCCCGCGCTTCTGCGATCTGAAGCCACGAACGCTACCAACGGGACCATCTCATCGTTTGTAGAATATGTGCACTTTCTGATACTTGCGATTCGCGACCGGATGAATGATTGGCTTGTATTTGGGGATAATGCTTCATCGCTTTATCAAAGTATGAGAATTAATATAATAATACGAATATAAATATATTTCCGCTTACTTTTATGAATCATAATTTATTTGGCATAAGGACGGGTGTGAGTAAAGCGTAAACAATTTTTTAGAAGATAAATAAGTTGTAATTTAGATTTATTATTATATTTAAATTAACGTATAAACTAAAAAAATAAGCGATCAGAGTGCGCGATACATTTTTTTGTATACATTAATAACGCAGAGAATCAATAGCTAAATAAGCATTGAAATCATCTAAAAGCCTCGCGAGTGCCATCGGGTGACGTCACGCGCGAGTCGTGCTCAGATTGCTTTTCCCTCGAAGCCTTCGTTTCGGCTTGGCCGCACATAAACGTGCTCAGCGTCCATGTATGGGTGTAGCTGCCGAAGGCGCGGTCGGGAAATTTCGACCGCGCTGGGCTCTTTCCGAAGATGTCCGAGCGTCGCTCGCTCACGGACACGCGCTACTATGATTGTGTGATGGGCGCGTAAGAGACTAGAGAGGGGGTAACTTTTACGCGCGTTCTGGCTGCACTGCTGCGTAACGAATCTCTGTGTTGCTACTGTCGCTGCGGGTAGTGCCGTAGCTTATGCGAAGGATATTTCCAATGTGGCTTTCGGGTGTATCACTTCAATTCTTTCCATGAGTTGTCGTCGTCTAATGTCTCTCACGTTATGAGCGTTTGTATATGACCTTGTAGTGAAGGCATTACTTATAGTTCACTGGGTGATCTAGGTTATTGCAATTTGCACAGCGGAGGAGCTGTTTATCTGATGAGTTATTTAAAGTGCGTTTTCCGTAATTTACACGCGCATGTCTCAGTCGCTGACATTTTCTACGTACTTTACACACTATAATCTCGGCCATCTAACTACAATTGAATGGAATTTCTATTTACGTCGGATATAAATTGTTATGGCATTTTTTAGGTTTTTTTTCGTAATTAGGTGGATAATTGCACGACTTATATGTAGACACATCTTAAGGCACTATTACAGCTACACGAAATTTACTTATAAAATTAATTAAGGTTAAGAAAATTAAAATTTTCAGCGCTGCTTATGCGGAACCCAATTCCGCATAAGCGGAGATTGAACTCCTTCCCAATAGTCTTCTTGCCATCCTCCATCGATGATTCCCGCTTGTCGTCCATGTTGGAATAAAGTGTGTGCGGTCCGTGCGTCCCACGGTCTTATACAGGGTGTTCCAGAAGTAACGTACGCCCTTCTAGCATCTGGTAGGAAAAAAAAATTCTGAGACGCATAGATAATTAATTATGAATTAAAATAAACGAACGAACGATTGGGACGAACTATTAGCGGCTTAAACCGAGTGTCCACGTGGTTACATTTACCGAATTTTATTCGATATCTGAAATTACGGAAGAACAATGGCTCATGCCCGCAAAAAAATCTCAATCACGATTCCCTTAGCAATCCTTCAAAGCTTATGCACTTGGTGACTACGCAACATTAAAAGAAACTCACCGGCTTCCACTAAATTTACTATCAACACCCGAGAGACGCCGTACAATGTTTTTCTCGAAAGATAGCACGCAGCGTGACAACAATGGCGGACACAAAGAAATTACGCTCGTACACTTACTTCGAAATGTAGCAATAAGCGACTGAAGTCTCCAATCTATCAAGATGTCTTCTACTTTGCACATTTTTATATTTTCGATGTAAATCGTCTCACAAAACTTATCACAATTATTATTGTAGTTTTCTACACGTTCACAGGGGAGATGCGCGTGAACAAGCCAGAAGAGAAGACGTGAATAGCCGAAAGTCGAAAAGGCGATCGTAGCGCTGTTCGTGCATGCATCTGAAACTACACTGATTCGCGATTTCCACTAACTAATCGCTCACAGCGATCGAACAGAGCGCGCCCGTGGTCGGATTTGCCAAATAAAGTCGTTATCTGGAAATCGTGCCGGGAAAAAAGTGATCGATTGCATCCACAAGAACTCAAGTAGCAATAGCAATCAATAGCTGAAAAATATGCACATCGTAGAAAAAAGAAAACACGGTCTTACCTCGAAGTAACTTAAATTCAATCATTTGTTTCAATTAACTTATACAATTGTAGAACCAACCATCATTTGCTTTATGCGTAATAATTAATTCAGTTGGAAAATGTCGTTTATTGGCCAATATAACGACCAAATATAAAGTTCAAATAAAACGCGGATTACTTGTATAAACTCCGATGTAGTTAATCTAACCCATTATATGGCCAGGAGGATATTGCTTTTTTTACATGATAATTTGGTTGTTTCAACTAAACTGGCTTTGTCACTTGAATCGAATTGTATTTCAAGCGAGTAAAATTAGGTTGCTTCAAGTAAAATTGCTTCAACTAAATATACATCGTTGCTATTAGCAAACGTTTTTTTGAGTGTAATTAATTTTCTATGCGTCTGATCAAAAAATGACTGAGGACTTTTCGTCTCAGAATTTTTTTCCTATCAGATGCTAAGAGGGCGTACGTTACTTCTAGGACACCCTGTAAATAGGTCTGGAAACGACTACGATTTGGTAGGTACGTTTGGCCGATCCACGTTTCTTTACATTTTTCGCCACTACGTGGAATTGCTGTTTAAGGGTACGGTGCGACAAGGACAGAATAGCTTCCGTCTGTCTCTCTCTCACTCTCCTAATGGAGGCGCATGTGTCGTCGACCGTTGCTCCTAACCCAGTTTATCGCATATTTGATAGGGATACGAATAAAAAAACAAATGAACAAATAATAAGCTAACTGAAGACCAAAATGATTGACATATACCATCATAATTGGGGTCATCTGCATATCATATAACAATTCTGTAGAACCAAGCAGCTATGATGAACATGAACGATCTTTATGCCAAATTACCAAATGGTAGTTTGGCTAAATGGATAGCACCAAGTTTGCTAACCCCAAGCTTCAGGGTTCGATTCTTAAACAAGTTTTTTTTTTAATTTTCAGGTAATAAAATGGTTTATTAATTCGGATGCATTTAACGCGTTTTGCGTTTACTTTTTTGTAACGCGTAAATGCGTTTACTTTTTTGTAACATTTATTCGTCACTTTCTTTCTGTATGCGTATTATTGGCGTATTTAAATTATTCGATTGGTCGGGTAAGCTCTTTTCCAGTTTCTACAATCTTCGGATAAATTAATGGCGGTAAGTAAAAATTATGTACATAATGTACGTTCCCAAATTAAATGAATATTTCTTTTGTAATTATTGATTTATTTTGTTTTAGGTTTTTCTGCATTAGTAAAAATAGTATTAATCGGGTCATTATCTTCTTCAATTTTACCAGTATACGGCGATGTATTTTTACTTGATTATAGATGAAAATCAATTAAGTGTTAAATATTCGAGTTCGTTAAAAAAAATACTTCAAGAGCATAAGATGACATACGGACCAAGGTTATGGTTCACTTGACAATACGGAAAATAATAAGCGGCAAAGGGAGAAGGGTGAGATCACAGAAGACCATGGGTTGGGGGTACCCTCCGACAGCAGCGACGCATGTGGCGGCTAGTTTGAACCCGGCTCCATTGAAAGCGGGCTTCGTTTCCAGAACTGTATGTAAGGGCGTGGTGCGGACTAACGAATTTCGCGAATAAAAAAAATATTGATTTCACATCTGTATTTCGTTTTTATTCTCCAAAACAATTTATATCTTATAAGAATTCTATCTATCTACATAGAAATTTCCTTCACCAACTGGTTTTACAATTACTTTGATCAAATTATCGCTCCATATGGAGTAGCAAAGGGTGCTTTCTGAATATCGTCCGGCGCTGGTTTGTTGCTGACTTTACTTCGGTTCGCTAGGAGAGCAGCGCCACTCTTCTCGTCCTCACTTTCGCGGACGTTCCGTTGATACTGCGTTCGTACTCCTTACCTCCAGTCTTCTTGACTAACAAGGAACATCCCTTAGGTGACACCTTTCGATTTTGTTGAAATTTGGATATGTTATAAAACACCGAAAAGTAAGCGATATGTATTTTTTTATCGGCGGAAAAACGGTTTTAAGGGGTGAAACGAACCCTCGAAAATAGGGGTATTTTTCGTTTTTCGTCGATAACGTTATCGTTCTCATCTCCAATGTATAGTGCACAAAAAATAAAGATTGTTGCAATTTGAAATTCTTTAATATCTCGTACCGTTAAAACGTTATCGACGAAAAACGAAAAACGTCCCCATTTTTGAGGGTGCCTTTCAGCCCTTAAAACCGTTTTTCCGCCGATAGAAAAATACGTATCGCTTACTTTTCGGTGCTTTATAACATATCCAAATTTCAACAAAATCGAAGGGTGTCACCTGACGGATGTAAGAGACTGGGACTCGAACCCGCTACCTTTCGATGATTTGGTTTTAGAGGCAAGCACGCTAACCACTAGACCAGGTATTATGGTTTTTACAATCACTTTGAGTGAAAATGACAAAAGTGAGCAGCTCACCCAATTATGGTTCTTTTCACCTCGTGAAAATGCGAGATTATTCACGGGAGCTTACTCGACATGAAATTCCGTGTCGAAAATCATAGTGCGCATGCGTGAGCGCCCTCCTAAAACAGCGACGATACATCCAAAGATGTAAACTCGAGTTAGTACGAAATGCATATTTTGATATGCCACAAAACTTACCAGTATTTTTTTATATGAACCGCTGTACCGCAGTCTACCTCGTGCCATAACTTCGTGCTCTTTCATAAAATTCAACATTTTTTTGTCTTTCTGTTACGTTCATGATGCGAATTTGTATTCTATTTTAACTTGTTCTTTATCTGATAAAAGAGGTTATGTCCTCGTTAATGCACACGCACGGTTGCGGTTGGTGTGCTAGTATACCCCTTCTACGGCATCGTGCAAATGTGAGATTACTAGCCGGAAGTTCCTAGTGATCCCACATGTTCACCCGACTAATTCGCAATAGAGTGACAAAATTCACGTGAGATGAAAGTGCAAGAAGTGAGAAGTCTCTAGAATCTTCTCACTCTAGAACCGTTAATGAGCCGGTAAGCATACCGGTTTATGTTTAAATAATAATAACCTCATGGTCTGTCAATACTTTTCAATTTAAAAAAATCAAACTTGGCAAGACTATGTAATTTTGTTTAATTAATTTTTTCCTTAGGTACACGCTTTTCGCGTTTGTTACCTATTCTTCCCCTCATTATGACCGTTTCTTTCCTCTACTGTTTATTACTCCTTTTTTCTCCATCTTTCTCCCTGTTCCCCCCTCTTGCGGCCGCAGCCGACTTCCCCCTCTGTATTATATTCATCATGACATTTCTGTCATGGGTATAGGGAAACTGCGGAAAACCTATAACCAATACAGCCGGTCATCGAGTTCGCCCCCCAGTCGTGGGACTAGTCTTACTTCGCCGCGAAATGCCGAAGAAAAACATTTCACGACGAAATGTACGCGATTGGGATTCGAACCCGGGACCTCCCGGTCCGCTGGTTTAGTGGCGAGCACGCTAACCACTAGACCATCGCACCGGCGGCAAGACTATGTACTAATTGTGTGTAAAATCCCAAACTTGTCATCATGCCTTGTTATTTAGGCCCCGAACATATGCAGACTCGTTAAAAATATAGAAGTTTTGATTTTTACGCTTAGTTTCATCTCGAAAGATGTGTCCAATGATCTTCACGCGATGGGGCGTGACAAAAAAACATGTCCCCCTTTTACATTTACGCGTAACCCGCCTTCCCATCAAAATTTCAAGATTTTGCTGCATATCAATTGAAATCCTTATCCGAAGCATCTACTTGCCAAATTTCATGCACACAGGTCTGTTAGGCAGAAACTGATGGGCTGTGAAGATAATAGGTGGAGGGTCGTCAGTAAATAAGGTCTACTTACCATTACCCTGCCAATGTAACAATTCAGAGATTTACGAAAATCTCTGCTGCATCAACAATCTCATAATTAATGATGTTGAAGTTTGCATCGTTGGAATGCAGCGGAAGCTCTTTCTTATTTGCTGTTTTTCCATTTTCATTGTTATCCGAAGTATTTCTTGATGGAGTTAGGTTACAGGTCTCTAATGGGGATCTGAAGGGATTACGTGTGTTTCGAAGCCAAAAAAGCCTATTTTCTTTATTAAAAAAAATAATAATATATAAATTATTTTATTCAAAATGTTGAGCACATAAAAGAGCAATATTTCAACTATATTTAAAAAAATGTTCATCCAAAAATTTCATTTAAAAAATTGGGAATTTCAGCCGGTGGGACCTGGTTTCCGGGGAGCCCTAAAAAAAGTGTCCCCGTGGTGTTCAGAATAACTCATGATAGCGTTATCTGAAATTAAAAAACCATTTTTTTCTGTTAGTAGATAAGTATAGTTCGTGATTGAACGAACGATTTTTTTTTAATTGAAATTTGCACTTTTGGCGTGTTGTATGCAAAATAGTTCAATTTTTGGCACAATTTACACTACGTATAACCTTGTAAAATTAGTTGTAATCGAAAAAAACCCTTCTTTCAATCACTAGTCAATGCTATTTTGAAGAAGTGTGCAAAATTTCAATAAGATCGGCGCATTAGTTTCTGAGAAATCGTGTCCACCGTATTCAAAAATAGTGTTTTGAAAAAAATGCGATATACCTGCGTCGTTTCCGGCCGTTCTTTCCCAACGGGGGAATTCCCAAATTCCCGATTGACTTAAAACTTTGGGAGAATATTCTAGACATATTGTACTATTAGATAATAAAAATTTTAAAATTGATTTTTTGCCATTTTAACACCCACGTAATCGCTTAAAAAAGATCTAGCTTAGCTTTGATCTGGCAAAAAAAATTGCAATTTGGAGAAAAAAGACCTTGCATTCCAACGATGCAAACGACTATACACATAAACGTAAATATGTGTCGTACCGTGCGAACAGAGACTCGAGTTTTTTGTTCAAATTTTCCATTACGAAGAAAATCAAAGTCGAGATACCTCTGTGTTTCAAAAGATAACGTATATTCAAATAATATAACTATAATATATACACGCACTCTATCTCACACACACATTTAGGTGTATATGGTAGAATCGATTCCATAGCCGAGTTTCTTTTCGCAAAGGGCTGCTTTTATACACTATAAATATATGCTTGTAAATTTATGTACGTATTCGAACTCCGAGATGGATGAGGTATTCGCGTTGTTGGTTCAGTTTATATCGGTTTTTTCCCGTTTCCTTTTCTCGCCGTTGTTGTTTTTCTCTCTTTACTCTCCCCCCTCTCCCTCTCTGTCTCTCTCAAGGGGGATAAAAAGAATAACGGGGCGACGGGGTAAGAGGAAATTCCGTTGTACATTCTCTGTGTTTTTCGTCATTCATCTCATAATTTCCCCCTCTCTTATATTCTTTCGCTCAATCTCCCCCTCGCTCTCACTTCCCCTGCCATGGGTGGGCACTTTACACACACACACACACACACACACACACGCGCGCGCACATATATATATATAGCGTGTGTTTGCAGACCGCAGGTACGATTAGCTTATTATTCTCCGGCTTTGTCGGCTTCCTGTGTGCAGTTTTCGCTGTTATTCCCGACCGTAGATTTCAAAGCTCCTATCGCGCACGACACGGCTTTTTTTCTCAAACCAGTCGTATGCGAACACCCACGCAGCGGGTGCTTCCAATATACGTATGTCTTTGAGAAATGTTCGCAGCCTATAAGAGGCATTCGTAATGTCAATTGTGTATATATATATTTATACATTACGGTGATTAAAAAAAGTCGACTATTTTCTTCTCAAATGCTCCTAATTCGTAGTTGCAGTACGATGAAATAAGACGCCTGTTAAAATATGAGCCCTTGATATTAATATTACAGGTTCCTCATTGCGATTTTCTATTTCCTATGCTAATAATATAGAGAAAACTTTGCTTACTACTTTTGAATTTTATAACTTGCCCACGGGTGAACGTACAATATTGCCCAATACCTATGTTCGTAGGAAATTGAACGCCCTATAAAACAAGGTCCCTTATCGTTTTATGATAAATGTACTCCTCTAAAAGCTATTCAAGGACGAAGTGCAATTAATAGTACATTTTTAGATTTTCCCCCTTTGCGGCGAAATTATCAGACTTATCACAAAATCCCCTAGGACCTTTTTTGTAGATCATTACATTTTCTATAAAATCATGGCATTAAATAATTTTTAAACTTAATAATTTAATTGTTAACGGCTTTACAAAATCATTTTTTGGACAAAAGTTGCTACAGTAATACTCCGATTAACCGGGTTCGGGTCATCTGTGGAGCGGATTAACCGTGCGCCTTTCAGCTGCGTCAAGGCACGGCTGCTCGCGTGAAGCGCGAAACCAAAAACAAACGAAATTGCCTAGCTTTTTTGAGAACCAAGAGTAAAATATGACGCAATACCGTAGATGATGACCATTAGATTTAAGAAGTCATGTGTACACTACAATAAAATTTAGATCCAATCGATGACTAAAAAGTTGTATAAAATGTATTTCGGATTAAGACGGAATGACACCTCATCGCGGTCGGTATGGTAGAACAATTATAGATTCCCAAAAATCTCTGAAACGGCTCTTCAGATCCCGTCGAAACTTTGCCAAACGACGTCAAATAGATAGACGAATAGCTTCTAGCCCCTCAAATTTTCTGAATTTGAGAAACGACGTCAAATAGATAGACGAATAGCTTCTAGCCCCTCAAATTTTCTGAATTTGAGGGGCTAGAAGCTATTCGTCTATCTATTTGACGTCGTTTGGCAAAGTTTCGACGGGATCTGAAGAGCCGTTTCAGAGATTTTTGGGAATCTATAATTGTTCTACCATACCGACCGCGATGAGGTGTCATTCCGTCTTAACCGTGGTTTCAGATATCCATGCATCGTTCGGTCCCGAGGTGCACCCTGGTTAATCTGGGTCTTACTGTATTTCCTTGAATTGAATTGTTATATCAACCAAAAAATATTAATAAAGCAACGCCAATTTTTATAAAGTTACTCTTAGTGTTTACTATTGATGATAATTGTAAAACTCACGAGTATTTTTTCATTTTATTTATAATTTTTTCTTAAACAATGAATTTTTAATATAAAAGTTATGAAAAAAATTCGTAATAATTTTTCGTCATGTAAATAAACAATAAAAAGTAACTTTTTAAAAATTGGCGTGTTTTTATTGATATTTTTGGTTAATATAACATATAGCAAACGAAGTTTTCTGCATGTTATTAGCGTGGCAAATAGAAAATCGCGATGAGGAACCTCTAAATATTACTATGAAGGGCTCATATTTTAACAGGCGTATTATTTCCTCTTACTGCAACTCCTGAACAGGGGAATTTCAAAAAGTAGTGGTTAGTTATTTTGTGTCAACCTAATACACATGTGCACATCAGGGTGTTCCAAATTTGAGAACCATTTTTTCCTTTATCTCACGATCGAATTATCTTCTTTAAAAAAAATTGTCGCAAAATCTGCGAGAGGTCAAAAAATATTTAGAGGTCGCCCAAGCCGCCCAAAAATTCAAATTTTCATTCAAAAATCGATTTTTTTTCGTTCACTTCTAACCCATGAATTTTACGCTTTATAATTTAAAAATTAACCTCGCAAAAGATGTAGTCTGTCAATGAATATTTAGTTGTCGCTCAAGAGATTCGAAAGTTTGAAGTAAATTTAAAAAAACCGTTTGTAAAGAAAGTAGCATCAAGTGTCTTGAAAATTTTACAAAGTGTTAAATTTATGAGTAAGAAGAGAAAAACAATTCGCGACAATTGGAAATTTCGAAGCTCTTGAGCGACCACCAAATATTCATTGACCGGCTAGAGTTTTCGCGAGCTTAATTTAAAAATTATAAAGCGTAAAATTCATGGGTAAGAAGTGAACGAAAAAAAATCGATTTGTTAATGAAAACTTGCATTTTTCGGAAGCTTGAGCGACCTAAATATTTTTTTATCGCTCGCAGATTTTGCGACATTTTTTTTCTTTCAAGAAGATAATTGGATGGTGAGAAAAAGAAAAAAGTGCTCAAATTTGGGCCACCCTAGTACACATTCATGCCTATTGAGGCTCGAATTTTAGTACACGGACTCTCCACTCTGGTGATTCGTGATCAGAAGAATCTCAAACTTTCCTCATTTTCGATACGCCGTAAAACCTAAGAATAATGAAAAATTACTGACATTAACTTTCCCCATCATATCGGTTTGACGTCAAGATAATTCGTTGACGCGGAATGATCCAATTCGTTGAGAAAAAAATTCTCTCGAATCTCACAATGATCCGGAAGAGGGCATTGCTTGTAAAAATATTGCGGACTCGTTCGCCTTGATGTGAAATAGTTGAATAAAAAAATGCTTCTGTCAAACGAATCCAGGCACAAAGTGAGTAATCTTTCGTGCCGCTTCATTGTCCGAATCCTATTTTTACAGTAGTCTCGTATGTGCACATGTAAAAGCTAATTTTGGCAAAGGGGAAAAATTTGCATTAGTCAACTCTCTTCTGCTCACGCGCGTATACGTGTTTGCGCGTGTGTACGCGTATAAAAAAACAGCAGCAACAGATTCGAAAGAGAATGCAAAAACTCGCTTCAGTCCTTTATCTTCTCTCGGGTACGTATACACATATTTGAGCATCGGGACAAAACGTATATACGTAGATATCGTCGACGCAAGTTCGGGATACACGCTAGGTGTATCTTCCTCTTCGACTGATACGTTCAAAGAGAGAAAGAGAGTAAGAGCAAGAGAGCGAGAGAGAGAGAGAGAGAGAGAGAGAGAGAGAGAGAGAGAGGGAGAGAGAGAGGTGGGTCGCGAGACCGCCCTCTACCGTTCACGAGACTGTACTGAGAGGGATACAGGGGATGGTTTGAGCGAGGAGGGAGGGTGCTGGAAACAACAGAGTATATTATACAATGCTATCCGCTGCTGTTCCACAATCGCATACAGCAGCTCTCAGTTCATTGTTTCCGCGAGTACCTACAGATGTGCGCCGCTCGCTTTCTCCATTGTCGTGCGATATACCAAACTCTCTATCTATCCCTCCACCTCTCTTTCTCGCTCTGTCTCTTTTCCTCTATCCCTTCTCTCTTCCACCCTCCCGCCCTTTCGTAGTCGCGCGGGCGCGTTTGTACCCTGGAACGGGGGTGCCGGGATATCTGCGAAGATGGAGAACGCCAGCCGAAGTGTACAGACAAGAAGGAACGCAGCAGGTCCATTAGAAGGGAAATACATGCGGAGAGACGCGTCTATGTGTGTGTTTCTGTATGTGTGCCAGGAATGGGGTTGGATCGAGCCACCGAAAAGGAACATATCAATTCATTGTCATATCAGAGAACTGTATAGTCGCGATGGCGTGCTGCCTCGAGCATCTCTCTTTAGCCGAGGAACGGATGATCGTCAATCGTCCCTGGAAAGATTCTAATCCCAAAGCTTGGCGCACGACTAGCTAAATGGCGCTCAAATCGCGCAGGTAGTCAATGCAGATTGCAAAAGTATGGGCGCCACTTCAGTAAACTTCGGAGGGATGCCAATCGTTTGGGACTGTGGTGAACTGGCCATAGAATTAGCGCTGGGGCTGTTGATAACTTGCCAGATTTATAAGAAAGTACGCTCGAAGTTATGCCTCGATGTGTGAGATTGTATCGTGATGGCCGAGAGATTGCTTTACGAGAAGACTAGAATTTTACCTTCACTTTATTACTCTGTCTAAGGTGACATGGGCACGTGGCAGCTATTTGAGTTTGAACACGAGTAGATCGAAAATTCCGCACAAGGATTGCCCCCTGCAATCTCTAGCAGGATTCCCTACAAGTCGGAATACCACATTCCGCGAAAAACGTTGCCTGCTCCTGAAAATGTGAGTCACGTTCCTGAAGAAATTAATGGGCCGAATAATTGCAGATTAACCTGTCATCTATCTGATCATCCAGACACTAGAAGTTTGATTTTACACGGGTGACTTTTGAGCACGTGTATACGAGCGGACAGCGGTGCCATGCGTTCGCTGTTCCATCACCTCACTTGAGTCAGAGTAAAGGGAATGTGTCAGTCCGTCTTTTAGCGTTGTGGCTACCAAAAACGGTTTTTGAGTGGATTTTTATTAATTTTTTTGTTAACCCTTTGCACTCGAGGCCTTTTGCACTAGGATAGTAAGTTGTGAGCGAGAGTCACCTCTCAAGTGCAAAAGGTAAAATACTCATGTGTAGCAAGGTAAGTACGCAACCTATATGAACTTCTATACCATAGATCAGTGGGAGTGTTATTAACGTGTTCAACTTCGAATGTTTTCGGATAATTTCGATTAAGGTTCGAATCGCCGATCAACATGGTGTCCCAGTTTGGCCCTTCTTTACAGAGGCATTTTAATTTATTATTTTATTATTTACTGCACAATTGAACAGATAGCTGTCAATCGAGCGCTTAGTATTTCTATTATTGTTAATAGGTAGATATTAACCTATTCCCCTATTTCCCCTACTTCCCCTATCATCGCCGACATCTTTATAGAGAACTTCGGGAACAGAATTCTGCAAGAAGCTCCCCTCAAGCCCTCCACCTGATTCCGATATGTCGATAACACTATCGTCATTTGGAGCCACGGCAAAGGAACCCTCGACCATTTCTTAACCTTTCTCAACTTCCCAGCACCCCAATATTCAGTTCGCCATGGAAATAGAACAGGACAATCAAATACTTTTTTTGGATGTACTGGTTCAACGGAAAAACAATGGCACATTGGGCCATAAAGTTTACCGGAAGCTAAGGCATACGGATAGATATCTCCCCGCTATGTCCCATCACCCCCTATCCCAAAAACAGTCGGTCATAAGATCTCTGGTCTACAGAGTTCTAGCGATCTCAAAATCGGAATATTTGGTGAATAAATTAGAACACCTCCGAAAGGCTTTAGGAGACAATGGATACAAGCCAGACAACAAAAAAATGAGCAAACATCTAAAAAGAAAAATAGCTGATCACAAAACCGTGACAGTACCTAAAGGGGAGAATGAAGGACAAATAACAGCAACAACTTCCCTTCCATACCTTCAGGGCATAACCGATCGCATAGGCGATGTTTCCTTGGAAAACATAACGTGCGAGTCACCTTCAAACGTCAAAAGAAGTTACCACAAGTGCTCCCGAGTGCCAAAGACCAAAGACCACCATTAAGTGCACCAGGAGTGTATAACATACTTTGCTCATGCGGCCCCATCACACATTTATTTTTCCAGGTAACACCGAGAAGGCCTGGAAGTCCAAAAACATCCGGACAATCTGAACAGAGGCGGAGGGTATCACGTCAATCGAATTTGGCACATCATCCTACCGGTTTTTTAATTGACCGGCTGATCAATTAAAAACATCCAATTGCCTGGTGCAGTGTTCTGGGACGATGACTGCAACTATATATGGAATACCTGAGACACGAGAACTTCAGTATTGGAGCTCTCAGCACTGATGATGCAGACTGTAACGTTTGCGAAACGTCGGCATAACGCTGATCCTCAACACGGCCTCCATCTGGAAGCCACATGCTCTTATAATAATGAACTTATAACTATTTAATCGAAGTCCCCCTGTTGCTCCATGGCCAATCGGTGTAGGTAGCTCTGGCAACTACAGTGATCTAGAATAAAAAATGTGCTTGTAGTATAACAATAAAACTTTCAAATGGCCGGTTACTTGTTTTAAAAAAATTAATTCATGAATGGCAAGCTGCAGAAAAAAAGTTCGGTTCTCGACCAAAAAAATAACTTCATTAATTTGTTGTTAACTAAGGAATAAACAAAAAAAATCTTCTGGTCATACGATTAAAAAAAAACGTTATAAATTAGTTTATTCTGAATTGTAAGTGAATCTGGAGAATGAATTTTGAGATACGACTTGCAACGTTTCACAAAACAACATGTTTATTGAAAATCAAAGTTAAGATTCAAGGCTATAAAACAATGCATTCAAAAATCGTATTTCTAAAATGTCAAGCATATAGAGATCCCTCAATATACGTGCTGCGAAAACTAGAAATTCTTGGTAAGATATTCGTTTTAGTAGTTCATAAAAAATAATCAATCGCCGTTTGCAAGAATTTGATTGAAATTTGTTGATATCGCCTTACATATGCAGTTATTGGTACATTTATCTTTATCTCATCGAAGTTTGCATATCGGACAAGACACCCTGTATGACAGAACGGTGAATCGTTTGTGTATATATGTATGTGTATAGTCACAAGCAGTGTACATAACCGAAATGAAGGATACAATCACGCAATAAGGAAACCAAGGGTGGTTTGGCTCATCGGTGGTTGGAGGGAAGAAGGAATGCTGGTTGGTCTGATGCCAATGGGCGTTTCGAAAGCCGAGAAATTTCTGCCCGATTATCTACCTATCTATATATGTATACATATGTTGGCTATATGTATTACACTGTATTATTCGCGATTCCCTTAACTTAATACCTATATATAGACACGTGAATGTACATATATCGATAAGCATATGTGCTATACTGGATCTCCGGTTGAGGTAGGTATTTCGTTTCTACGATACGCGTAATATATGCTTCACACATCTATCCAACTAGATATGGGCAATTTGAGGATGTGGCTACAAAATATTGGGGTGAATAGATATTAATGATTTTTTTTTTTTTTTTTTTTTTTTTTTTTTAGGAGGGGGTAAAAATGCAAATTACGCACCGTAAGTCGGCCCCGTGGGCTGTCTCGTGTGTCGGACTCCCACACATGCCGGTGCCGTCGGAATGGTGATATACCGACTAAAACATCCCCCTCCACTGTCCGCCCCGCGGGGTGGCAACACGTTAGTATAACCTCGCCCCCGCGGGTCCTGTCCATCGTCCGTCTCGTTTCGTTTACCCGTTGCTACATCTCTTCCGTTTACATGTCATGTCTCCCTCATTCATCCTCCAGGCATCCATCATCTTTCTTACGCCTCAGCACTGCCTCGACGAAGGTGGCGATGTCTGTCCAGTGGTCTTCGTCTCGTAGCATCAGCTCGATTATGTTATCGGGCGTGATGTGTCCAGTCCTCCGTTCCAATTGTTGTCTCCGGGTCGTCCATCTGTCGCACGCAAAGAACGTGTGTTCCGCATCGTCTCGTGTGTGTCCGCAGTACTTACAGTCCGGCGTCCGTACTCGTTTCATGTTGTGTAGATAATTTCGGAAATATCCGTGTCCCGTGAGGAGCTGGGTCAGGTAAAAATTTACCTCCCCCCAACCCCGTTCGGTCCACGGTCTTAGGTCCGTTATCAGCCGTCTTGTCCATCGTCCGGTTGTCTCGGTCGTCCAGCGTGCGTGCCAGTCCGTCAGGGTCTTTTCTCTTTCATACCTTGCCGCGTCAGACCTTTCAGTCCCTTCGTCGCGTTCGTATATTCGTTTTCGTTCTGTGGCTAGTAGGTCTATAGGAATCACGCCCGCCACCACCAGGATCGCCTCTGCCGAGACGGTCCTGTAGGCACACGCTATCCTTAGTGCCCCCTGTCTTTGTACGTACGTCATCGTCTTCCTGTATTTTTTAATGGCCAGCGCGTCTGCCCAGACCTCTGCGCCATACAGGAGGATCGAGTGGGCCGTCGTCATCAGTAGTCTCCGTATAGACGGTCTCGGTCCGTGCGTATTTGCCATCAGGCGGCTGAGCGAAGTCACCATCGCCGCCGCCTTCTCGGCCGTCCGTTTTATATGGGGCCAGAAGGTCAGCTTCGTGTCCAGAGTCACCCCTAGATACTTGGCTTCTCTTCTGGTACCCATACATTCCGTTCCGACTGTCATTGGAATGATTGTCGGTATTCGTCGTCGCGTAAGCATGAGAAGCTCCGTCTTGTCCAGTGCAAGAGACAGTCCGTGCTCCGTCATCCACCTGTCAACGCGTCTCATGACCTGATTCAGTGTCAGCTGGGCCAGATCCGCACTGCGCTCCACGATCACCGCCGCCACGTCGTCAGCGTAAGCGACGAGCGATGCGTTGCGCGGCATCTCCAGCCTCAGCAGGCTGTCATACGTCACGTTCCATAGGTCTGGTCCGAGAATTGATCCTTGCGCGACACCCGCGGTGATACTTCTGGTCACCTGTCCATCTGTCGTCTCGTACATGATGCGTCTGTCGTTGAGATAGTCCCTCAGTACCCGTAGTAGATAAGGAGGAATCCGGAGAGTGCCTTCCAGCGCCCCCAAGATATCCCCCCACCTAGCCGAGTTGAAGGCATTTCTCACGTCTAGAGTCACCAGTATCACTAGGGGCCTTGCCGCGTGACAGGCCTCGTCCGTCCTTCTGACAGTCTCGATGACCTTGCGGATTGCCCCTATAGTCGATCGTCCCTTGCGAAAGCCGTGCTGGTTCTCGGACAAGCCCCCGGCCGCTCTTATCGCGTCTGTCAGTCGCGGTCTCAGTAGAAGTTCGAAAACTTTACCCGTCGTGTCCAGTAGACTCAGAGGTCTATAGGAAGACGGCATATGCGGCTCTCCTTTTCCTTTACTAAGGAGGACCAGTCTAGCCGTCTTCCAGCGCGCGCTGAACGTCCCTGTCCTAAGACATTCGTTGTACATGCCGAGGAGTATCCCAGGCCTCAGGCGTGCCATCAGCCGGAGGGCCTCCCCGGGTATGCCGTCCGGTCCAGGTGCTTTCCCCGCCTTCAGAGAGGTCATAGCTTTAGTAAGCTCCTCCTCCGTGAAGACCGGGGCGTCTCGTCTGTCGTCCGTGTCCCAGGGCTCCTCCCTCGTCGGGTGAGTTGGGAATAGCCCGTTAACTATCTGTCCCATGGTCGTCGCGTCTTGGAGTTCCGGCGGACTTCGGGCCCCTAGCTTCTGCGTCACAATCTTGTAACCCAGACCCCAGGGGTCCTGGTCCACCTCCTCGCATAGCTGTCTCCAGCAGCGCTTCTTACTGTCTTTTATCGCGTTTGTCAGCGTTTTCCGTGCCGTTTTGTAGTCCGTCGTAAGAGCAGCCGCGTTCGGCCGGTCCCTTTCCCGAGCCCGGTACATTCGCCTCTTCGCCCGGATGCAGAGCCTCCGCAGTTCGGCGATGTCTTCTGTCCACCAGTACGTCGCTCGTCTATCGTGTCGGATGCTCTTGCGCGGCATTGACGCTTTGCAGAGCCGTTTCGTCAGTTTTAGGGTCTCGTCCACAAGTCGTTCGGTCCTTGTACGTCCCGTCAGTTCGTCCGGTACAATCTCCGAGGGTGCGACTGCTTCCAGCAGCGCCCTCGAGAACTTGTCGATGTCCAGTTTCCGTGTGTTCCACCGCGGTGTCTGCGCCGACCTGTTGCGTTGCGTCGTTGTGGGTCCTGCCACCTCAAAGACGATGTATTGATGATCGCTGGCTGTATAGTCGTCGATCACCGCCCATCGCCTCATCAGCGGCACGATACTGTCCGAGATCAACGTCACGTCCGGTATCGAGGAGCCCACCCCCGGTCTGATGTACGTCGGTACGTGTCCCGTGTTCGCCACAGTCAGGTTGAGTCTTGCTGCCATTTCCAGCAGCAGGTGTCCACGTCTGTCTGTCCTGGTCATTCCCCACTCGATCGCTCTCGCATTGAGGTCACCCGCGACTATTAAGTCACCCGTCAGCTCCCTCAATGCGTCCTCCAGTCTGCCCGTCTTGTCCTCGAACTCTCTGGCGGAGCAGTTTGGGGTCAGGTAGACGCTGACGTAAATCAGGCCGCCCACCCTCACCCAGACGTAATCGTCCCCCGCTCCGCTGTCGAGCACACGCGTTCTGGTACCCCTGACCCAAATGGCCGAGGTACCCGCGCCATTCGGGAACCACGTCGGTGTCGTCATATCCCTGTATTGTTCGCTCAGTATCAGTACGTCAGCGTTGTGTTCAGTCGCGATTTGGGGAAGCAGGAGGTGTGCTTCCTCGCATCTGTGCATGTTTCCTTGTAGGATTGTCACGTCTTCGTCTTCTTCCTGCACTCCTCCAGCGCAGCCCTGAAGACCGCACACGCCCCGGAACCCGGGAGGTGCGCGGTACTCTCGTGCCCCGCCTCGACGCACAGGAAGCACGTCGGTGTGTCTTTGCAGTCCTTGCCGACGTGGTTCGTCCTGCCACATTTGTAGCAGCACTGTGCTCTGTCCTTGCCGTTGCAGTTCGTCCTAGTGTGTCCGTACCCAAGGCACCTATAGCACCTTGGCACAGTCGTCCTAGGCCTGACTCGGCAGTTCATCCATCCGATTTTCAGGCGACCTTTCTTGAGAAGGGCGTTTGCGGCGCCCTCCTCAAGATCACAGACAGCCATACACTGTCCATGTCTGTTTGGGCCGAAGATATGAACCTTCGGGTCCCTCGTATCGTTCGTCTCTCGTCGAAGTGCCTCCGCTACTTCCTCTTTGTCCGTCACACAGTCCAGGTCCAGTATGTCCAGTTGTACGCTGGAAGTCATGTCCCGTATCTGTGCGTCATCTCCCAGGGCTTGCCGAAGCTTGTCCTGGAAGTTTTGTCTGTCTCCCGCCCCGCTTTTGACACGGAGCAGGACACTTCCGTCCTTCGTCCTTCGGTAGCCGTTAACCTGCACCTTTTCGGTCGCAGGATCAACGGCTTTCATACGTCGCAGTGTGTCCGCGTAGGTCTTGCCACTGGTGGGCTTAATGAGGACCACCCCAGCCCCGGGTCTCCGGGTTGGGCGGGCGTCACCCCCCTTGTTTGTGGCCGTCGTCACTGTCGCTTCTGTAGACGTTTTCGTCTTCTGTCCGTCCTGTGCGTCTATCGTCTTCATCTTCTTCTTTGCGAGCACCGTTTTCCACGGGGTAAGCTCCGTTCCCTCCGTCGGTCTTTTGGCCGGCGTGAGATCCGGGCTTGAACCTGTGGTCTCGCGTTTGCGTTTCGTCTGTGGCGTCTGTTGTTTGTCGACGTCACCCTCTCCGCTGGCAGTCCCGAGCACATGCATCCTGTCGCACTCGTGCCATGCCTCGTCCGCAGCTTCCCTAATCCGGGCCATGTTGGTTATGATCACGGTGCTGATGTTCCTCTGCACACGTGTCTTTTCCTCCATTTTGACCAGGCATTCCCGGATCAGTTGTAGCTGAGTCCGGATCCTGGCCTCAGCCGTCTCCGCTACGGACGCAGCCGGTGCAGTCTTCTGTCCCGTTCGTCCGTCCGTAGTGTCACTTGTCCTTGTCGGGGTTGGGGGCCCCATTTGCTTTGATGCGTTTAAACGTTTTCCTTTTTGTTGTGTACTCATGTTTTTAACTCCTCCCTTTCTCCCTTTTGTTTGTGTATGTGAGAGTGTTTTGGGATAAAGACACCGCAGACCGTCCGCGCCGACATATCCCCACCGCAGGCCGCCCCAGAGCGGACAGTGGTGGCCTCATCGAGGCCCCCCCGCTACTGCTGCAGGGCCCGTTCCGGGCGCCACCCGGCACTACAACAGTATGGGGATTATACACTGGCTGAAGGGGCAGCCAGGTCCATCCGGCTAAGAGGACCCGGGCCCCTGTACTATCCAGCGGCCCAGGAGCATCGTGCCTGGTTTATACTCGCCGTACCCTCCGCCCGTCCGCCCTGGGGCGGTCTGCCGCGGAGGACGGCGGGGGTCCGAGTGCCGTCCCCCGGCGTTAAGTGTGCGTGCTAGTGAGTGTCCGCCTTTGTGACGTGTACCGGTTCATTTACTCGCATTCATTCGATAGCCATACAGGAGGTGCTCAGGACTTGAGCCCTCCGCCATTCATCCGCACACTCACTCACATTCGCTTTTTTGGGGGAGCCCGTTTATAGGGACCCCAGACATTCGCTTTTCGGTGGCCCCCGTTTATAGGGGACCCCGAGCATTCGCTTTCTCAGGATGGCCCGTTTATAGGGTCACCTGATCATTCGCATCACCGGTACATCCCTCGGACGTGTTTGTGTAGATGTTTGTGTTTGTATGTTCGTGCGTGTTCTCGACATGCCGGGTGGTTAGCCCTGCACACCGGTGGCTACTGCGAGAGCGCTGAACGCACTCCCGGGCGGTGGGCACGCCAAGATCCCTACGCCAAGGAATAGATATTAATGATAATTTTACTAGTCGTTATGTTATATTTTCTGAATATATTGACAAAAGGAGTATGGTGGTTTCCGCACTCGTTTATTACATACTCAATTTTAAAGTTTCCGTCAATATTCACTTGATCGCATTGGTTTTATGGAGCAACGTTGAATATTGTGGGCAGGATAGTGCAAAAAACGAATATTGTATGCAGGATAGTGTAGAGAATAATATTACCGAAAGAAGATAGGTTACCGATTTAATTAATGAGAATGTATGAAAAATATGCAACCAGTTAATAAAAAAGCGAGGCTTGTTGGAACGTAGGCATTGAAATGCGGCAACGTCAGAACTGTGGGCGTGGCAGAACCAATTAAAGACCTAGCACGCCAATTTCAAATACGTTGAAGTTAAATGCGAGTAAGAGGACCTTATTCATTTATTTATTATGCTGTATCCCCTTTTTTAGCTTCGGCGAGCATACTATGATGCTTGTAGGCACGAGCACTGACAAATCGTTTTTCCATCGGAAACATTGCGGCCAATTGATTTTTTTTCTCAATCATTTGCTGCCTCCTTTTGCTCTGACATAACCCCTAAAAACGCTGACCGGCACAAAACGCCCGTAACACAGCTGGGACCTGTGACTATTACTGCAGTTAACCTAACAGCCTTGAATTATGAGGGAATCGTGCGACGTGACCAAACTTCGTGTCTATTTTAACAGGCTTTTCAAAACTCGTAAATTAATTTTCTGAAAATCCCAATTCCTTCAAATGAACATATATGTAAATAGTAATTAAATCATCTATCGTTACACTTCATCATTAATATTTTCTTACAATCAGTTGGTACCGGTGACGCCATACAATGTATTAGCATAGGAACTTCGTTTCTCCCTACACCCTTCGAAAATCAATTAGCAACTTAAGGTATGCCTTTCACGAACCCGAATATTCAACAACCAACTGATTGTCGTTTGTAATCAAGTGAAAATACATCCCACTATACTGGCAAAATTTCAAGTTACTGAACTTTTAACGAAAAATTACGACTCTTAAAATCGTCTCATTTATACGGCGCTTTATGAAGATGACACGCTAGCCACATTTCTATCTAATAATTTATACATTAAATAAATCTAGATGCCTAATATCAACTGCTGACACGTGTAAAAAAATCTAACGATTCCGTAACGACAATAAAAACAGGGCGTTACGGAATGTTTAAAGAAATTATTAATGACAAAACGTAGAAAAATTTGACTAACAGAAGAATTTTCGTAGCCGGGCCGTTTCATACAAAATGTAAAAATATCTAAATCTACTAAATATAATCTAATAAATATACTAATAAATTATATTTATTAGATAATTTAGATAATTAGAACATTAGATAATAAAATGTAAAAAAATAGATTTTTTGAAAAATGTTCAAACCCACATAACCCCTTAAGCGCCAATGGAATTTGCCGATGATTTCGAAGGGCCCTGCTCATGGCACCACAAAATACGGCCCTCCGCGAAAGGAATACCTTAACGCCGAACCGATTCACGTCCCTTGCTAACCCTCGGATATCTAAATTTAGTTTCTTTTTGAATGTTTCCGCATCATAGTTGCAGCTTGAATTGCAATTTTTCTTGGAATATCCAATTGCCAACATGAGATCATCATGTTTCAAATCAATTTCAATATTTGCCGTTTACTTTTTCGGCTAACAATAAGATTCAATTGGTGGAATATCTTCTGAACTCGTCCATGCACGTTTATGCCGAAAGAAAAATGTCAAAACGATGCGGGTCCTAGAACTAACGACTTGAAATGAAATACTTCATATACACGACCAGTGATGTGTCAAGTTCTCTCTTGTATGTCTTCGTCTAGTATCCGTTGCATCCGAACGACGTATATATACCTGCCACTATCACGTGCCTCGGGCTTATTATATATCCCTTTTCAATGGTACGTTTTATACACTACAGACATAAGACGAGCATGTGTGTTTCTGTGTATAGCGAGACACAGCGCGCACGTATGTCGTGTGATACGTGATGATTAACCACCTATCTCTGGATACGAGTTCCTGCACCGTTACCAGCCGCTATTATACGAGTTCCTCTGCCGTTATCAGCCGGTTTCGCTTGTATTTCGAATATTTGCACGTACATATCGTATCATTATTGTGTGCATAATAACGTGGGTATCCTCATCGGTGTGTTCGTTATGTCCCCAAGGATCCCCGAATAATTGCAAAGCTAGAGATCCGCGTGTGGAATTTGAGATTTTAAAAGAGATTCCTTTTTCGCACACTTGTCAGATACGATTTGTCGGCTAGTCGGCAAATTATAGCGAATACAAGAACTCAGATTGCACTTTTCAGTTTTGAGTTCTAAAGACAATGGGCCGATCGATAATGAACTTCCAGCTAATTTTACTTCTTTCTTTAAACGATATACACTGATGAAGAAGATTCCATGAAATCAACTAAATGTGTTTATTCAATCCTCCTTGTTATTGAAATTAACTAGAATTTTCGTAATAGCAATGTTTTTTAAAATTTGATTTTACCATTCCAAAGATTTATTTCGAAAATATTAATTTAAAAAAATCCTAAACTATTTAACACCATTGAAGAAGAAAAATTGATATGCTTCTGATAATTTGTGTATTCGATATTATTTAGACAAACTAATATTTAGTCGTATAGACTAAATGGGTCTATTTAGATTTTTTATTTAAATTAACTAGCAAATTCATAGACCTAGTAGTACAATGTTCGGACGGCGGGTGGCGCAGACCCTTTTTCAAGTACAAATGGCTTCTCCCGCAAGCCATTTGTACTCTAAGCATACGTATTACAAATTTTGCGCATTGTCGCTCGTGGTCGGCCAAGTCTATTCCGAAAGTCGTGAAAATTACAGATCTTGTTATATGCACGCAAAAGAAACGTTCTGTTGTTTATACCGAAATGGTGGCGATACCAAATATTTTTTATAATTGTTCACCATCGAGGATTGTTAACAACACTGTTAATAGACCAGAAAACTTACCTGATTTAGGGACCAAACTTCGAAAAAAATCTACGATCAATGCGACCAGGGCCAGTCGCTTCAGATTTAAATTTATTTGACCAAAACTTTTATGCAACCTGACAAGTCGGTATATTTCAAACAATCAGGAAAACACGTTTTTTTTTACTATTTCGCGAATATCAGTGAAACAGCATGGGTGCTGGAAAAAATTATTGATCGGTTTTTGTAGAGGATGATATTTCCTAGAAAACAATTTTAGGACATTTCAACGAAAAAATCAATATTAACCAATATAAACGAGAGTATAATGCTGGGTAACTGGCCATTTCACCTCTACTTCTATGGCCATCATACCCGGATACTCCGGGAGAGATAGCCAATTGTGGTTTTAAAAAAAATAGTAATTTTAAGGTTGATCTGATAGGAGTTTGTTTCAATTTCGAAAATTGTCTTAAAGTGAATTTTCAAAGTGTAATTACAAATGAAGATAAGTTAAGAAACATCTGTACTTTTATTTTGACGGATCCGTGAAAAAATTGTGGCCAACTACCCCGGACTAATCCTAATTCAAATACAATTTTTATTCATTCGAAATAACAATGTATTTGAATTTAAGACACATTCAATACATGCAACAAAGTACATTTAAAAAAAATATGTCTGTAATCCGTTCGAATTAACACTGTATTTTGATCGAATACGTATTTATTGAATTGTCGGCATCAAAGAATGTTTGAAAAAAATGTATATATTAGAAACAAATAGACTCGTAGTAGGCCACGAGGCAAAAAAAATAAATGAACTATGCAATATGAAAAAACATCCTACGTACTTCCATAAACAATGTATTTTTCAATATATAGTCAACATTTCAAGTGAATCGGTAGAAAGTTGTCTGAGTTATGTTTCCGGCCAACTTAAAAAATGCGGTTTTGAATTAAACGCTGCACAGCCGTCATTTTGAAATTAATCGCTTCAAAAAAATTATTGTATACAGTCATTGATATGTATGATAAACGCCCGTTTTTGTAATCTCGATCGATTGTGCAGTTTATCGGAAAAAAAAATTCCCAAAAGGCCTATTTTCTCGGCCTCTCGAGTGGCCTAACCCCTTAATAAATACACTTTCGAAAGCCATTTTTCAAAGAATCTACGTATTTATGTAACCCAAACAAACTTTAAAAGCGTTTTTCTTAAAACAACATTTTTCGACGGCTTGTTGATGAAATCTTCGAAACTACTGAACTGATCCTTATAAATTTTAACCACATATTCTTTACAACTATAGCTATAGTGCATATCAAGGATTTTTTTCAATTTTGGTATTTTCTTTTTTCGCCAAAAACGGTGAGAAAACGATTTTTTGTGTTTTTTTTAACTATTTTTTTGACTAACATTTTCGTCTATAAATAGTGACTTGAAAAAATTCACGTTGTATTTCGAAAGTGTATTTATTAAGTGTAACAACTTTTGTGCAAATATCTATAATATCAACCAATCAAAAAAATTCATGAAAATAGCCTTTTTTAGCGTCGGAAGTGAGACTTAAAACGGAGTTTATAACAATGTACTCATGGAGCAGAGCGAATCCGTGCACTGTTCCATTACCTTCCACATTCTGAGCTTCTCCGTGTACTTTTTTTCGTGCTTTGATGATCAGCCTCAACGAAATTCGCCGAGCACTCGTTCGACACAATTCGAGGTAAATCGAAATGAACCAATGTACAAATATCCGATAAATAGATATGCCCATAAAAAAGTTTTGCCACTCTTCCATTCTCGCCATTTGTTTTTCTCGGCTCGCTCGAGAAAACATTCGCATCAGACGCTTTCAGCGAAAGGGTTAGGGCGAAGCAGGAGAGGGGGGGTACCACGAACTTTTGGTTCCCTCTCGCGGCCCTCTAGCGAATCATACCCGTGTTGTAAACAATGCCCATTGTCCGGCATATCATTTTCACTCATCTGCCATTTCCTCGGGCTTTTGAGCGGCAGAAAAAGGGACGAGACGGTGGGAGGCTGGAAATTTTCAGTCCGTGGAAAATCCTTGTGCCAGACCTGTACCCGTGAATGAGTGTAGCTGCTCCTTCCTTCCCCTCTTTTGCTTTTTCAGTCTCTCTCTCTTATCCTTTCTTTCTGCGAATGCTCAGCCGTTTTGCAAGGGCTTCCTCTAAGCCGCAGCCATTAGCGAGCACGAATGAATGCTGTTCCCTTTCCCTAACTCCCCCCCCCCAATCTTTTCCCATTCCTTTTGCCTTGCAAATTTCCCACCTTTTCCCTATTTCTACGGAATTTCCGTCGCGTCTCAGTCAAGCTAAGCATCTTCTACATCTTCTCTTCGCGAATCATTCGAATAAGAGATATACTCTGTCGGTTATTTCCTCCTCTTCTGTCTCCGCCGCTCGAATCCGCTGCGTGTCTCTTCTCCTGCTCTATCTTACCGGTATATGTACGAAGAGTTTCGTCTATTCGACCGGACAACGCTAGAGAGCCTCTACAATGCAGCCATTGTTGTTGGCCACGAAGCACCAACCCCTTCGGAGAAACGTCGCTCGATCGGTCTCTCTCTCTCTTTCTCTCTCTCCAATCCACCTGCTCGTCGCTTTTCCTCTCGCACATTTTCTCCATTTTTCGCTCATTTCGCGGTCGTTTCACCTACTGTACAGAAAACGCACGCTATCTCGTGATATTGCTAATCGTCGATTGTTAACGAGAGCCGTTGCTTGGTATACGTTCAGATTAACAGTGCATCGGCACAGAACTACACACACATGCACTCGTCTAGATCTCCCATAATCTTCGATGCACATAATAAAACTGAAATGATTATTTCTTTGTCTGATTATTTCTATTCTCGTAAAATTTGTGAACTGAACCAAGTGGGAAAATCGTATTTGCATGAAACAAAGAATTGTCGGTGTCTGCGCGTTTTTAACCCGAGAACTATCGTAAAATACGGTGACTTTGAAAGGGTTATGGAAGTTTTTGTAGGTCACTTTTTTTAATATTCCAAATTCCAACTTTTTTTCTTTAAAAGAACAATGTGCCCTTTGGCTATCAAATGTATGAGGAAGTCAAGCCCCACCGACGCGCCAGAATTGTATAAGGTACCTGTAGGTAATAAGGCCTACCGAAGCGAGATTTGCGATAAAATGAAAAAGATTTAAATTAATCGAGGGGTTTTTAATGATAATCGAACTTTTGTATCAATGATTATAAAATATAAACAAAAATAGCAACTTCCACCATAAACAAAAACAAAATTAAACGTATTTAAAAACCTCGCCAATGGGCCTTATTTTACTATGGTAGGGTAATAAGGCCTACGGCTTTGACATACTTGAATAATTAATCTGGATGTTACACATTTGGTATTTCCGATCAACAATCATAGAAACGCACAAATTTCATTTTGGAAACGCATATAAACTATGCATTTGCACATTTTACAGCCATCGGGGCACTTAAAGTCAACGGTATCTTCAAGCGACCAACCGATGCATTCTTCATGGTACCACTTTCCGCATTTTGTGCACTGTATCATGTCAGCTGTCCTGTCCTCTTCACAGCCATGACAGAACCAACTCGCTCGCTTCTGTGAACCACGGTTGCCATTGGTTATGGAGGTCTTTTTATTTTGTCTCTTATCTTCATTATTTTTATTGAACAGAACATTCGTGACCGGAGTTCCTCATTAATTTATGGCTTTTTGCTTCACCGTAGGTTTTATTCTGTAACTTTTACCGGTGAGGGCATAATTTGACGCAATGCCGCTCTGAGCCGAGTGAGCGGCACATTGTCTTCATCATCGTCCGAACTCGAATTACCGTGAACCACACGGTAAAAGCTTCCCGGAGGCATTAAAAATGGAGATTAATCAATGAGGAACCAAATTCACACCTTATTTACATTTGTAGCGTTTTCAAAGTAATGAAAGATCCATTAAAAAAAGCAACCAACCTTGTTACAAGAGAGAGAGAGAGAGAGAGAGGATAATAAGGCCTATGGTGAAATTTGGTACTCCTTAATACCCGTCGACTACGTCGGTAGAGAAATCGAAATGAAAAATATTCAGACCACGATAGTTCATTCGAATATTTAATATCATAGAAACATGAAATAATAAAGACACGGACAGCAAATTTATGTAGCTAAGTGTAATATTCCAATAGAAATACTTACGATTGATCCGGAACGATTTTTATTATTCGCGCCGCGCGGCGGTCCCTCACAATGGTCGTGTTCGTTCGGTCTCATCATTTTGATACGAAAAAGTGCGCATGCGCATAATGATGCGCAACGCGCAACTGCGCAATTAAACGAGTCATTCGTTTTGCGCATGACTCGTTTCATTGCGCAGTTGCGCGTTACGCATCATTATGCGCATGCGCACTTGTTCTTATCAAATGATGAGACCCAACGAACACGACCGTAGGCACTTAATCAGTCTCATAATTATCATTGAGATCAAAATCAACTTGAGCAACATTATAATAAACATAATAAACCGTATTTTGGCGCTCTGTTAAATTAGCCCCAAAAACCGTCAGTTACCCTCAAGGTAGAACGAGCACGCGCTCTTGATTTCTATAGATTTTGATAAAATGTTAACCAGACATTGTTCATTATGCATGTTTGGGTGAAATTTCAGAACAGTCGACTATTCAGATTCGGAGATAATACGTTTTAAGATTGCAACTTTTAACACTGCAGGGTCTGCATTGAAATGTAGACAGAAAATTTTTCCGTAAAATATATTTGTCGCCAAAATAAGAAGACATGGCAACATCGCATCGTTCCACGTATTCAATGACGTAAGTTCGCGCCGCATATTTAAAAATAATACTGTAACACAAATTTTTATTTCGAAGTAATTTTAAATCGAACAAAGTTTCCAATTAGTTATGAATTAACCAACACTTTTATTTGTTAATGAAGATAACAAAAAACAAAATATTGATATTTAAAACGCAAATATTTTTTTACGATAAACGCTTTTAACTTTAGGAACATGATAATTGTTTTTTTTTCTCGAAATATTAAACAATACTGTTCTGCAGTGTTGCCATATGTCTTCTTATTATAGGGGACAAATATTTTTTATGGAGAATTATTCTGTCTTTACAGAACGTTTTTAGCAAAACGGAATAGTAAAGGGAATCCAAACTTGTTTCACTCTTTCGCTAACTAGTTTGCTATCTAAACATAATTTTTTTTCAAAATTTATAAACACAATCAAATGGTACGACGAATTATGTGACTTGACTTTCGGTCAATGCAGATCCTGCAGTGTTAAAAGTTGCAATTTTGAAACCCATTATCGCCCAATCTAAATAGTTGACTGTTCTGGAATTTCACCCAAACATGCATAATTATATGAACAATGTCTAGTTAAAATTGGAACAAAAGAGCGCGCGCGTTCTACTTTAACGTCAATTTAACCCCGTTTTACGGTACTGAATCGATGTTGACGAATCTTTCACACAAACACAGTTTAATGGAAGAAGATTTAGGCCATTGAGCATTACACTTTGAAGTTAATTACAATTACGATAAACTAGCATTCAAACATGACGTTCACATTAAACAAGCAAACGGCAACAACACACGAACACAAACAAATAACGAATAACAAACAAAAATTTACACATAATCAGGGGTTGTGTGTAATTTTAGAAATTGCATAAATCGTCTTTACAGATCATTCTTTCTAACAAACATAATATCAAAGGAGAAAATCACATGACTACAAACGTAAAAACCAAATGAGCAGATCAACAAAAAATTGTAGACAAGGCGTGCTTAATAATGGCAGCGGTGATCGAGAAAGGAGGAGAAAGGGAGAGCGAAAGAGAGGGTGGAGATTTTGGTGGGTAAGAATCTCACACAGCGTAAGAAGTTGACGTTTGCAACATTGGAATGCAAAGAAATTTCTTCTCCTCCTCTTTTGTTTTTACTTTTTCATTACCATCCAAAGCCTTTTATGTCAATTTAATTGATAGATCTTCAATCGAATTCTGAAAATCGTTTAAGCTTTCTTTGCAGCCTCAATTCGCCTGAAAACTTCGGGCCATTCGAGTAAAATCAATTCTTATTTCGAGGATGGAAACTTCACAATCATTTTTTTGACGTCATAGCGATTGCACCTTTTTTAAGCGCTAAAATGCGATTCAAAGCGACGAAAAAAAATCCGGTTTTCCGGACTGATTTTCGTGGTACGAGAAATCAGCCAGCAAAAAATTGTGCCAGCCAAAAAAATAGATCTTCCTTGCATCCCTACGAAATGTACTTTCACATCGTCACAATGTGGTAGTGCAGGTTCTTGTCAGTATCTTATGTAAGATTTTCCACAAATTCGGCAAAAGTTAAAAAATATCGAATCGATGATGACATGCCATCCATAGGATTTCAATGCGAACGAAGTCGAAGGCACAGCCAGTGTAGATGTATATAGAGTTGTCTATTTCGTGCCATCAAGGGTGGATCCAGAATTTTTTTCTGGGTGGGCACGGGGCGGGGAGGATGTGATTATTCTAGGACTCCTTGGCTTTTTTGTGTAGTCGATCTGAACCGCCCGGGGAGGGGGGCACGTGCCCCCGCCTCGCCCCTGAATCCGCCTCTGTGTGCCGTCATACCGAATGTTCATCATAAATGGAGAACTCCATTTTTTTTCTCCATAAATCATTCATTGCAATCCTGGGAAATTGTTTCAGATTTTAAGTCCATAAACAATTCTGTAATACGCGGAAGCCCCGAGTATATATAGGGTATCTCAAAATGACCTGACATGTCAATTTATTAATAAAACGTTTTATTTATTTGAAATGTGCGACCATTTTTATTTTAATATAAGTTACAAACATGGAGGTTGTGTGTGGAACACAATATTCGATAAATGGCCGCCTCGTTTACAAACGTTCGCTCTTTTGACGAAATTTTCCAAAACATTTTGGCATAATTGCGGACTAATTTCATTAAAGGTGCGTCATCTTGGTGGCCAACTCACATCGCCGCAGTGTGGCAGGTTGCGCCATCTTCTTGAAATAATATGTGTTCCACGTTCATGCCTTTTATAACATCGGATATTGTGTCCCGCACATAACCTCCATGTTTTTACCTTATATTTCAATTAAAATTTTCGTACTTTTTATGTAAATCATACGTTTTATGAATAAATTAAAACGTCAGGTCATTTTGAGACACCCTTTAGAAAAGTAACAGGTAGCCAAGACCATGCGACACCCCTAACCTGTTAAGGTATCCCTTGCGCGAAGAGCCGTATTTTGTGGGAGCATTAGAAGAGCCCTTCTTGAATCATTGGTAACTTACAGTGGCGCTTAATTTTAAAAAAGTCACAATCAATTATTATACCCAACGATAATGTGGAATAAAAAATTTCGCGCAAATTTAATAGATTTAGACACTTTTACAATTTCTCTGAAAAGTCGCGGCTACGAAAATTCTTCCGCTAATCCCATTTTTCTAAGTTTTATCATTAATATTTTCTTTAAACTTTCGGTCACCCCCTGTTTTGATTGTCGTTACGGAATGTTTGGTTTTTTAGACGCTAGAGCAGTTTATATTAGACATCTAGAGTTATTTAGTCTATAAATGATTAGATAGAAATATGGCCAGCGTGTCATCTCCATAATCACTGTATACATTAGAGACGATCCGCCTGCAATGATAAATCCAAACGGGTTATTCAAGTTAACAATAAATACGAGTCGATGATGATCGCCGATTTTCTAAATCAATTTTTTTTCACAAAATGCCGACAAATTGAAGCTCATGCGTGAAAAATATATGAAAAAAGTTATCATTGTTACGTAACGATTGAAAAATGAACATCGATTTTAAATCGATTTTAAATAGTGAGATCGTCAACGTCATCTAAATGTTTCTCAGCGTATTTCTTGTAAATTTGGAAACAGCCCCAAGTGGTTCTTAAAATATCATGTCCACCGGCTTCGAGAACAGTATTCGAGAAGAACGCGTTTAAAGTTTGAAGTATGTTTCTGCCATTTTCAAGTATACTGCCGAAAAAAATCAATTTATATAGGATCTATTTAAATCAAATAGAAAAAAATCAATTTATATAGGATCTATTTAAATCAAATAGATTTGTTCCTTTTCTCACGACCTACTACGATATTGTTTGTTTCAAAGATATTTTTTTATTTGTTTCAGCTATTCTTTTTAAATATTAAATATATTCAAATTGAATACATAAAAGATTCGATTCAAATACATATTTATTTGCTTACAATGTACACTGTAAATCTAAGTGTACTGAAGGCATAAAATATTTCATAATATCCAAAATGAAATGAAACACTTAATTGAGAATTTTACCACAACGATTTTGTATCGTAACTCGTCATTCCCTGGCTTTCTGAAATTATTTTTTTCGAAGAAAGTATTTCACCTATATAGACGCGAATTTAGAACGTACCTTCTCATAACTACGCACGCTGCCCCTATGCTATCGAGTGCTTGTAACATAATGCTCCCAGATAAGGCATAAGAGACCAAACGAATTCCCACAATTATTTGTTGTATCACATAAACTATATCAATTAGTTAATATCATCCTGATAATTAGAGAGTTTTATCGAATAAACTGCTATAGATCTTTCAAACACCACCTCTATTATATATATATATATATGTATATTTATAATTCCTTTCTTTCCACCCTCTCTACCCCCACTCCCCTTTGATATGTGTATTGCAATAAAGACAGACCATTAGTTCAATGGAATAGAAAAATGGTTAACTCTATGAAAATTCTATTTAATTTAAATTAAAAAAAAAATAAATACTTTTAGTGGATTCAACTAAGTTTCTTTTTGAACCGATGAAACCGAATGTCAGATTTATTAGGATTAAATAAAATATTTAGTTATTGGACGATATTAAATAGATTTTGATTTGAATCAATCAATATATTTGAAATAACTAATTCTAATAATGGAATGCAATAGAAAAAAAAAATGATTTTACGAAAAATCTAGTTAATTCAAATGAAAAAAACATCAAATAGACGCGGTCAGTTGATATCAATAGAGTTTTTCTGCCAGTGTGAAGCATTTAGCACTTTACCTGTAGTCCTCCATTCCAGGGCCATAAAGAGAACCCTCAGCAGCTATTGCAGCTTCGTGGGATTCTGTTGTTGTGATTAACAGCACACACAATGTAGATCGGGAGGACAGCTGTAATGCTGAATACCATGAAAGCCGGTCTTGCGTGCACGCTGCGTAGCTCGAACGTGCCTTACTTAGAAGTCTCTAAATTCACCAATTTTTACGATATCGATATGAAATTTTGAGGATGTGTTCTTAACACGTGAAACTTTTAGAAAATGCAAAAAAGGAACGGTGATTTTTGTTCACTTTTCTAGGTCGATGTAGCCCCTAAACTTCTAGGACAGGACTGCTCGAGTTCGAACGACAATGGCTGAATCCCTGCGACACAAAACAATATTTAAGGTGTCTTCTCACTTTAGACGCTAAAAAAGGCTATTTTCATGAATTTTTTTGACAGGTTTATATTATAGATATTGATATAAAAGATGTTACACTTAATAAACACACTTTCGAAATACATTTTTTAAAATCATATTTATTTAAGTCACTGTTTATAGACAAAAATGGCAATTAAAAAAATGTCCTAAATAAATGTAGGTTTGCGCTGTTGATGAAATCTCGGAGATAGATCATCCGAAACAAAAAAATCAAACGGTTTTAGATTCAGTATGTTAATGGCTATAGCGCATATCATACGATTTTTTATATATGCAAAAATGGCGGACATTCTTCGAAAAAACAAAAAAAAACGAGTTTTTTTCACCGTTTTTGGCAAAAAATAGTGAATATAAAAAAATTCTAAAATTCTTGATATGCGTTATAGCTATTGTTGTAAAGAATATGTGGTTAACATTTCATAAGGATCGGATCAGTAGTTTCGAAAAATTTATCAACAAGCCGTTGAAAATCGTTGTTTCGAGAAAAATGCGTTTAAAGTTGTTTGGGTTACATAAATACATAAAAATAATGTTTAAAATATATTTCGAAAGTGTATTTACTAAGTCCAACAACTTTTATGTCAATATCTATAATATAAACCTATCAATAAAATTCATGAAAATAGCCTTTTTGAGCGTCTAAACTGAGAAGACCCCTTAAGGAGCCGGAAAAAGGTCATTTTTGTAAATTTTTTCAAGGAAAACTATTTGAAATTTCGGATTGGGGTTTTAATTATCTAAAAGTATATACATTCAAAAATATGTTTAATTTTCTTTATGTAACCCTAGAACTCATGAGCCGGGTCCAAACGCACCCCACGCGTACTTTGAACTACGCTCCTGAAGTAAGCAGCGATATTATCGACTATTGGTCCGAACCATAATTCAGTTCGAAGGTCTAAGAGTAGTGTCAGGTCGGTTAGAGCTTCATTTGGTCGTTGGTTGTCACGCTGTGCGCTTTGAAATTACGTGTGGGGTGCGTACGAACCCTAGTCATGAGATAACGTTTTACTTTCGTGACGGTAAGTTAATTTTATATTTTATACTGAAATCATTATTTTGTATATATCATTCCGGAATCTGAGGAAAATATACAAATATATTATTTATAAATTACAATAAATAATAATTTTTTAAATTGTACAGATAATGGCTCGCCGTTATAATTTGCGCTCCGTATCGGAGGCTGTCGATACTCTACTAGAAAGAGAGAGGATTGGAGCACCCGATATTCCACCAGAAAATGAAGAAGACCATGAGGAAGCTTGGAGCGGTTCAGAGGATGAGTCGGAAGACACTGAGTCGATTGTGCGGCAATCGGTTGATTTTTTAAAACTACTTCTTTACTTTAACAAATTTAACAAATTTATGATAAAACTCATAAAATATCTTTTTTCTACGAATTTTCAATAAAATAAACTGTTAAAACACAATTTTTGATTTTCGGATTTTCGTCATTTTCAATATCCCAAATATACTTTTTTAACTGAATAAAGTGACAATAATTTTTTTTCAATAGTCTGATGTATCCCCTTCAAAACGCCACTTGATATTTTAAGATCGGTTGAGCGGTTCAAAAATTACAAATTTTTATTTAAAAAATGAGCTTATTGCTGATTTTTTTCCGGTTTTCAGCCTGCGAACGGGTTTTTCATGAACTAAATGTGCATAACATTAGATTTCCCGAGCACCATTCTCTTTGTTATGAAAAAATAAAGAGAATGACCTACGGAAAAGTCTGTTTATCAGCATAGGGCCGGTTTTAGGATCAAGAAACGCGTGGGGTTCGTTCGAACCCCAGTTATGAGTTTGAAGGTACAAAAATTTATTCATGAGGTGTAGGGTTAAAAATATCAAAAATATACAAGGATATTGTATGATTTTGGAGCGTCGTAAAAAAATCTGCGTATACGGCACCCACTGGCGTTTCTTCAAAAATCATCTGAAAAAAAACCAAAGAGATTATTAAATTAGATACTATAATCTAGTATTTGCCATAGCCGATTTTGAAAATATCGATTTATGACAAAATGACGGACGTTTGAACATGAATAGTAATTTTTTGGCAAAAAAATTAGTTATTATTTTGCTTATAAAACAAAAACTAAGTAACGAAAAAAAATCCTATGACAAGTACTAGATAATGGTGTATAGAATAACCACAAAAAACCTCAAGGCAATCGGTTCATTGGTTTTCGAGAAATTTTGGGTACCGATTTGAAAAACGTGGTTTTGAGAAAATCGTGTTTGAAAATTTGGGAATGAATAAATCATGAAATTTTTCAACTTACATGGAATCATCTATACCAGGCCCATAGTGTAGATCTTCTACGGTCGACGGAATGTTCATAGCTTCTAAATCCTCGACCTCGACCATCTAGGTGTATATCTCCCCTTAAGGTGGGTAAAAAAAGCTGTACGAGATGTATCTGCATGGATATTCGTGCCCGAAAAGCAGGAAACTTGAGACATGCCTATGAAAATAGCTGAGGGTTTGGGTCAGTATAGTTTGAGATTAGTGCTGGGGGGTTGATTTTTTTCTCCTTTTACACAAGTATTTATTACGAGTAAGGCTTTCGCACACGTAGGCATGTATATAATCAATGTATTTTGCTATTGGTTGTCAGAGCATGGGGTATATAAATATATGTACTATATCCCTAGATATGTATATCGAGAGAACGATATATAGTGATAATAATAGCTCTAGGCATTGTGTATTGGTTTGCGAAACAAGCGGCAGCCCCGGTGGTGGTTCTGATGCGCGCATCATGGTTTTAATGTTCATCCGAGCGTAAATGGAACAACGCGGTATACAAGAGGCTTGATTAAAATATTAATTGAGATGGAAATAACGGTGGTACCGCTCCATCCGGACCGCTCGACAACGCTCCAATAGCTGTACCATGAAACGAGAGGGAGAGAGAGAGAGAGAGAGAGAGAGAGAGAGGGGGGGGGGGGGCGAGATAGAGAGAACGACACAGAGCGACCGTTTCATTGGGTAATGTCACGAGACTCTCGAAAAAAGAAACGAAAAATCGTCTTCCTGGAGGATCGAATAGTTTTCATTATCCTCCGCGTCTACATTATCGAAAAAGAAAAATTCCATTCAGATAATACTCCCATACCATTGCCACCTCCATGAAAACGAAATGCGTTTGGTTTTGAAATTAAAACAGAGGAGCCCGTTGAAACGTTTGTGTCATGTTGCCAATAGATTTGCAAACATTATCTGACATTAAACAATTAGTTTGTTGAATGTCAGTTGCCCGAGCCAATGTCAGTGACCAAATGTGACTGCCCAGTAGATTTCCAAATATAGTCTGAAATTTCACAATTAGATCGTTCATTGTCAGTTGCCAGTATCGATGCTAATGACCAAACGTCCATGGCCAGTAGATTTCCAAACATGATCTGACATCCCACCATTAGATTGTTGATGGTCAGCTGCCAATGCCAATGCCAGTGACCAGATCCTAATTGCCAGCAGATTGGCAAACGTTATCTGACAAACAACAAACCCCCACGTCATGTTGTCAGTAGGTTTGCAAACGTTGTGAAACATTATGTGTATTCACCCTGCGCGTCAAAATTCACTTGATTTTTGCTTTCTCATGTTTGATTTCGTTCTGTCTTCCACTTCGCCCGCCCCCTTTCGTATTCAAAACGAAAGTCCCGTTCCCATCACATCCTTAATTAATTTCACGGCTGCCAAGTCGATTGATCAATCACGTAATATTCAGCTCGTTCTTCTTTCCGTGTTTTTGTTATTATTCTCGTTCACTCGTCGCATCGACCAGCAATTACTAATTGTTTTGCGGCACACGCGACGAGCGCACACATATGTATACAATTTATGTACAGACGTGCTACGAAGTCAATGTGGTATTCTGGTCTCGTGCACGCAGCAGGGGTTGCGGCAACCCCAGGGGAACAATCAGTTGAGTATATTATATGCATCATCAAATATATATATTTATATATATAGAAGGTGTGCACCATCAGCCGATCTTCCATAGTTCATTCTTTGCTTTCGAACCCGAACGACAATACCAAGTTGTGATGCCATTATGTACCTCTGCGGATATATACCTATATATATACACATATGTGTGTGAAAGGAAAACACACCCCAATCGAGAATGAGAATCCCATCACCTTGAACGAAAACTAATCTCATACATGGTCCATCGTGTCAGTACATGCTATTTTCGGGTCTGATATATTTGGGGGTGGAGTTGCGAAGGGTCGACTCTCGGATCTCGGTCTCGCTCACACTCCGTACCAATCATCCCTTCACTACACTCATGTATACGTTAGAGTATTGCAGGATAGAGATCCGATTGAATCGGAAGTCAAACGAGAATCTATAGAGATAATCTCATTCATTACGTTCCATATATCCAAATGGAATTATGCCTTGAACCCTTTGAAGTTTACGTAAACATATGCGAATACCGGTCATTGTCCGTAGGCTACATCGACAGAACCCGCGTACTATATGTCATCACTCGAATCTCGAGGACTAGAGAGAATCACTTTCTTATAGGAATTGGAAAAATGCTTTTTCCTGTCGACACGGAACATTGGAGGAAAGAATGCTTTGTCAGGGCAAAAACTTGTGGACAAAAAAAATGGTCCAAGTAAACGGTGTGAAGATGGGAGTCGGCCGATATTAATGTTACCATGCAAACGCTTCAAATGGATCGCTACACTTTATGGGGTAACGTGGGTTTCGAAGCCAAAAAAAAGTTTGCTGTATTAAAAAAAAATATAATATATAAATTATTTTATTCAAAATGTTAAGCACATAAAAGAGCAACATTTCAACATTATTTAAAAAAATTGTTCATCCAAAAATGTGGGAAATTCAGCCGGTGGGATCTGGTTTACAGAGACTTCTAAAAATAGTGTCCTCGTGGTGGTCAGGATAACTCATGATAGCTTTATCTGAAATTAAAAAACCAAATTTTTTCTGTCTGTCGATAAGTATAGCTCGTGAATAAACGAAGGATTTGTAAAAAATTGAAATTTGAATTTTTAGCATAGTGGTATGCAAAATAGTTCAATTTTTCGTACAATTGACATTACGTATAGCCTTGTAAAATTAGTTGTAATCGAAAAAGAACCTTCGTTCAATTACTAGTCAATACTATTTTGAAGAAGTGTGCAAAGTTTCAATATGATCGGTGGATCAGTTTTTGAGAAATCGTGTCCACCGACTTCAAAAATAGTATTTTGAGAAAAATGCGATATACCTGCGTCGTTCCCGGCCGGTCTTTCCCAACGGGGTGAATTCCCGAAGGCTCTCTCTTCTAGACTTTTACTCCGATTGACTTAAAATTTTGGGAGAATATTTTAGAGATATTGTACTATTACATAATGAAATATAAAAAAATGAATTCTTCGAAATTTTCAAACCCACTTAAGACGGAATGACACCTCATCGCGGTCGGTATGGTAGAGCAATTGTAGATACCCAAAAATCTCTGAAACGGCTCTTCAGATCCCGTCGAAACTTTGCCAAACGACGTCAAATAGATAGACAAACAGCTGTCTGCCCCTCAAATTTTCTGAATTTGAGAAAAAAACCGTAGATTGGCTTATGATAACCCGATCTACGTTTTTTTTCTCAAATTCAGAAAATTTGAGGGGCAGACAGCTGTTCGTCTATCTATTTGACGTCGTTTGGCAAAGTTTCGACGGAATCTGAAGAGCCGTTTCAGAGATTTTTGGGTATCTACAATTGCTCTACCATACCGACCGCGATGAGGTGTCATTCCGTCTTAACCCCTTATATTCGATTCAGACTAACTTATTGGAATTGCAGTATTGGATAAGCCGCTGCTGGGCACCCGGTCTTCCGAGTTAAGGGAGACTACCGGTCTAGAGCTCGGAGAAAAGGTGAATTTCAACAATTTTTTACGGGTACCCGGTTGATAGAATGGAAATTGCGTTTAGTGGCGTTTATTCGACATATCTTCGAGTATCTCGACAAATTTTTTCACAAGATTTTGTAAAAAAAAAAATGGCGGCGCTGAAGTTGGATGAAACAAGTCGCCTTTGTCTGAAAGTAGAAAGCTTAATATCTCGTGACGATCGATAATGCACGAAAAAATGCAAAGTCAACAACAGTTTATGACATATGCTGACCGAAATATTCGAGGTGGATGTAGCTTTTTGTTAAAAACGTTAATTAACGTACACCGAGTCGTTGAATTCTTTAGGTTTTTTCTCTGTCGCTTAGAGTGTAATGGAACACATACCAGGAAATCCTTGCTGTACATTTTTACTCATATAATTTTAAAAACCGCGCTCTGGATCTTGCAAAAGTGTACTTAACGAATCTGCATAAGCTTGGGGCCTGAAAAAAAGTCGGTTTGCAATATTTTTTCTGATGAGTGCATTGGGATGACGAGGCCGAAATTTTACACATAATTAATAGATGGTCTTGCCAAGTTTGAGTTTTTAAATTGAAAAATATTGTTGAACCGTGAAGTTATTATCACTTAAACAAAGTGCCGCCGTTACTGCAATCGTCGTGGATGTTCTGGCAACTAGAGCACTTTAGAATAAAACACAAAAAATGTACTATTAGTATAATAATAAAACTTTTGTATAATAACCAAATACTTTTTTGAAATTTTGAAAATTACGCAAATGGCAACCTGTAAAAAGAAGTTCGATTTTCGGCAAAACCTTTGATAACTTGTTATTAACAAATGCATAAATATATTTTAAAAATCATCCGGTCCTACGATTTAAAATATTATAAACTATGCTCCGTCCGAATTTCAAGTGAATCGAACGAATGGATTTTCAGATACGACTTACACGGTTTCATAAAACATAGTTTCCAGAAAAATGCAAAAAAAGGTATATCGCAGCGCAGCGGATTGCCGTAGGCGATCTGATCCTTCACAAAAGTCCTCACAACTCGGTCAATTTTTTGAGTTTTTACAGAACTCTAATTGCAAATTAACGTTAAGACCCTAAGATATTAAATTACGCAATAAAAAATGATGCCTTTCGAATTCCAAGCTTATGCAATCCCATTAATTAACCTTCAATCAAGTACAGTAGAAAAACGATGTTTCTAAAGAGTGTACCAAAAACGATGGTCGAAAATAAGTACGGGAAGTAGGGGCAAGATGATAACGCTAAGGTCGTGTTCAAATAAAACAATACACATATGAGTCAGTCAACACTAATTATTTTTTAAATTAATATTTTAATTTTGGAAGCAAAAAAATCAGTGCTTCTTATTTGTACCATACCATATATATTTTTAATTAAACCTTAATTTTTGCAATCTTACCCCGTATGGGAAGCAAGATGAAACAGCGCTAGGAGAATGATGGGACACGAATCATTGGCATCTTTTGCATATAAAAGTGGTTTCATTCTCAATACCAGCAATTTGGTGAGCCAATCGTCTAAGTTCTGTAGGATTAGTCCGAATAATCTTCCTTCCATATCATTTTAATCATTTGTAAGTTCTTTTTCTTCCTCTGGTGTAAAAACACCGATTGAAGAGGAACCAAATGCTTTTCTAGTTTCATTTCACCTTTTCTAACGTAAATAGTGGTACGTTTTAAAATATTCCGGCTTTGCGATAGCTTGTATTCATCTTGCCCCATTAGACGATAATCGAATTAACAAAAAATCACGAAATAACCTTGATAATTTCTGACAAACTGTTCTTATAATATTAATAATTAGTACTTTTATTGGGTTTACCTACCTATCTCTAATCGATATCAACAACTCAAATAAACTGAAACGATGTTAAGCGGTAAGGCCACAGTAGAATTTTCAAAAAATCGTTTTTTTCGGCTAAAACGGCGCTTTATCATCATAAGAATAAGTTACTATTCGATTTATAGCAAGACATTTTTTTCACCGACTTTGAGTGTATAACGTAAGCCCACCTCTGGCACGGCCATAGAGTATCTAAAACTTTAAACGCGTTTTTCTCGAAACAGCTTTCTTCCAATTGGCGTGACAAATAACTTCAACAATTTTCACTCGATTTACTTCAAATTTAAAAGTTATGTTCCTAAATGCATTTCGCAGAGAAGTACGTACGGAATTTCTGATTAATCGAAAACTTTTCATTTTATGAGCAGTTTTATACGAAATTTTTCACTGAAAATTCGTGCAAATACCTACAACTTTTGTATAAAACAATATTTTTTAAATTCCGTACGTACTTCTCTAGGTATTGTAATGTAGATTGACGAGAATTTTTGTTTTTTGTTCTAGGTAAAAAATTGTGGATGCTGAAAGTCACGCCGCGGAGCGCCTAAAAAAAAGATAACAAAAGAAAATATTAGTAGTCGGCCATTTCGTACATCGAAAAAGAATATATATATATATATATATATATATATATATATATATATATATATATATATATATATCAAGCTGTTAGAAAAAATATATATATATATTTATATATATTTTTGATATTCATACTAAATGGATGTGTAATTAATTTTATGAGTGAATTACTTTTTCATAAGAAAAAATTGTTAAATTAACACATGATTTTACACCCGTTACCGTGGACGAACTCGTTAAACTTTACCAAAAATTACATCGTTTTGTCAAAAAATCGATATTGTTTTCTCACTCGAGATGCGTGCTTCCGCCACATTTAATACTTTCACACACATTCACCTCACCGCCGCCCCTCAAAACTCCAACGAGATCACTGTGCTTGCCTCACTGTTTAGTGTATTCGTCTTGTCCCGAGTTCCCCTATAAGTCATGTCAGGGAGATCCTCGCAACTTATTCCTAAAATCCCAAAGTTCTAAAATCCCGAAAACGATTCAAGAACGCCCCAGTTGTTTTGTAAAGCCCCATACCTTTAATACGTACCCGAATAAAACGTGATACGTTGTTTATATGCTCCATATACGATACCATTAAGAGACAAAAGGGCACGATACAGATCGCATTATCCGGAAAATTGGCCGAGCTACGCCATTTTGTTCCTTGGTACTCGATTTATCGCGTGAAAATTTGTGTGCGAGGAAAAGGACGTAATCGTTCCAACTTTCGACGTCACGCAGCGTATATGGTGCCCCTTTGCAATTCAGGCCTGCATATGCACAGAGATTGGAGTTTGCGAAGAGATTGGGGCCGCGAGTGTTCTCGTCTGCAGCCCACACGGTGGACTAGCTGATTAATTAGAATCTCCTCTGACCCCGCTCGTTAGTTTTCGTCCTCCTCTCAATCGCGCGTTGGCGCACATATGTACGTAGACCGGACCTGCGCTTCGTCCGAATGGCAAACGAGCTAAGTACATATAGAGACAACACTCGCCGGTTTATGTACACACCCACACACGCTCCTATGACACGCGTGTTCTGTATGCAGATCGAACGGTGGTTAGGATGAACGGAGATGTGGGCAGGAATTAGTGGCGATGATGAGATCCAGATCGAGAGACCTACAAGGGACTCGGACTAGCGTTGGCAATTACGAATTTACATAGGCATATGTTGGAGACGTCTGGACCGTGATTGCGACAATTTGGTCAGTGAATTATAGAAATGTCTGAAAAAAATACACAGACTTACACGAGTATATTGAGCATTGGTAGTCGAAATACCACTACTAGTAGTTTTTATATCTCTGCTTTTTAGTGCACTGAGAAAACAGTTTATTTATAGTAAATAAATACATTTAGTTGGCACTTTTATTCAAATATTCATTAACTGTTACACAATTTGTTAGTTGTTAAAAAATAGTACATTTCTTTGTATAGTCTATAATATATAGTATACTCATACTATACTATAGTGTACTCATAGTATTTCTTTGGAAAAAATGATTTATTTGGTCGCGTTTATTTCTCTTAACTCAGTAGATGTTTATGGTCATCGAATAACGAGTTGAAATTGTGATATGATAATACAGTTCAAAGGAGTAGAGATTTTTTCATTAATATATTTAGATTCGGGGCCGTTAACGTATAGTTGCACGTATAGATAACAATTAACCGATCTTCATTCGAAACGACTATGTCGGACGCATTTGAGCCAAGAGTCACACAGTTGACGCGACAACTTCTCCATTTAAGGTCTTATATACGCGAAAAACTTCAAAAATTTTCATTTTTTTACATTTTTTATTCCATTAGCCTGAACGGTGAGGAATGTTTTAAGCTTTACGGAATTGAAAAATTCCAAAAATTGTTAAGGTTACAGCATTTAGAGCGTAAAAACTTTTACTTTCTTGGAAGCGGGCAGGTAGCGGCGGTAACCGGCCGCGCTATACGGAGACAGGTGCGCTAGATCGGCAACTACCCTTTTCTATTGTTCACTTATTATCCCTACATAGAATCGTGTAACGGTAAAGGTAACGGGTTTTGTCGGTTTGGTCTACGATAAAAGTAACGGTTGTTTTCGGTTCGCCCCAAGCATAAAACCAGGAGGAGGAAGTCAAATTATTTAGTCGGAATTGAGACATTGTAGAGGCAAGACAAAATTGTGAGCTGAGACAGTTATATTTTAACATAAGTGATTGTGAAAAAACCCATACTAGTTTAGATAGGAAGGCGTCCCCCCATTCATGGGGGGACGCCCAGGCATTCGTAAAAAACGTCTTTTTCATGAAATCAGTATATGAAAAAATCGGAAACGGAACTAAACACAAGTGCGTCTGCAAAAAAATTAAAAGTGTCGACAGCACTCGATGTAGATATTGACCGCGCACGTGGCGACGTAATCGTAAATTTTCTATCCGTGTTCACTGCAATTGCTTCTCTCGTAAAGTGCAAAACTTATAACAGTGACACCAAGTTCTCTGAAACACGAGTTAGAGGATTGGGATTTACCTTATTTATCAAGTGCGAGAAGTGCGGGCAAAAGGAGATAAGTTCGAGTCCGCCTAAAAGTTATTGTTATGAAATCAATCGCAGCTTCACGTTGGCTATGCGAATATTAGGTGTTGGATTGACGGGAACAAACATTTTCTGCGGTATTATTAATCTCCCAAATTGCTTCTGTCAAACGCTTTACGACAAAATTACCAAACAAATACGAGATGCAGCCAAAGAAGTTGCAGATTCGTCTATGCCAATGGCAGCTGACGGAGGAAAAAAACAACGGCAGAAAACGAGAACGCCAAAGACGCTAATGGAATCGCCGTCTCCGGGGATGGTTCTTGGAGAAAAAGAGGTTTTTCTTCGCTGCAAGGTGTTGACACTTATCGGAATTTTGTCTGGGAAAGTTGTCGACATTATCGTCAAGTCGTCACTTTGTAAGGCCTGCCAATCGTGGAGTGAAGAAAAGGGTACAGAAGAATATGAAGAATGGTACGCAGAACATGAAAATAAACGCACAAGTAACCACGAAGGAAGTTCTGGAAAGATGGAGGTAGATGGAATGGTTGAAATGTTCAGCAGATCTGAAGATTTACACGACACAAAATATTTGTATTATGTTGGAGATGGCGATGCAAAAACATTCAAGAGCATAACAGAAGCCCATCCGTATGGAGAGAACATTATGATACGTAAACGAGAATGCATTGGTCATGTTCAAAACCGAATGGGCAGCAGACTCCGCAACGTCAAGAAACAAACAAATGGTCTCGGAGGAAGACGCAAATTGACTGCAAAATTGATTCACGAATTGACAGTTTTTTATGGATTGGCTGTGAGAAATAATTGCACGTCTATCGATGACATGAAGAAAGGAATCTGGGTAATATATTATCAGAAGTGCTCAACCGATAAAAATCCTCAGCATGACAACTGTCCTTCTGGCAAAGAAAGTTGGTGCACGTGGCGACAAGGCGAAGCCGCAAACACGCTCGACTCATATACCCATAAGCCTGCATTCGATAAAACTGTGGCAAAAGCGATCAAACCAGTATATAAAGCACTTGGTAACGACGAGTTACGGGAGAGATATTTAGGAGGCTTCACACAAAATAATAACGAGTGTTTGAATTCTGAGATGTGGAAAATTGCTCCGAAAAATTCATGGAGTGGTTTAACGATTGTTGAAATCGCCGCATATATTTCGGCTAGCACTTTTAACGACGGAACAGTCACCTTTCTCCGAATTATGAAAAACCCTGATATTACGATTGGGTCGAACGCGATGGATACTTGCGAACATCTGGATGAATGACGCCTTACTGCCACTGGAATTCAATCTGAAAAGGCAACCAAGGAAGCAAGGATTGCCGCCAGAAACGACACAAAACATGCTGGAGACGTTTTAGATGCTCAGGAAGGCCCCACATGTAGCGTAGGATGCTATTAAATAAGGTAAGATTGCATTCATAATAGATACCGGCGGCGCGCCCGACCGCCAACTTCAAAGCCGGTTTTCCACGATTCACTTTTTTGAACCTTGTGAAAGTTCTAACTCTTGAACGAAGGTTCAGATGGCTTTGAAATTTTTACAACATATTCTTAGTATCATCACCTATCATGTGAACCACAGAAACAAAAATTTCAATGGCACAAAAAAATATCAAAAATAAAATATCGACAGAAAATTGAGTAAACAAATTTTAAGTTTCGAATTTTTATTATAATAATTTTTTTAATAATATTGTTGGTTCACACTGAAGATAAATTCATTATGCGATAATATAATCATTTTTTCATTTTTTTTCAGACACCCACATCGATGCCGAGAACTTTCACCATCAACGCACGCGCAAAAAAAATACATTACTTTATTATGTTATATCTCCGCCATTTGTTAATATTTCTGATTTTTTTTACATATACTTAACCATGTGCATAAATGATCTATAAAAAAATGTTGTCAATATATGCGTCATTTTTTTTAAATCGCGTCTAGAAAAGTACCTTCGGAAATCGGCGAAATCGCGTATACAAGGCCTTAATGCAAATAAGGATTTATTAAATATTAATAAATCTGTATTTAAGATGTTGGCCCAGTAGTTTCTTGAGATAACAGTCGTACAGTTATTACAAAATTAATATTTGGTAATAATTTAAAAATCTTCAGTTGAGTCAAATATAGCCCTGTTAATAGTTAACAAATAACTGTTAAAAAATCGACGACTCGTCTCAAATGATAATTTGTTAATAGTTAACAAATCTGGACTTGAGATAAGCATCGTACATTTGGCAAGACCGTTTACTTTGTATGTTACCATGGCCCTTTGTCGCATATGCTCGCTCGTGCGCAGACGCGACGTAGATACGACCGAGGTACACTGGAGACTGTGCGTGACCGCATGTCCACTTACCTAGAGGATATCAGTTTATGACTGTGAAAACGTGAATTTATTCTCTGCGCCCATGGCATCAATTAACGATTTGCTTGTTTTGTGGAACCTGTCAAATCTTTAGGAAACTTTCGAAAGTATATATAGAGAATATTAAATTATGCATTAGAGCAGGGGTGGCCAAAACGTCGACCGCGGGACCGGTCGACCGCCTATTTTCTATGACAGTTGTTCCTTACTCTACGACGTATTGATGCTACCATCTTTGTTGTCCTCCGATTAAAAGACTTTCTACTTGTGGAGGACATATCGTTGTGCAACGATTTGTCCTCTACGAGTAACAAGGAACAACTCTCATTTTCTATGAGAGTTGTACCTTCACTTGCCCACTAGCACTATAGAGCTACATTGATTCAACTGCACATTCATCTACCGACAATCAATGAATGACTTTGTCCAAATGTTCACTTGGTAACTGCACGAATCTTGATCTGTGCGAATATGAAATCTCCTTCACATCTGGGACAACTTTTCCACTGATCTCATCGAATAAACGCCTCAGTTATAGGAAACAAGTATTTATATGATATTATTACAAAGCATTGGGTTAGACCAACTGTATATGTATGGGCTGTTAAGAACAGGTCTTTTCCATTACAGTGCCCATTTCTTAACTATTACCAAATCTCAATTTGTGACAATTCAGAGGCTCAAATGAATGCTTCATTAACTGTAAGAAGATATTCATTTCGCCATATTCAGCTTTACCATTTGTTAATGGTTAACAAATCCTGGTACATAGAAATATATTGTTTTCTCAGTGTGGGGTATCACACTTTTTATAACGACAAAACGCCGGCATTCGAATTCAAAATATTCACGTTAGTCGTATAAGAGTGAAATTTGAGCTCCTGTTTTTCGTTTGCAGGTTTACATGTTTATTTTCAGCAAGGGTGAAGGACATTTACGGGGCTGAAGAGTTTGCGTCGTTCGGACGCAACGAAAATTCTTTCTTTATTTCCTTATTTTCATGATATTACAAAATTATATTCTGCAGATTTCACGAATATCTGAATCTCCTGAAGAATGTTTGAGCGATTTTTGTAGATTCAATCTGCCAAAAAATATTGGCACTTTGAAATAAATTTTTAATGCATTCCAACGAGGCAAACTACAACCTCATGGATATTTAGGGGATCATCACAGTCTAACGGGTCGCATAATAGCTCATTTTCGCGATTTTTTTTCTTTCGATGGTTAAAATACGCTAATCCGTCTGATTTTTTTATGTCGAATCAAAGCACTCACGAAGAACAGAAAATACATTTTTAAACGTTTTTTTTTACATTTTATTAACGGTTGAAAATGTCTTTAAAAAAGGAGTTCTCACGGTATACACGGTTGTGGTCGTAAATATTATCTGAAACAAAATTTGTGATAAGGTAATTAATCAATATGGAAGGCGGTATCTTGCTGTGGAGATTTTTTAAAAATAAAAATTGACAAAATGGCGGAGGTTTGAAAAGAAGTATAGAATTTAGCCTACTTTTTCGCCAGTTTTTCGTTGAAAAAGATACGAAGATTAAAAAAGAAGCTTCGATAGCAAGATAAAGAATGTTGTGTCAAAATTTGAGACGGATAGCTTGGAAACTCTTCCTTTAAGAGTGTACGCCGTTTTGAAAAACGACATTTCGAGAAAATACGCGTCCGTCCGCGCCAGTTCTCACGCAGCTGGTCGAATCCCTTTTTCTGATAAAAGCTGTGGCAACCGGAATAATTCGAATTTCGCCCCAAAAATTGAACAGCATGTTTATAACCATCTATACTATTGAATAATGCAAAAAATATTTTTTTTTGAAAATTCTACTCTGTGATGATCCCTTAATCACCACGTTGCGATAAAATATTGGTAATCCGTAATAAGCTCATCCGCAATCTTGAGTTTAAATTCTGAGGGTAAAAAAGATCGAATATCTTGTCCGGGAAAATAATGCTACTATGTGTAGTAAACTTTTTTGTCATACACGAGACCAAAGAGGTTCAAAGTTAGTGCACTGGCAATTGGGATATTTCTTGAGCTATACGTTATCCAAAATAAGATTCCTAATAGAAATTGCCCGTTCTGAGGGAAACATCTGATGGTGCGCTCCAATATTGTCCGAATGGAGGCACCTGCAAGATTTCATGGTGACTTCGACTTTTCGAAATTATATTGCGCATATTTGAAACCATACGTCCCAAAAGAACCTCATTTTTACGGAACTTATACGGAGACGAAACGTCAACAGTACGATTTGGAGGCGTGTCTAAGCCGATTTTTATTGAGTCCCAACTTACCAAATCATGTGTTATCATCCAAAGTGGTTGAAAGATGTCTCGCGACATCACTTTACTTGTTGAGATGACAACGTTCATTTGAGATCCGATGTCACCTAAAACGCCACCCGTTGACACGTATTCTCCACATAAACTAATGGGCGAGAGAAATACATAAAACATATCTGTTCACCCCACCGTGTACGTGGGAATGAACAATGCCATCGCAACCTACACGTGACATACTCCGGAGTCGTGATTTTTTGTCCACCAACTGATAGCGGGGGTATTTTCTCGCTTTCAAGCTGTGCTTGCGCCCATTATCTCGAAAACTATTCAAAGAAATCATTTTGAGGCGTCATGGTGAAGAATCTTGTAGTGTCGGAGCTACAAGTCAATTCAGCCTCCCCAAACTTCTGGCATACCAAGTTTCATCCAAAACCCATAGAAATTATCAGAATTCTTCAATGTGCACATATATCAGTCATTAGCAGTCAATTGGTTAAATAGAGATAACACATATGCACACAAAATTTAGTAAGAATCCGATTGGTAGTTCGCGAGTTATGACGTCACCTTCATATCTCGAGAACTACCCATCGGATTCTTATCAAATTTTATTGGTGTTGGTTCAAGGCATCACACTAGAGGCCTAGTGTGATGCATCACAAGGCCCGTCCACTAAATGCATAGAATATTTCATAAATCCAAAATAAAATCAAACACTACTTGAGTTCTACCTCAATGATTTTGTATCATATTTGTCATTCCCTCACCTCCTGAAATGATTTTTTTCGTAGAAAATATTTCGGTTACACACGGAATGGAACCTGTAACCCACATGCCTAAACTACGTACGCTGCCCCTACGGTACCAAGTGTATGTATCATATGAAACGCAGATATGGCATAAGAGAGTACATTAATTCCTTTAATTATTTGTTATATCAGGTAACTATATCAATTAGTTAATGTCATTGTGATGATTAGAGAGTTTGATCAAATACCATGTTATAGATTTTTCCAAACATAACCTATGTGTGTATATATGTGTGTGCGTGTGTGTGTGTGCACGCGCGCGTGTACGAAGGATTTTTACGTTAAATGGAGAGGGGAAGAGCGAAAGGGAGGGATTAAATATATATGTAGATTATGTTTGGTACTTTACAATTAACATGTCACTTACAAGAGGCATAATTCGGAGCAACTGTTTACAAATGCGCATAGAATATGTTGAACTTTACTGTAACATACATAAATGTATTATTTAAAAAACATTTGATATCTAAACGTGTAAATGTCTGCAATTACATGGACTGCATTTTTAAAAATAATTCAACAATAACATTTTAAAGTTTAAAGCGTTTCAAGTGTTTAAAAATAGCTCCGTGACGACCGAGTTGAATATCATCCATGTTCAATCTCGTTGAGGTTTAGCCAATTCCGGGAGCCTCTATTTTTACTCGTTTCGGTACGTCATCACCAATTGGAGTCATACTTTGAGGTCATCTGAAAATGTTTAGGGTCAATTACGCTGCAGCTCGTTCTCTGGAGCCCCTACGTCAAAATTATTCCCTCGTGAAGTAGAAGAGCGTACAAGTATATACACGAGGTAGTAGCGAATGAGGGGCACAGATAACACGATCCTACCCCTAATGTAATGTAAGTTACGCCTTTTTGTTCGCCAATGGACGATAGATGTATAAAGGAAGTACATCACAGCTGAATTCTTCCGTGTACCGCAATGGACTTTATCTATATATGTTGCGTGGAATGGTTTCGAGGAGGATGAAGGGGTTTTGGAAATTCGGTAGGATATTGAAACGACCGCGGCCTATCCTCATCCCTCTTCATCAGTGAACCGGAATGCGCGCCCAGCTAATTAACGATATTTCACTGGTAATTAAACGAGAGAACTTTCGACTTCTATGTGTATGGCTCTCTCTGTCTCTCTGGCTCTCTCTCCTTCTCTCTCTCTCTCTCTCTCTCTCTCTCTCTCTCTCTCTCTCTCTCTCTCTCTCTCTCTCTCTGCATCTCCCTCTTACTCTCTATTTACATTCCATTCGTGAAGTAAGCCAAGACGCTGTGGGTGCTCTCTCGTAGTCGACCAGGGAAGCCTGAGAGCTTCCCCAGCCCAAGGATCCTTCCGACCGCACATTTTCTATGCTCTTGCTCGCTTCCGTTCCACCACCGGAAGTGCAGGAAATAGAGATAGTCGGACAGAGAAAGAGAAGGGGGAGGGAGAGGAAGGAAGACAGAGGAACTGCTAAAACGTAACTACTGAGTAAACCACTATTGGCCCTCCCTTTTAGTCTTTTACGATGAAGCCACGAGAGAAACCAATCTCATCCTCACTATCGTATCTGCTCTCTCTCTTTCTCCCTCTCTCTCTCTCTTCGTTTTTATTTTTTTCATCCCTTTAGTCCTCGTTTTCTCTCTCTTCTGCCCATGTCTTTTCGGACATTCACGTCCTTCCAGCGTCGTGCTTTATCCGTTCCAAGCGCGTTGATTTCGCGAAGGTCATTCTCGCGCTTGCCCTTTCTTCTGCCACCTGTGAAAAAGCCCCGCCTACATAATATCGCATAAACCTTTGGATTCCTGAAAAAAACACTACCGAGACTTCCTTGCTACAGGACTCAAAATATAACAACTAAAATGATCACGTTGACGAAGATTTCTCAATCGTAACGTGCGCCATCAGGAAGTTCGTGATATAACTCTATCAGTGAGCTGAACATATTGGAGGATTGAAACTTACAATAGCCTAGTACCACATACAGCTAGTTTTCAAAGGCGAAATAAAGAAACGCAGGCAAGTCTGAAAAATCGTAGGTCCGATTTGGAGACACATTGATCGAGACGCGGGTCACTTCCTCCATTCGATAGTTACCGAATTCTTCACCCTCGATACAAGCAATTATCATCAAAATACTCGTCCAACGAAGTATGAATCTCATCGTGAATGTACAAGGCCTAGATCGATTTGCTCGTTTCATCGTTGGTATCTCGAATTAATGGATCATCGATATACAACGCGTAGACACCGGGACTAATTAACCGTGGCAATTAGCGAATTCTTTCAGACGAGTTCACAATGCACATCTCATACCGTATACCGCGAAACATGTTTGAACGAAAGATGGAAAGGAAAAGAGAAGAGAAACAACACAACCGCGAAAAAGAATTGCATTGATGATTTCCTTCGCGGTTATTTATCAACTCTTTTCTTCCACCGTTTTTTCAATCTTTCCTTCTCCTTCACCCCTTAACAACTAAGCTATCCCACCCTTCTCGCCCGGTGCGCGGAAAGACATTTCTTCCTCGTCATTCCGACCCAGTGGGCTCCATAGACATGAAGCGAAAGAAAGACAGGAAAAAGGAGATCTCGGAACAAGAGGGTGCTGGAGGAAAGAGACAGATGGAGGATAAAATAAACGGCTAAATTAAATGGATATATACGCGCATACACGTCGTATGCATACCTATGTATACATAAGGTGTACCTACATAGTTAACGTTCTCGTTGCGGAGACCTTTCTAATTAGTACCATTTATAAAGAACGCCCCGTTACCGCACACGGATCTCCAGCCCCTGCTTGGGTCGTGAGAGAGCCCGGTCTCGCGCAGGGCCGCGCGCTTACTCGTATTCCGAACTCTGCCATTTTCCTACTCCCGTCCATTTTGTGGGGTACGTCCAGTATAATTCCCGCAATCACGGGATATTCGATTGATTGAACATACCTTTCGCGACAGGGACGAGGGAGAGTGTCAAGGATTTGGAGGGCGAGAGATAGAGACGAGCCAGAACCCGGAGTTGATTAAGAATTATCGAATTCCGTTTGTTTCGGGAACTCGTTATGAAGTTTCGAGTCAGGTTCGGAAAAGGACGAAGTTTCGCTCCAGTTGAATGGAAATTGAGGAAAGTTTAGCTATGCCGGCCTACTGTGCGATTACACACAGACACACGCAAATACATACGTGTGTACTATACGTAATGGGATAGCAATAAGAGGGAAGGTTCGTCTGTAGCGAAAAGTGGTTTACCGGTGATGATGACGGTGTGGTTGGCAAGCGCGGCCCTGTGGGCTTATCTCTTCCAACCTCCCCCCTCTCTTTACTTTCCGCAGAAGGGTGGTTTTAATTACCCCTTCCATACTGCGGGAAATACCAACCCCGTTAGTGGATTCATTTAGTCACATTTATACCCAGAGCACCGTTATACCAGACCTCACCACAGGAGGTACTCGCGCGCCCGCACAACCCACCAAGCCAACCGTTCAAAGTAGACGTGTCTGTTTGTGTATGATTGTGTGTGCTCGTATGTGCATACGTGCCCGTTAGTACGTCCTTCTTTCCAGTCTCATCCTCCTGGCACTCGATCCCAACGGCCTCAATTCAACTTACATATAGACTTGCCGAGGTTCACGTATGCAGCTAATTACATGTGTTTGCATTCAGCGAATTCATACGTACGAGTTCGCGAGACAAGTATAAATATAAATTATTCACGGCCTCTTGTCGTTGTTATCGCTTCTAATCGAAATACCATGGCTTTTCGCCCGAACTCAATTATAAACACTTTGTAAAACAGGAAAAAGTCACTCTTTAATTTAGTTTTCGAACACATCATTCGCGAGAACAATCTTTCCAGAACGAGTCTTCCGTAAAGTTTAAGGTATTGCTTTCACGAACCCGAATATTTAACAAATAACTGATTTTCGTCTATAATAAAGTAAAAATACAGCCCAGTATAGGGAAGACCTAGGAGGGTTGAAACAATTTTCAGATTTTATCCCATATATCGCAATTAAAACGAGAGATTCGGGTAAATATAAAGTTGTTTTGCAGCTTTTTTAATCGACTAATCGATTTTCGACTAGAAATGACTCCAGGAATTATGTAACCGGCAAGAAAACCATTTAAGTACAATAAGTCGTTTTGTTTCAACTCTCCTTATATCGATGTAAGTTGAAACAGCGATCGAAGTGAATTGAAACGCCTGGGAATTGGTACAAAATAGGGGTATAAATTATGTCAAAACACATTGTTATTAAAAAAATATATTACAAATAAATAAATTTAACCTGGACATTAATCTAAGTGTCACTTTGTTATTCAGTCTGACTAATTTTTATAATTTCTAACTGAAACGAATATAAACTCACGAATCTCACGAAATTAAAGAGTAAAATATAGTAAAATAAAAATTGATTGAAGAAGAAACTTTATGGCAAGAAAGCAAATCAATCTCTATTCTGACAAACAATTGTGACATACATATGAAAGTTTTCCACCAGTGCAGACTTCGTGCGACCATGCTTTACACTCCAGGCATTGCACCCACTTTTTGTTTGGCCTGCTGTTTAAATACGATTCCATACAAGACCCGCAAAAATAGTCTTCCTCGTCTTCACTTTCCACGATCTCTTTGTGATTGATCTTTCGTCCCGTAAAGTAATCTCTTCAGCGGCGAACTCATATATTTCGCGGCTCGCCATGCCTCTATCCGTTTTCCTAATATATTTATTCGGCATCTGAAATAAAACAAATGCGAGCCTTGCAAACCACACCACAAAATATAAACGTATGAAAACATTACGGCAACCAAGGTAATTTGAAACACTTTGTTTCAACTCTCCTAGGTGTCAAAAATCCGATGCCAATTGATTCGCACACTATTGATAAAGAGTATTGCAAAACAACAAATTGAATGTGACAAATCGAATGCTAAGTTAGTAAGCTTCCAAACAATGCATATCACATACCATCAAATATATAAATGGGGTAAGTAAACCTTAATAAAAAATACGACATATACTTACTTTTGCCAACTTTTTGGCGCGAGTATCGATGTAACGCAACAGAACTCGCAAGAGCACCAGAGCGAACTGACAAGTGGCGCGCGTCTCAGCAATGTAAGAATGGCATTGTTGCCAGCTCGCGAAAAATCACATCTACTAGGCATTGACACTGTTTCAACTTACCACTGTGTCAACCCCCCTAGGTCTCCCCTACTGGTGAAATTGCAAGCCAAGTTACCGAACTTATAACGAAAACTTACGACTCTAAAAATGGTCCCATTTATACGGCTCTTGATGGAAATGACACGCTGGCCACATTTTTATATAGTAATTTATACACTAAATAACTCTAGATGCTTGATATAAACTGCCCACGCGTCTAAAAACATCTAAAGATTTCGTGACGACAATAAAAACAGAGGGTCACCGAATGTTTGAAGAAAATATTAATTACAAAACTTAGAAAAATGTGTCTAGCAGAAGAATGTTCGTAGCCGCGACTTTTCCGAGAAAATGTACAATTGTTAAAATCTACTAAATTTGCGCAACATTTTTTAATCCAGTTTATTATTGGGTTTAATAGTTGATGGTGACTTATTTTTATTAAACGCCACTATAATTTACCAATGATTCACAAAGGCTTTCCTTATGCACCCACAAAATACGGCCCTGCGCGAAAGGAATACCTTAACTACTTTTTGTATTCAAGATGAATATTCTTAGGAAATCAAACAAGGACAAAGTATTCTCATAAACTAAGGAAGATGAACATGACAATACATGCATACTGAATACATTTAGTATTGAAATACCGGTGGGAAAATAAGTTGCGTTGGTCATTGTTGGTCTTTGACGGAATCGAAGGGAGTAGAAGTGAGGATTCTGTACAGTGCACATAGCCCAGTCACTATGTCTAAATAATCACCTTGCAATAACAAAAAATTCGTTGTCGCTCTTTCTTGTTTTAACCATTGGGGAAAGGAGACCACTCGTAGTCTAAATTCAAAATGGTGACCAAATCCTCCATAGGCTTATGGCCACCATTTTGAATTTCATGAAAAATTGTTTTTCTTGAATAGCTCGACCATTTTCAATTTTCGGGTGAAAATGGTAAGGACTAAACTTATATGAAATTCAATTTTCTACAACTTTAGTTATTACAGTTTTTTTCTCTACGATCGATATTTTTCGAATTAGACCTGAAAAAAGGCGGCGAAGTAAAACTATTGCATTATCTCGTTTATTTTTAACTTTAGGGCATAATTGAACACGAAAAAACTCGTAGGGAATTCAATTTTCGACAATTTTGATCTTTACCTTTTTTGCCTACAATCAGTATTTAAGGTGGCACGCCAACGACAAAGGAAATGAGAACCGTCAAAATATTTTTCGCGAGCCCATGGAGGATTTGGTCGCCATTTTGAATTTAGACTACCAGTGACCGCTTTCCTCTAACGGTTAAAACAGGAAAGAGCAACACGGAATTTTTGCAATGCTAAAAGTACATAGTGACTGGGCTAACATGCAGCGCGAGCTTTCATTCATTTATCAACTTTGCAGGCTTGTTTTGCACAACAAAGTTGACCTTCGTTTAACGTATGGTGTTACGATTGTCCCTGTAGTCGATTGCTCAATGTAGTTTTTAATCAGAGTTCATCAATTCCTCGCTGGACACAAAAATAAATGTTCCACTCAAGTGACGCTGGTGAAGATCGCGCCCGATGTGTTATATTTATGCATATGTTATTTATGAACGGAACATGGCCTTATTTTGTTTCCAATATTAATCGAAGGTGTGCAATATAAATACGTGTATAATGCAAACTTTAAAAGGTGTATAAAAAAAATTAAATATTGATATTTTTTGAAATTTGGAATACCTGTCTAGTGTCATACATTAGCGGTATATTTATGCTGAAAAAAAATTATAATTAACCCTAATCCCTTGAACTTGGGTTTGTTTGGGTTTGTTTGGGCTTATGGTAGACTTGCCAAAATAACGACATGGGGTTAGGGTTAAAAAAGTACCAATCCCAATAGTAATTGTTTACGTTTGTATGTTATTTTCTTTGCTTTTCAAATACTTACGCTTTTCGTGCTTTGGTTTCCGTTATTTCAGCAAATGTATTACGAAAAACGTTTTCAGGATTTTTTCATACATGAATTATTCCCTTCGTTGTTTCTTTTCAATTATATATTTCGTATTTATTGAGGTCTCAATTAATTCCTCAGTTCCAACGTATACGCTTGCGGGTTTTTACGTATAGCCCTTCCCAATTGAATTCCCTTTCCAAGGAGACTATAGGGAAGGAGTCCGATCTCCGTATTCTGGCGCGTCCGTAAAAGGAGGACAAAATTGGGTTCCGCATAAGCGGCGCTGGGGAAGTTAGTCATTGTGTGCTGTATATACATGTATGTTTTGCGCATGCAATGTTATCAGCTGTCTGTGTTGTTATTAGCTGTCACATGAGCTGAAAATCTTAATTTTCTTAACCTTAATTCAGATTATAAATAAATTTCGTGTAGCTATAGTAGTGCCTGAATATGTTTCTACATTTAAGTCGTAGCGCAATAACCCACCTAATTATGAAAAAAAAACCCTAAAAAATGCCATAACAATTTATATCCGACGTAAATATACATTCCATTCAAATGTGGTCAGGTGGCCGAGATTATAGTGTGTTAAATATGTAGAAAATGTCAGCGACTGGGACATGAGAGTGTAAATTGCAACCTCACATACCACTGCGTCAGGGGTAGTGTTTCCCGTGAAAAATTTGCCGGCGCTTAAGATGCGACCGACACTTGGTACGATATTCAGCACCAACCACTAGTACCCAGTGTTGGTCCTTTATACGGGCCAATGATTTGGCCGTGATTCTGCCAGTGCTCATTTGAAGCATGGCAAACCAACGAACACCCAACCTTGGGCCAAATATCGATTATCAACTGTCAGCCAACTATCGGGTCCCAGTGTTGGCCCCGAACATGGGCCAATCGGTTGATCATGGGTTTGCCAGTCTCGAATTGACGCTCGGCACACCATCGAAGAGCCAACGCTGGGCTACAACTAATTAATGAACGTCGGCCAATTGTCGGGGCGAGCGCAGGCCCTGGGTCTGAGCCAATCGTGTGACCGTGGTTTTGTCAATGCTTATTTTTAGCATGGCAAACTGACGAATTGCCAATCCTGGCCCAACACTGGCTTTAAACGGTATAGTCCATACATATATACAAGAATGCTTTTTACGTATATTATTATTATATATTTTTTTATTATTGCTGCATGCAATTTTCTACGTCCTGTGATAATAAAAACTCATAATTGTTGTTATCTGAACTTCACTTTATTAAAAATAAAATTGATTTATACTAAAGTTTTGTCGTGTATTAAAAAAATGCCGAGTTATTATGATAGTATTAAGAAACATCGAGTGTTAAAATGACGACAAAAATTAGAAGACTCTTTACAGCAGGTTAGGATCAGAGGCAACGAAACAAAGAGACAAGTAGATAGTGAAACCAATTTGGAAACATTCCACGAACAATTGATTGTGCATAACGATGTTAGTGAATCTAATAATTCTTTCGATGAGCAATCATCGAGCACAGAAACTTTTGAATCTGATCGATTGTTGGCTAAGCATTGGGTTGTTTTGCATTCTGTTGTTGAACACTAGCCCGAATATTGCGCCAAAAATATGAAGCCGACCTTAGCCCTACTATGGGCCGGTGATCATGCCAACCGTCAACGAATGATCGTGATCTCTTTAGCCCAATGTTGGGCCAATACCCGGCCAACTGTTAGGATTTCCGGTAAGCCTACTATTGGCCAACCGTACATGCCAGCATTGGGCCGAAGAGATCACTCCTACCGTGGCGCAACAATAAGCCGGTAGTGCTGCCGTTCATCGACCAATCGTAGAATGTGATTGGCGTGACGCTGGCTCGAGGTTGGGTCGATTGCGTCGTTTTTCACGGGTTCACACGAAAACGGAAAACGCAGTTTAAATAACTCATCAGATAGACAGCTCCACCGATGTGCTAATTGCAATAACCTAAATCACCCAGTGATCATAAGTGATGCCTTTACTACAAGGTCATACACAAACGCTCATAAAGTAAGAGACATTAGACAACGACAACTCATTAAAAGAATTGAAGTGATACACCCGAAAGTCACGTCGGAAATATCCTTTGCATAAGCTATGTCACTACCCGCAGTGACAGTAGCAACACAGACATTCGCTACGTGCGTGTTCTCCCTGTGCAAATTGCAATAACCTAGATCACCTAGTGAACTAGAAGTGATGCCTATACTACAAGTTCATAGACAATACAAGCTCATAAGGTGACAGACATTGGACAACGACAACCCATCGAAAGAATTGAAGCGATACACTCGAAAGTCGCATCAAAAATATCCTTTGCGTAAGGTATGGCACCATCCACAGCGACAGTAGCAACACAGAGATTCGCTACGCATTAGCGAGCATCATCTGCAGCATCACAAGACTCGCGCGTGTTCTCGTTGTGCAAATTGCAATAACCCAGATCACCCAGTGAACTATAAGTGATGCCTATACTATAAGTTCATACAGAAACGCTCATAAAGTGACAGACATTAGACTACGACAACTCATGGAAAGAATTGGAGCGATACACCCGAAAGTCACATCGGAAATATCCTTTGCACCACCCGCAGCGGCAGTAGCAACACAGAGATTCGCTACGCAGTAGCAAGCATCATCCGCAGCATCACGAGACTCACCGCTACTATGAGCCATCATTTTACATTTATTAAAATATTATCAAGACTTGAAGATGCTGATAAAACGGTCCAAAGTCTGCAATCGCACTACTACTGAGATACGTTTGTTTGTTAAGATCAATTTTACGCACAATATCAAAAAACTATATGGCACCGCGCGAGGTACTGCTTTCGATTCTCTCCTCGTAAAGTTTTTTATAACTGAAATTTTTTATTTGAAATTATTTGATACACCTTTTATCGGTAAATTAGTTTGATTATTGATTACATTTGTTATAAGAACCATAATAACGCAAACAAAAATAGTAATAATTCCTAAAAGCTATTACCGTTAATGTGTTTATTCATGGTTGATGGTTTTTTTGTAACTATCCAAAAATGAATTATAAAAATTATTTACAAAGTTGTAATACATTTTTCGCAAATAAACAAAAATTTAAGAACTTTGTAAAATTTGTCATACCAATCATTGCATTAAACTAATTAGACGAACTAGGTCGCAAGCAAACAATCTTAGTGCACGATAGGCGTTTTTTTTTGACAAGCGTCAACAATTAGCCGCCATGGCAGTCAGTTTCACCCTGTGCACTGGATGTATTACTATATTTTTGATACACTACGGACACGGACGGCGCCTACAGGCCATACTTAACACCACGCCCTTAGGTCAAATTTATGGACGTTTCTTATACCGTCTCACCATACGAAGATTGGACTTCTTCCCTATCGTCTCCTTGTCCCTTCCTATCATTTCCTATCCGCACCTTACTAATCTAACCTAACTTCCGTTGCGTCCACAGCCGTCTTAAGCTACTCTATACCGCATTTGCCGAGGGTACGGGGAAACTGTGGAAAACCCGTACCGATACAGACGGCTCTACATTCCTCTGATTCTCTGGTGCACAGACTTTAACTCAAGTATTTACATCAAGTATATACACCAAGGCATCAGGAGTATTGGCCCTCCACTCGCTGGTTGTTGCGCCAGCTGGTCCATGGCTAAGCGGTACCGCTTCGAGTATTGGCCACGTACAATGCTGCTTAATTCGAAATATCGCCACAGCTGAACCCCGACGGCCCATCCACCAGTGTCGGTTTTCTTTTCAGTTATTACTTTTTTGGGGTTAAGGCGTTACGTCTAAGTGGCTAGGGTGGCACAAATGTGAGCTCTATTTTTTTCCTTTTTCTCACCATCTAATTATCTTGTACGAAGAAAAAAAATATCTCGAAAGCTGCGAGCGGTCAAAAAATATCTTGAGGTCGCTCAAGCATCCACGAAATACAAATTTTCATTAAAAAATCAATTTTTTTTCCGTCCACTTCTCACCCATGAATTTTACGCTTTATATTTTAAAAATGAACCATGCGAAAGCTCTAGCCGGCCAATGACTCTTCTCACTCATAAAACTGACACTGTGTAAAATTTTCAAAAACATTGATCCTTTTTTCTTTAGAAGCAGTTTTTTCAAATTTATCTCACACTTCTACCCAGCAATAAAAACCTTTGTTCTCATAAAATTGTTCTTTAAAGCTCTTGTCTGTAAACAAAATTATAGGTCGTTTTATTCGTAAAACTGAAATGATAGCTGTTTTCCGCAAATCGTAATGCGTCCCACAGTTGGTCTAGTTAGTCAAACTGCGAACCAATCGTAGCTGTACTCCGTGACGAGCGACGACATCATACAATAATACATAATAACACATATCGTCTAATTGGTGTATGTTACAAATTATTATAATAAATTACTCAGAAAATGTAACACTTCACTGTTTATTTCGTTTTCATGCTACAAGGAATTATAGGGCATGCGAGATATTTTTTTGAACCTCGAGCGACCACTAAATATTCATTGACCGGCGAGAGCTTTCGCGGAATTTATTTAAAAATTATAAAGCGTAAAATCGATGGGTGGGAAGCGGACGAAAAAAATTGATTTTTTAATGAAAATTTGAATTTTTGAGTGGCTTGCGCGACCTCTCAATATTTTTTAACCGCTCGCATCTTCGGCGACATTTTTTTCTTTAAAGAAGATAATTGGACGGTGAGAAAAAGGGGAAAAAATAGATCTCAAATTTGTGCAACCCTTAGGTGGCTTGCCAAAAAATGAGTATTTTGGGATTTTTCTTGAGAATACTGAATAAGCAGCCACAATGAGGTTTGGAGAGTTTATTCTACATGCTTGACGTACACAAAAAAAATGAAAAAATACAAAATGGTGGCTTAGGCGTAGCTTCGTTAAAAGCGTTTTATTAGGCGCTGTGGGGGAGGTAACAGAACTTTAATGGATCTTAAGAAATCGGCCTTAATTTGTTTATACAACGCGGATTGTTGATAGATCGTGAAATTCGTGTGAACTTTTTTAGAGAATCTATCTAAGAAGCAACAGTTAAAGTTTAAGTCCATCGGATAAAAACTGCCCAAATTATGCGTCCTCCCGATGTGAAAAACGTAGTTTCGAGAAAAAACGCGTTTAAAGATTCTAAGCTGATTTAGAAGCTATCGTCCACACGAGGGAATTTTAGCTCTCATTTGAATTCTGCGTGTACCGGAAGAGGCATTTGGTAGTCGGTCTTTAGTTGATAGGTCGTTGTATGTTTGTTGTACAGCGACTAGACTAAACGACTATAACTTGTTACTTTCACCGTCTAGCCTGTTTAGTGCGTTTCGGAGCGCTCGAAGAGCCTTCGAAAAACAGCCCTTAAAATCGAAAAGAAAGCCAATCGCGTATAATTTCTTTGTATATGATTCTTGTGATTGTCAGGTTTCATTTAGACCTATAAAAAAAGTAAAAAAAATCTACTCAGATGTAATCCCTTAAAGGAGGACACCACTGTAACTCCCCATTTCCGACCGTTGACTTTGGAATTTTTTTGAAGAAAGGAATAAAATACATGGTCAAAAGAACTTCTAGGCTCCATTAGGTATATATTGAAGTATGTAAAAAAAATGTGTTTGTCAAAAGACTACAAAATCGCAGCGCACGAGTCGTTATAGCACTACTGGTTTTCAGCCAACCATCTCCGCGGTACGCAGCAGAACTGGCGTAAATTTAATCCTGGAACTAAGAGTGAAATATTTTCGTCAATTATATTACTTTTAGCAGTCAAGTACAGGGGGGAAATTAAAAAATAATTTTAAAAAACATAGAGACGAGTTTGAAAAAAAGTTCGTTTTTTTCGATCATAATTTTCAAATAAAAAGTGATATGTATTCTTTAGAAGTTTCAATTAATCGAAAAAAGCGCTCGTACTTTACTGCACGGAAAACAATGTTTCGTCACAATTAATAGTTGGTGTTTCTAAATTACTGAGGAAAGATGAACGTAATGCAGTTTCACACTGTAAACCAATCACGTTACAGCACTTTTAGGAAAAAATAATGGATCACACGTGCTTTTTTACTATTCGAACCGATGGAAATGCAGATTTGAACTGTAAAAAAATCATAATTATCACCGCCATAAAGTAAACTGTCGAATTTACAAATTAAATATAAGATATCGCGGTACTCAATGCGTAAAATATACGGAGTACCTTAAAAAAAGTGAGATTAGACTGGTAATCACTGATTTGAACCATAAAATCCTTCAACAAGCAAATGTTATAAATGAGATTAAATTCTATTGAAATTTGGTATTGTCTTCTGAAAAATGTGGTGTGAATTTAAATTAAAAACTGCAGTGTACACCTTGCAAATTGTATCGTAGCTCGGTATTATTCAATACGTACAGATTTAATTTTTACAGAGTCAATTGTCATTTTTTATCAAATCGGGCAAAGCATATTTTGATAACGGGTTGTTGAATACTAATACGGATATTTAAATTTATTAGTGTGATACATGAAAAAAATTCAAAGCGCTCAGTAGAAGTTACAGCCGACATTGCGCGGTACACCGCGTGTACCTCGAATTTTTACAATGTGCACTGTAAACGCGTGACCGCGTCAACTCGGGGGTTAAAGCGTTCAAATCTGCACGCCTAAATCAACAAAGAAAAATTCTCTTGCGTGATCGCCCTTAGTCTCGACGTCTACTCAGTGCTCTTTTGGATCTCGTGGCGTAAAGTTTTGCGCAGTGTTTTCGACAAACGACAATTATTTATAATCAATGTGAAAACGGACACACAGACAGTGAACAAGGACAAATTGTTAGTGAAGAAAAAGTGCCGTGAAAGATTTGTTGCTGCTGAAAAACGGACGAAAAAACGAAGTGAGTATTGTATTTGTACTTTTCTATCTTGCTTTCACATATAATGATGCTTGATGTACATAAAGCTATTCACTATCTGCATTATTTGCTATTTCACAGTGTAAGAATTTGTCAATGAAGTCGTTCATTTTATAACATTTTTAAATGTAAAAATTCGTGGGTCCGCTCATTTACTTTCAACAGTTTCACATAGTAAAAATTCGCAAGTCGGTCCATCTACTGTTTACAGTTTTACATTGTAAAAATTCGTGAGTCGGTCCATCTACTGTTTACAGGTCCACATTATAAAAAGTCGCGATTCGGTTCATCTACTGTTCACAGTTTCACACAGCGAACATTTATCGATCGCTTAGCATAAACTCAATAGTCCTACAGTTCTTTGTGTGAAACGTGGCGTGCACGTTTTAGAGTTTTACGTAGCAAATATCGAAGATTTTGTACCGAGAGGCGCTATTGATGTGAGACGGTACATTTTGATGGGATTTCCATCAAAATTTACAGGATTTTTTTTCCGTGTGTTAAGGCGTCACCCCCACTTGTAGCGCAAAAAAAGGCCTTTTTCATGAATTTTTTTAAAGAAAACTACAAAACTTTTTTAATCGATCAATATACCATCTTAAAGAACACATCTTGAAGAACTTTCAGTAATTTTTTTATTGAAAAATATTACATTGTTTAGTGGCAAATGGCCGTCAATGAAATAATGTTTTTATATACACGGTTTGCGGTGACCAACATTGCGGCGAAGTGGATCATCTGAAAAAAATGCGGATGGATTTAGTCAAATATAAGTATAAACTAGTCTTTAATCGAAGGATTTTAGAAAATATTCATTTTTCACAAAATGGCGGACAGTCAAAGTTTATGGTTCGATTTTAGCGAAAAAAAACGGCCGTTTTTTGGCTATAAAACGGCCATTTTTTTCTAAAAAAAAACAAATCGAACGATTAAAGACTACATTTTTATGTATTAAATAAGCCTGCAAAATTTCAAGAAGATCGGTTCATTAGTGTTCGAGTAATCTTGGTCACCGACTTCAGAAATCCCATTTTAAGAAAAACGCGTTTAAAGTTTCAATTTCAGTTTACACGAAGAAAATATTTTTTTTTGTAAGCTTACATATAGTCATCTATTCTGGGCATAAAAAAAACTGCACTTCAAATTGCACTTCAAAAAAATGCAATAAAAAAAATCGATTTTTTCAAAATCGCAAGTGGGGGTAACCCCTTAAAGAATTCTAAGAAGCTACAGTTCAAATTTCAATTCGATTGGGTGAAAATTGTTCGAGCTCTACTGCGTGTCAATTACAAAAACATTGTTTTGAGAAAAACCTGTTTGAAGTTTTCGGTACGCGCTAAAAAACAAATGCACGCGTGTAGATTTGGAGAAGCGGGGGGGGGGGGGGGGGGGCTTTTTGAGTCGGTGGGTTGCGTGATCCTTATTGGGAACGGTTTTTACTTCAGGATCAATTTTTTTAACGGTATTTTGTGTAACTGGTACTGCGTCTACCGGCGTGGCATCGCCGAAGGCGCTTTTCAGCGCTCTAAGACTCCCCTCAAAAATAGCTCGAAAACCACTTCAAAACTGTTTTTTCACCTATAAACGAATATGCATCATATTTTTTAAAGTTGAAAGGATTTTTTAATAGTGTTTCCAAAAAAAACGATTGTTTAAAGATTTTACAGTGGTGTCCTTTCTTAATCGGAGGGTCGCGGTCATTTTAACTTCGTGGTGTCACTATATTAGTCAGTATAGTAGCTATCACTATATTAGTCGGTCACTTGTTATCGTAGCGATCCTGGCGGTAAAATTTTGTACTTGAACGCTTTACACTTTCGCGCATGCTTTTTCTACCGACGCCGTTGAAGTTTCCCTCGTTGAAACGCAACGAAAATTTTCATTTACATTTGCATTACCTCATTTTTCTTATCACACAAAATCGTTTCTCTGCATATTTGAATTGTACATTTCCAAATAACAAGCCTAAATAATATTACGGAATTTTTTGTAGCCTGAGTTTGGCGAAAGAAATTTGAGATAAAATTCCTCATTGCACGAGATAGCAAATTCCGTCAACGAAAAATGCGCGCATGAAAAAGAAATCGTCTCGTTCGTACGTTTGGTCGTCTTTCACACCTTCGTTTCCGTGGGCTCGCTACGTTCTTCTTCGCATAACGATCTTACATGCAGGTCTAAAAACTTGTAGGGTGGGGAGTGACTCAGATAATGAAGCAAAGTGGAGTTCTCGCTTCTGCCAGCTGAAGCGCTGCTACCTAGGGGTGACCCAATCAAACACAGGTCCGAACAGCTATGGAATGGAGCAGATTTTTCGGAATAAACAATATTTTTAAGAGCGGTACGAGAGGAACATGATTCAGTTTTTTTACTGAGGGGCCGTACGCAAATTACGTAACGCAATGGGGGGAGGGGGCGGTTCGGCCAGGCGTTACGATCTACGTGGGAGGGGGGGGGTCAAGGTTGGTGTTCCGTCACGATTTTAAAACTGCCAGAAATAGCAAAATTTCGGCATGTTCAAGTTTTTTATTTGAACCTCGCGGGCAATTTTACCGTGGACAGCTCACAGCTTTCTATACGCAATGTCAGTTAAGGGAGAAAGTCATTGTGCAAGAACTTGCACAGTAGCTTTGCACATCCCCCAAGCAAAATTTGAAGGATTTTTTTTTAATTCTTGAAAGTACATGTATTGAAAAATATGTTGGCAACATTTTTATTTATAAGTCCGAAAATTGACGAAGTTATAGTCACTTTAGTGAGAACAGGTAGCCTGACCGGTTAGTGCCCTCAGTCTCTACAGGCGTGGCATCATTTACAATAGATAAAGTACAGGCTCTTATTATTTTATGAACTATCATGAAGATGAAGAACCGCCGTATCGCCCGCGACTAGATACTTCAATGTGAGTATCAATATTCTAGAAAAAACAACTTTATATCAAGAAACACGGAACGAAAACTTTGAACGCGTTTTTCTCGAAACTATTTTTTTCGACCTTGTCCGAGCGAATACTTAAAAACTTACCAACCCATTTTCAATTTTTTTGAAAACAATTTTGTAATCGCATTGACTAAGGTTGTACGTATCCGCGTTTTTAACGTTTGATAATTACTATTTTTAAAGACCGCTTGAATACAGAAAGAGGGCCTTGAAAATAGAAAAAAATGTCCAAGCTGTCGGCATTTTATTTAAAAAAAACCAAAATAAAAAAACGGCTACGCATAACGATAGCTACATTTGTATAGATATCGATAAATTGTTGACTTTCAATTTACAGATAACCTTTCATAAAGATGTCGATGGGACAATGAAAACAATTTTTTTTCTCGTCGTCAAATCAAGGCATACATCTCGGTTAATTTGAAAGATTTTGGCATAAAAATTGGTATAAAACTAGATGAATATATACTTCATAAAAGGAGTATAAACCCGATCCTTTCATAATTAGTTATGTCTATGAAAAAAATCGCAATTATCGACGGGAAAGCACCTGTTACGTAACGGAATAGGACGGGGGGGGGGGTTCTGACCAAGCGTTACGGTCCCGTTACGTAGGGGGGGGGGGGTTGGAAATTTTGCGTTGCGTCATTTGTGTACGCCCCCTAATGGTCCTATGGCGAGAATGACATTTATTATTCCAGTAGATTGCATTTCTCGTATGTTCGAACTTCTCCTATTTTTCAATTTGGTCTCTGGCCATGGGAATAGATGAGATATGGGGTAGATGGGGTATGAACAAATTCATACGGCCAGATTTTTTTCTTTATAATTAATCTGTTTTATTCTCAGTAGATTGCATTCCTCCTTTGTTTGTACAACTTTGATTTTCATTTTTGCTTTCTTCGTGATGTTAATAACAACCTGAAAATAAATATAATGGAAAAGGAATTTTAAAAAAGCAATAAACGCTTTGTGTATGTTTGAGAGGCACCGTTTTTAGGATTCCGTACCCAAAGAGCAAAACGGAACCTTATTAATGACACTCTGCCGTCTGTCCGTCCCTATGTCACGGGTCTTCAGCTCGTAAACGGAATGAGTTACAGACCTGAAATTTGGATATTTTGTGTAGAATGTTGACCCAAAACCGAATATTGAATTAGAAATTCAATAAAATTATTTTTCATGGGGGTCCCTACAGGAAAAAGGAGCAGAACTATGTTTTCTTCCTATCCTGGCATGTGAGATGTCGTTTTTAAAGCTCATTGAGCAGAGTAAAAATATATTTTTGTTTCGTTTCTATCTTCCAAAATAAAGAAATGGCGGGCCGTCAAAGTTGTCAACTTTAGACAATTTTTGTTACGGGATCTATCTCAAAAACTAAACTAGTCAGGAATTTAGAATTTCTGTATATTATGTACTATATACTGTATGCAAACAACTAAAAACAATGTAAAAGTTAATTTGTCGTATGTACGGAACCTTAATAGAGCGAGGCCCTACTCGTTTTTGTTTTGGGAGTTTAGCAATTTGTTTTTTACGATGAATTGTTTTTGCTGTTTTCCCACTTTCGACTCAATTCTTTGTCCTGTGGGACTTTATAAACACTGGACACTTTCTAGTGCCGTTTTTAGAGTTTCTCCAACAGTTCGGTACGATGCACGCTTTAGGCATTTTCCGAATTCAATAGACCGCTTGCTTTTTTTCGACACTACAACGGAACACGGTAACACGATTCAGAGACTTCGAGGTTATCTACTGCTGTATATCTATATCTACAAGACCCCTACGTGACAGCGCATCCAGAGACTAGATGAGGAACTAAGTATTTGGCTCACTAACGGTGACACTTCCCACCATTCAAAAACGCCGGAGTTACCAGACCTGTATGTAAGACCGTGCTCTGCATTATCGTAGCAGCAAAGCTTGCCACTCGACGAATTCGCGCGTCCTGTCTCGCAGAAATTCTTCGTCCCTCGAAGCTTGGTGCGCGAGAGCAGGAACAATACACAAACGCACGTAAATAACACGTGCACGAGAATCGCGATATCACAACACGACGAAGTCACGCTTCCGAGGAGGTGAACACGGCCGACCCGAGATTGCAGCTTCTGGTAAATGCGCGGCATGTAATAACGGATAATGACGAGACATCCAGCGACGAATTGTGACGAGAAGAAACGAAAAAAAACCAGTTCCGCACACACGTACAAGAGGGGCTTTTCTTGGCCCTCTAGCGAGTATAAAAGGTGTTGGCGCGTGGTACTTCCGCTTCGCACCTTCGCGAGTTCAACGATAGGCGTCACTGCGTGCAAGTTTACGCTCCGGTGACGAAAAGTTGGCGTACTTCGCCACCCGCGACGTCACTCGTCTGTAACATTCACCGGGCGAACAAGATGGCCGCTGGGACTCGGCGACGTTTGCGCCATACCGTTTTATGGATCCATTGTTGCCATGAAAATGCAATGTCTGTCCGGAAAATTTTGTGAGGGCTTTAACGAAATACGTGAATTTTTTCAGTAGGATTCGATCGGGCGAAACAAAGGGCCGATCTGAAACATTAGTTGGCGCGACTACGGACTCTGAACGTAAGTTCCACGGAGGCGAGAGGACAGTCGCCCAAACTCCGTACTTCGAAACGTCCGCAAAATTGTAAAAGAAAAGCATTCCACTCAAGCGGCACTAGTGTACGTCGCGTCCGATACGTCATATAAAGGGTGTCTCAGAATGACCTGATATTTCTAATTACGCGACATTTTTTTGTTGTGGCGATCATAGAGTACCAATCTTTGACAACTGGTATCAGGAAGTATTGAAGTTTAGTCATGAAGAATTACACGTCCGAGCAACGCATAGGAATTGTCATTTGCTGCATTGTTACTGCATAGTTATTGCAGACGAAGTTTCATGGTCGTGTTGTCTCCATCCGCGGCGATGTGAATAAGCCACCAAGATCATGCTATTTGATGCCATTGGACTTCTATCTTTGGGGCACGTTCTTACATACAGGTCTGGAAGCTCCGGCGTTTTTGCATGGTGGAAAGTGTCAACGTTAGTGAGGCAAAAACGTAGTTCCTTATTTATCCACTGGAAGCGCTGTCAAGTAGAAGTAGTCTTGTAGATATAGATATACAGCAATGAAAAAATCTCCTGACAGCCTGTTCATGTGTTCACAACGTTTCTAGAAATATAAACTGCCTGAAACGCTCCGGTAGAACCGCATAGTGTGGACTCGGCCTTATCCTTTGCTATATTTTATTATATTCGATTGCGGATGCGCCAGTTCGCCTATCAACAAAACCAAAAACGGCAAAAACAATGTTTTGTAAACAACAAACTTGCCAAACTGACAAATCAATAAAAACGGTGCCTTTCAAACATACACAATACGTTCGTTTCTTTTTTTTATTCCTCTTCCATTATATTTATTTTCAGGTTCTTATTAACATTGTTAAAAAAGCAAAAGCAAAAATAAAGGTTGTAGAAACAAACAAGCAATGCAATATACTATGAATAAACATAAATTATAAGGAACAAAAATTTAGACCGCACAAATTTGGGGTATGACCATCTCAAATGTCGAAAGACCAAATAAAAATATTACAGAAGTTCGAACATACGAGAAATACAGTCTACTGAAATAATAATTCTCATTCTGCCCGGCGGTTCAGGAGTGAAAAAATACTCAATCATTTTTCATTTATATCGCTCTTACAAATATTGGGTCTGTTCGTTTTGGCTACACTTTTCTACACTTCTTACGCCTTCTGAGCACTTTTTATTACTGTATCTATTAAAATTGTAGAACGTGTAGCTAAACCGAACAGACTATGTTTATTTCGAAAAATCTGCGCCTTTGCACAGCTGTTCGGACCTGCGTTTGATTGTCTAACTTCTACCTATCAACGCTTCGGGTGGCAGAAGCGGGAACTGCCTGTTTGCCTCATTATCTAAGTCACTCCCCACCCTAGGAGTTTCCAGACCTGCATGTAAGACCGTGCTTTGGGGTCATCTGACGATGAGAGGAAAAGTGTATGCCAATGATCCGCCGACCATTCCGGAGCTCAAGAAAGCAATTGGACGCACTATTAATGAAATTAGTCCGAAATTAGGCGATAATATCACTGAAAATTTCGTCAAAAGAGCTAACGTTTGCAAACATGGACTAGGCGGCCATTTATTTGATATTGTGTTCCACACATAACCTCCCGGTGCCGGATTTATACATTTCTTAAGTACAGGCCCCCCTAGGTCGCGGCCTAAATGGCCTATTGGCAAATCCGGAACTGTAACCTCCATGTTTGTACCTTATATTAAAATAAAGATGTTCTTACTTTTCAAATAAATAATACGTTTTATTAATAAATTAAAATGTCAGGTCATTTTGAGACATCCTTTATGTGCATATGATATTTTGACAGGAACCTTGATTTGTTTTCGAAATTCATCGAAAGTATGCAATATGAAATTTAAAAGTTATTAAATGACGTTGAAATTTGCATAGTTTGAATGCAACGATATATTTTTTTTCATCTCTTTATTTCTATCGTTATCCAAAGTCTTTTTTTACTAAATTGGGGTCATAAATTTCTAATAAGAATACGGAGAATGATTTGAGAGTTTTTGACGGCCTAAAGTAGTGAACAAATTCAAGTCGTTAAGGAGTTTCGGGACAAATGACGAAATGTTACCATTTGCTTCAAATTTATACAGTAAATTCTTTGTCATATGGAGAATGCACTCTCCAAATTTTAAATCAATCGTCTACACCGTTTCTATAAAATTTACAATTGAAAAACACTTTTTAACATAGGAAGGCCTATGATTAGATAACATACGGAGTACATTATGACGCTAATGACAAAATTGTCATAATGATCTGAGTGAATTAACGGTTTTGAGTGACATTTTTAACATTTTTTCACACGTTTTGCCATACAGCAAAATTTGCGGCAACTCCCTATGTTGAAAAGTGTTTTTTCAATTATACAATTTATAGAAACGGTGTAGACTATGATTTTAAAATTTGGAGGACACATTCAATAAATGACTAAGAGTTTGCTGTATAAATTTAAATTAAATGATAATATTTTGTCAATTGTCCCGAAACTTCATAAACAGAATTAATTTTCGTTGTATTCCAACAATGCAAACTTCAACGTCATAGTTATTAATATGTTTTTAGCAAATATCAAACCGTGTATATATAACGTAAATTTGTAATACTTTTCTAGTGTCCTTCATTATCGGTATATGTAGAATACAAAATAATTTATCACTTAAAAAGAACGAATCTAAATGCTAGTTACTTACATCTGTGAATTATTTTCTTTCTTTTTCAAATACTCACGATCTTCCTGCTCCCGTTTTCGGTAGTACATCAAATACGTTACGAAAAACGTATTTGCGATTATCTTTACAGATGAATTAGTCCCTTCATTGCTACTTTTCAGTCATTACTTTTTTAGGGTTAATCACATGTTATCGGAGCGACCCTGGTGGTGATGAATTTTGTACCTCTTTACATTTTCACGAACACCTTTTCTACCGCTTTCCTTATGGTACTTGGCTTCCTGTACTCTAATCTCCATAGTAAGTTTGAACAATCGCGACAAAAGTCTTCATATCCTTTTTCCGCCTTTATAAGCGAACTATTTCGGCAAGACAGGTATCAATATCTCAGGCAAGAGAGGGAATTCAGGTTGGCCCTCTGCCTTCTTATATAGTGTGTGTGTGTATATATATATATATATATATATGTGTATACACACACACACACGCACATAAACACACACACACACACACACACACACACACACACACACACACACACACACACACACACACACACACACACACACACACACATATTTCTTTCCCCTGCTCCTTACTCCATTTCCCTCTTCGCAAACCGCACCCGACCGTTGGAACGACTCCGAGATTTCTTTTTCATTTGCATTATTACCGGTAATGAAACTGTAAAGCCCCCCAAAAAAAACCACGAAGAAAAAATGTCGCTCGCTCTTTTGTCACACAGAGGGATTGTCTGCCCTGGCGGTCCATTCATTGATTGGGCGGCTTAGTACATGCGGCCGGTTTTTCTCGTCGTTTCTCTCTTCCGGCCCCGCAACAAAAACATCGCGGAACTCCGTTACCTTCTTCCAATTTTTATATTCATCTCCTAACTCAGCCTCCCTCTCTTCAGCCCGCCTTTCTCATTCTCTTACATCTCCATCGAGATTTGCGAGCGATTTACTAAAAAGTTTCGCCCCTGTTCGTAAGTACGCTTGGACAAAACGATTTCGTTGCTACAAATCATAATAATAACTTGACTCTTGTTGTTATTGTGAAGTGCATGTGTCCAAAAGGGAGAGTGAATATCGAAGAATTGAAAGTTCCATGGAAAACCTTAACGTCCCCGTCCTCTGTCCACGTCATGAAACGAGAAATCAAGTTTCCCGATGACGTCCCTCATTGTGTGCATATATGTATATATCAATCTACGTGACACTGAAGTCGGAGTGCTCGGGAAGGCCTGAATTAATATAAAGCGCGCCGGAACTGTTCCAGCATCGAAAATCTTTGTGTGGGTGCCTGCATGTGTATGAGCGAGAGAGAGAGAGAGAGGAAGAGGGGGAGCTAGAAATTAAATCGTTATCGTCGAAATATTAATCTCGGAGGCGTTTCACCAGGGCTTTCGTCCTCTTCCATACGCTTTACCATTTCCCGCACGTGTGTGAGAACGTATACGTGTACCGTGTGCAGCTATATTCCACACATATAATAACACTGGAAGACAGTAGAAGAGAAAGAGCTCACGAGTTGCAATAGGGCGAGGAGATAGGATGGATGTAATAATACACTCGTGTCTTCGTTGTGTGCCGCGCACGCTATAACCTTCGCAATAACAGCGTTCCATTTTGGATGATGGAAATACACATATAAGCATCGAATGTACATATAGATATACACAGCACACGTATGCGTAAGAGTTGTGGCATGGGTCGCGAGTGCGGGAGATTGCAAAACATGCCTAGATTAATGTTTTCTCATTCCGGCGTGTCGGACGGCGCGAGCGCGCCGTTGGCCCCGTTGATGGCGCTGCAATACCCTTTTCCTCGACGAGTATTCAGGAGCGGCGTAGCCTCGAAATTCGCGTGCTGTAACAATATCGTGCCGCGAACAATGAAAAGTAACGAATTACTACGCGTCGACAGTCGGCTCGAACGAAATTGCGCGCAAGAGGACAGAGGATGGAGAGGCACGTCGGGATTTTGATAGAAGTTTTATAAACGGTGAGTCTTATCGTAACGGAATCTTCACGGGGTAAACGTGTACGGCGAATTTGAAGTGTCTTATTTAAGGTAATCCTGTCGCCAGGCTTCAGACCATAGGATTTTCATAAATTTTTTTTGAGCTTCACTAAATATATTAATAATACTCTGTAAGATTTCAGGGTTGGTTATCGACCTAATTACGGAGAAAAGAAATATTGAAATTGGCTACTTTTGTGAAGAAATTCCTAGACGACATACAAAAACCTAATTTCCGGTCGCTACAAAAGTGTATATAATAGTGAGAATCCGTCAGATTCTTAAAAATAATCATATTTACATTCTTAACACTTGTGGAATCCAATGCTCTCAGAAAAAAATAACGCTTATTGACCTTATTTTTATGTAATATCAAGTTTAATATGAACTTCCGGTATTGGATTTATTAACATTTGCTACGATAAAGAGAAGTGACAGCAAGGCAAAAGCTGACTGTAGTCCTAACCTCATCTCACTCATTCGAATTTCTACACATTTCATTTTTGACCGACATATTTCGCCGACACAAATTTTTCTACGCTTTTTACCAGTCGTGGCCCGAATACAATGCTTTATATTTCCCGCACCTGACATTGTTTTGACAGATCGACGTTGAAAAGTATGGAGGTTAAACTCGCCTGGTTGAGTAAAAAGAGACGGATATAGAACCAATGTTGCCAAATATCAAACCTAGAAATACTGCGCGAATCGTTGGAATAACTATTTTTTCATTTTTCTAATTCAATGTGAACATTCATGCAACAGTTTACACATGGAAAATTTTGGTTATAACAAATTATTTTCTTTTGCATGTGTGAAAAATATAAATTCTGCATGCTCAAGTATGATCAGTGGCCAGTGTGAAGCGATAGGATTACCTTAAGTCGACGAGAGTCGTCGGCAGTGACGCGTTACCGCCTAGACCAAGATTGGCCAACCTTTTCAGCATGCGGGCCAAATTTCAGAAATAATTTTTTCCGTACTTCCATAGTAATGTTATATGATACGAACGCCTCATGTTGTAATGTTCTTTTGGTGATGTGTACAATAGAAGTTAACATTTATGTTCATTTGACCCAGCTCTGCAGGCCACAACACGACTAAGCCTAGACTAACCTAGGCTGCATCCATAGGCAATATGGCCGTTTTTATCGTAGTCTCTTTTTCTGGCACACATCTGTACTAGGTTCTTTTTTTGGCGTTGAAAATGCTTTTAAAACTGTACATGTTTATTGAGGTAGGCTGGGTATAGGGGTCTGATTTAGCGGGATGTCATACGAAACTAACGCTACCCCCACTCCACTACCATTGTGTTATAGTAGGGTGGGGGGAGCCGCGTCATGCTGGATGCCTGCGATTGGTTGAAAAATGACCGCTTCCCAACCAATTCTAATCTTGTTATTAATTTTTAAATTATATTACAACTTATATTACAAGTATATTACAAAAATTATATGACAATTATTATAAAAACTAACCCAAACCAACCCATCCGAACCGAAACAAACCCAATCATATACCTCAATGTATCAATTTTTTTGAAAAATAATAAAAACCAACTCATATTATTTACATATACCTGTTTTTTATTACCCGAAAAGTTTCATTACATTGTCAATGCAATGAAATAGTTGCATTTTGTGTAATATCTGTAGATTTTTTCTAAATCTAACCAAGGTGAAAGATGGACTATTCTGAGATCGGATAAAAAATGACGCGATTTGCAGTCCGTCTATCCCGGAGATTCAGAAGAGTCGACTGAAGTTGAATGTTAACATTTTCGTGCACACCTAAGATCATTGGAAACTCGCTCAATTTCAGCAAGTCAATTCTGCACAATGCTGTATGAGAGAAACTCAGGGCCATTACATCTAAACGTCAACATTGCTCTGCCTATATTATTGAGGTATTTCTTTCGCGGATCGTCGTATTTTATGAGGGGATAAGAAGGACCCTTCTGGATCATTGCCAAATTACATTGGCGCTTAATAAAAAAAAGTCACAATCAATTATTGTACCGAACGTTAAACTGGAATAAAAAAATATGCGCAAATAGTAAATTTAGATATTTTTACATTGTCTCTGAAAAGTCGCGGCTAAGAAAATTCCTCTGCTAGTCACAATTTTTCCAAGTTTTATCATTAATATTTTGTTTAATCATCTGGTGAACCCATGTTTTTATTGTCGTTACGGAATCTTTGGAATTTTTTATACGCGTAAGCAGTTAATATCAGACACCTAGAGCTATTTGGGGTATATATTATTAGATAGAACTTGGCCAGCGTTTCATTTCTGTAAAGTGTCGTATCAATGAGACGATTTATAGAGTGGTAATTTTTCTTTCAAAGATCGGTGACTTGGCTTTAAATTTTACCATTATATTGAGGTGTATTTTTGCTTGATTACAAACGAAAATTCGAAATATTTGGGTTCGCGAAAGGAATACCTTGTGTATGACAGGAATGAACTACTCAGCTGAGCGTTCATTTTCGTCAAGATCTGAGATTGACCAAATCACAAGAGCGCCTCAATGCTCTTGCCATCTTGTGTATCGAAGCAGAACTAACAAGGAATATGAAGTTCAACAACCTTGTAACAGAATTAGCGCCGTCGGAATCCAGTAGAGGTTATTTCGATTAATTTATTGTAGAAGTAAAGCATTTTCACCCGATTGTTTTATGATTACGTGTCGCGTGATTCTGCATTTGTATTGCGCTGTTACGCATTACTCTTGCGTAATGAGTAATAGAGGGTAATGGAGAAGGGCGAGAGGGCGGCAAAAAATGAGATTTAGCTAGAGGCGCCACAGATCGTTATTCGGCCCTGGTCATCGGAATATGACCAGCGCGAAAATGTTAAAGGTTAGGTGCAAAATTTCGCCACTAAATCCGCGTTATTTTGTCTTTGCCTAGAAATGTTAGAAATGTATAATTTCTGAACATAGTTATCAAATTAATATTCAGTAATTATTACTAATTAAGACAATAAGTACCAATATTATTCGTTGTTAATCATCCTGACCGAGTAGTTTGAGGTTCCGGGGCATAATTACCGAACACCGATAAGACAGGTAGCATTTGTGCTGTCTACGACGTTACCATGATTGCACAGTCTAATACTTGGTGTGCTTGATTTTCGGACAAATTCGCTATCAAAGACCTTAATAATTTTATAACGGTACTGTGAATCCTCATGTTCACGGTACCAAGGGTTAGTCCGATAATTAGTCGAACCGTACCTATTTTCTCAGCTCCGTGGTAACATTCACTTAGCAGATATAAATAATCTACTAAAGAATGATCGGGAGTTTACCATAAGCGTAATGTAATTAGCCCACGAAATACGTCGAAGTGCCGATTTTTTCTATGAAACGACACTGTGGATCGTATTCAAACTGCACACGATGATCAGCAAAGAGATTATGAAGGTCCAGAAAAAAATTCAGCTCGGTGGTAACATGTTGACTTAACCCCGTAACAACATTATGAGCTGATCACAAACGCGTTGGTATAGCATAGCATAACTTAGCATAACGTAGCATAAGGAACATTATGCCGTGACTCAAGACACAAGTGCAATCCACGAGAACATATACGAATAGACATGTGTTGCAACCCAACGTATCGTCATATGGACTTACATTAGCGGAAGGAAAATCCTCCGCGCTGCCAAATGAAAAATCGAGTTTGCGACACAAGCGTAACTGTGACTGAACTATCTATTTCACCGTAAATTTGTTAAATGAAAAAGAGAACAGAATGGACATGCGACATCAAGTAACATGACCATTTTATGAAATCGAAATGAGTAAAGTAGCTTCGAATGTAAAATGTATGTATTTATTTACCTTTTATGTCCTTATATACCTTTGAGTCCTTTTATGTCCTTATATATTTTCATCGATTTAAATGATGTTTAAACATCCTAAGAATGATATGGTTCGAAAAAAATGGTTTCAAAATCGGGCGGACTCGTAGCTCCTTCGATTTTCGACTGATTGACTTCCAATTTCAACTGCAGCTTCTTAGACAGATTTTTCAGCGAAGCACGCACGATTTCTACGATCGATAAACAATAATGGTTTTTATGAACAACTTAAGGCCGTTTTTCAGTCGAAAACGAGACTTTTTTTTCTCCGAATGGTGGCAATTTTGCAATAATCAATACTTCGCAATAATCGTATGTACTTCGCTAGCGAATATCAAGTAGATTACAAAAAAAAACATTTTTTTAGGCCCGAGTCCGCCCGTGGAGGGCCTCAAAAAAGGCGTCCTCTATCTACCGGCCACTGGGCAACCGTTTTGTATTTCTTTGGTAAATAAAAAATTGATTTGCGTACCTACCTACCGATGTGTAAAATAAACCCTTCAAACTTTATTTTGATTGCTTGGTTAGCATTATTAAAAAATCCAGAAAAGCCTTGTTTTCCGACCATCTAAAGGTATACAAGGCCTTAAGGGGTCTTCTCACTTTAGATCCTAAAAAGGCTATTTTCATGATTTTTTAAAATAGGTTAATATTACAGATATTGATATATTAGGAGTACAACTTTGCAGTGACCGTTTTACTTAGAGAGCCACTGCGGCCGAAGTAGTGGCCCTAGCTCAATAAAAAAAGTGGCATTTTAAACTAGAGGCTCTGCCAATGTAAACAATTTAAAAAAGCTAATGGATACGTGTATGCATTATAAAGTTATAGGCACTCAAACATGGCAACCTACGAACCGAATTCTCAGCATTTGCGGGAGGTTATGATTTACTTCTTCAACATCAAGAAATCTGCGGCTGAGGCCCACCGTTTGCTTGTAGATGCTTACGGGGAGGATTCTATTAGTGAGAAAACGCGTCGGCGGTGGTTTCAACGCTTCAAAAGTGGAGATTTTGAGGTCGAGAACAAGCATGGTGGCGGAAGGCAGAAAGTTTTTGAAGACGCAGAATTGGAAACCTTGCTGGACCAGGATTCGTGCCAAACTCAAGAGGAACTCGCCGAGACGTTAGGAGTAACCCAGCAAGCAGTTTCAAAACGTCTCCGGGATATGGGTATGATCCAAAAGCAAGGAAACTGGGTCCCGCATGAGTTGAAGCCGAGAGACATCGAGCGCCGATTTTTCACCTGTGAACAACTGCTCCAAAGACAACAAAGGAAGGGATTTTTGCACCGGATTGTGACTGGAGATGAAAAGTGGGTTCACTACGATAATCCTAAACGCCGAAAATCATGGGGACTGCCTGGTCATATTCCGTCATCGACGCCCAAACCGAATATTCACGGATCCAAAGTGATGCTGTGTATCTGGTGTGACCAGCTGGGCGTTGTGTACTATAAGCTGCTCAAACCATCCGAAACCATCACAGGGGAACTCTACCGACGTCAGTTGATGCGCTTGAGTAAGGCACTCAAAGAGAAACGGCCACAATTCAACGAAAGACATGACAAGGTGATACTGCAGCATGACAATGCCCGACCCCATGTTGCAAATGTCGTGAAAAAGTACTTGGAAACGCTGAAATGGGAGGTTTTATCCCACCCGCCGTCCTCTCCAGACATTGCCCCTTCCGACTATCACTTGTTCCGGTCAATGGCACACGATTTGGCTGACCAGCACTTCGGTACTTACGAAGAAGTCAAAAATTGGGTCGATTCCTGGATTGCCTCCAAGGACCAAGACTTTTATCGACGCGGGATTCGAATGCTACCTGAAAGATGGGCCGAGGTCGTAGCTAGCGACGGGCGGTACTTTGATTAAAAAATATGTAGCCACTTTTTTTATAATAAAGCCTTAAACTTTTGAAAAAAAAAACGGTCACTGCAAAGTTGTACTCCTTATAAAAGACATTACACTTAATAAATACACTTTCGAAATACATTTTTAAAATTTATTTATTTATTTAAGTCACTATTTATAGACGATAATGGTCGTTAAAATAATGTCCTAAAAACATTGTAGGTCTGCGCTGTTCATGAAATCTCGGAGATGGATCATCCTAAACAAAAATTAAACGGTTTTAGATTCAGTATGTTAATGGCTATAGCGCATATCATACGATTTGTTATATATGCAAAAATAACGAAATAGCGGACGTTTTTCGAAAAAACGTATTTTAAAAATCGTTTTTGGCAAAAAAAAAAGTAAATAACACATTTTTTTAATCCTTCATATGCACAGCTATAGTTGTAAAGCACTTCATATGCACAGCTATAGTTGTAAAGCATATGTCGTCAAAATTTCATAAGGATCGGTTCAGTAGTTTCGAAGATTTTATCAACAAGCCGTCGAAAAACGTTGTGTCGAGAAAAACGCGTTTAAAGTTTGTTTGGGTTACATAAATACATCAACATTTTTCTTCAATGTATTTCGAAAGTGCATTAATTAAGTGTAACAACGTTTATATCGATATCTACAATATAAACCTATCGAAAAAAATCATAAAAATAGTATGTTTTAGCGTCTAAAGTGTGGAGACCCCTTAAGTATTTAGGTCTAGAGCTACAGTCTAGAGCCCGGGGAAAGGTGATTTTCAACCACTTTTTATGGATAACCAATTGGTAGAATGAAAATTCCCTTTAGTGATGTATATTCTACATATTTTCGAGCATCCTCCCAAATTTTTTTTACAAGATTTTGTAACAAAATAGCGGCACTGAAGCTAGATGAAGCGAGTGGCCTTTGCCTGGCAATGTCCTGCGTTCGGCAACCGTATAACGTCAATTCTTCACCGATTGACATGAAATTTTCGTTAGAACTTTACAACACCATTTTGCATCGAAATATGGAGGAGATTTTCGATATGTTCAAACGTTGTTCCAAAAAAATCATTTTCAGCGATCTTTTTTTTACTGAAAATATGTTTCTTTTAAACTGCACCATGTTATCGATGATCGATATAGCCAGCAAGAGTGAAAAAGGTCAATCAAACCCCATTCAAAATTCATATTAGATTAAAAACATCAACAAGTCACTAAAGAGATAATAATGGTTATCAAATAATAAGGACCACCGGTATCCGCGCAGCTAGAAAGAACGAGTACAACAACGGATAGCGAACTGTCTCCATGACAGTGTTGCGGTCATTTTCACCTGGAAATGAACCTCAGATCCCAGTCCCATAGTACATGCACAGTATACAGGAGGTCTTTTGCATCGAAGAGAGAAAAAAGTCAATTACCGCGAGTCCGGAAGGATGAATGAATTGGAGCGGAAGCAAAAGCTGTGTATACAGATAGAATATATACGCATAGGCTAACTCTTCATCTCTCGTGCATAATACTATAGCGATCGAGTGATCCGACGAGGATCGCGAGTGAAACAACGCGAGGACGAGAACATACGAGACCATTGTTTAGGTTTAGCGCAATCACAAATGCTACTCGTTTCGCGTTGGTTATGTATAGATCGAGAGAGGTTCGAAGGTTTGCTCACTGTATGTGAGCCTACCAGTTAGAACACGTACAAATGTGTACATACACACACACACACACACACACACACACACACACACACACACACACACGCACGCACGCACGCGCGCACGCACACACACACACACACACACACGCACACACACGCACGCACGCACACACACACACACACACACACACACACACACACACACACACACACACACACACACACACACACACACACACACACACACACACACACACACACACACACACACACACACACACACACACACACACACACACACACACACACATATATATATATATATATATCTGTACGTATGGTAAATGGAGAGATAAAGGGCACTGATTCGTGCAATAGTTGAATAGGTCGTGAGAGAGTCGACTATAAGCGTTGTTACGTTTTTTCTTTATCAACCTAAGTATAAACGTCATTGGGGATCAAAACGTAAAAATATAATCGGCGTAACAACACACATTTTTCGTAATTTTGGCCAATTAAAAAAAAACGTAAGCGATTGGCTAATTTGAAATTGAAATAAAATCTAAAGGTCCAAAAATGAAGAATCTGCAGCTTTTGTACTTTGCTGGAAAGTTTACCAGATAGGAATAGTTGATCACAACTACGTGATCTTTGTCTTGGTGAAAATGATTTTTTACGATTTTTTTCAAACCAAATTGAAGACTGATATTTCAATTGAAAGCAAAAAACCACTAATAGAAAAAAATAAATTATGACAAGTATAGTTCTATGGCATTTGTCGTCTTCTATTGAATGACGACTGAAGTACGAGAGAGAAAAAAGAGAGGAAGAATGCTGCAAAAGTGTGGAAAGATCTGGGCGTGGCGAGAGAGTAGAGGATTAAGCGAGTCTAGCAAAACTGCAACCCTCTTCATCCGCCACTTGCATCTACAGTTGTATATATGTAGACATGCTGGATGGATAATACAGACATAGCTACAGAGCAGACAACAGGAGCGGTGGGTTTTGTGCGAACGCGCGATTAAGTGAATAAGAGCGGAGGGAGAACAGAGCGTATCATATAGGGAAGACAAGGGCGGTTCCACTGGGCGGCAATAATGTGTCGAATGAATGGCGAACTTCATTCCATTAGGGTTTACGGAATTTGAGTAAAGACGAAGTATATTGCGATGACTGAAGATACCTAATACTGGAAGACATCATATCAGTATATGTTTCTTTAATAATAACGAAACCAAAAAGTACAATTCTATTTTTATACTTCTGATGTTTAGTTGCTCACATAATCGCAGCCGCATTTCCTTTCGATCGAAAAAAACAGAATCACATCGTTTACGCAACAAATGAGCAGCTCATCCACAAAAAATATCTACGAAATTTCAAGGCCGTATTTCTATGATTTTATCTTGCAAAAATCGATAGTTAAATCTTTAAACGCGTTTTTCTCGGAATGAGATTTTTCAAATTTGCTGACATTGTAACTCAAGGAGCAATTATCCGATTGTGAAATTTGGACTGAGTACTCTTGAAAATATTTACCCTACAATGACGTAGGATATTTTTGATTGGATGAAAATTGACGATTTGGCTAGGGATGCAACGATATATCGAAAATTCTATAATATCGGCACACTAATATCGATCTTTATATCGATATCGCAGGACTGTCGACACGATAATATCGAAATCGAAACACACGAAATATTGGAAAACGCGATGTCCAGTCGGGTGAAGGTACAGACGCATATATTCCACACCACGCCGCCACAAACCTAACCTGCCCCGTTAAAAAATTCGAGAAATTACGTGCCTATGATCTCGTTCGTTCGTTCGTTTGTCCTGCGTACCGTTCATCGTGTTTGCGTTTTACGTCAAAATTAATTTAAACTTTCGACAAATATGAAGAAAAGCAAATTGTGGTGCCATTTTAAAAAGTATGCAGATGGTGCTGTCTGTGCGATATGTAACAAACACGTAAAAACTTTAGGCAACACGTCTAACCTTGCCGCTAACGTGACACATCATAAAACTGATTATCCATGTCGATCTACATCACAAAGGCAAAATGGTTTTGTTTCAGTCAATTTGAGTCTCTAAATTGATAATTTGTATCATCTTAAATCCTGGAACTATGTAGCCTGTCAAGTTTAAATGTACGTGATATAAGCCCGGTCAATATTTTTCGGTTAATTTTTGTTTGTCGATAGTGAACTGAACGAATGTACGCTATGAGCCATCTTCCCATCCTCGCAACATTGATACCAGCCGAACGTCTTTTCTCAAAGGCGGGATCAACCGTCACACAAAACAAAAATCGTTTACTTGGGAGAAGATTGTCCAATTTATTACTTTTAGGATCTATCGATAAAATGTACTGGGAAGTTTGTTAAACATAAATAACACAATGATGTATTAGAAATAAATAATACAACGGTTTCCTTATAATAAAAAAACAATAACATTTTGGTAAAGTTAAATCGTCTTTCATTATGATTTGCGTTTGGTTTCACAACTTTTTATTTATTTAAAACAACACGGAAAATATCGATAATATCGATAATATCGTTCGTTCGCACGATCGATATATCGATTATCGATATTTACCTGTTTCCGATATAAATATCGATATCAATATCGATATTTCTATAACTTTGCATCCCTAGATTTGGTACTGAAAAAAACGACTATTTTATAGGCAAGAAAACATACTTTTCTTCATAACTACGCCATTTTGGTAGATTTTGATATTTTTCGAAAATTCTACGTCATTGTACCGGAAATACCATGCAGTTTAACGACATTTTTTCCTTTTTCGGTTTCAGCTACTCAATCGGGCGGAATCATGTCAGCAGTGGAGGAACTTTTTTTGCGCCTCCGAAGGCAGCGCATAAGTTGCTTGGATCTTAATATTTTTCTATCAAAAAATTATGTAATATATGTCAAACATAGCCAAATATATTCTTAATTTTCCGAAACATTTAATTGAATGCTTTTCTTCCAAAAAATTATCGAAAATCACACAAGTTTTCAGCGTTTACACTGGTATAGCCCCTTAAAGGCATGTGCCAGGTCAACATAACCTCACAAATTTTCGAACAGATTTTTCTCACATACGGTCAAGTGCTTTAGGAAAAAGAAAGCGTCAGACTCTGTAGAATTCACTGGCGCAGGGCTTGGCGATTTTCTTTTGTCCTGAATATCATTCATTTTTAAGAAATGTCTGTTTGGAAATTGCAGCGATCTCTCTCGTACTTATATGCATGTGATACAGCTTCTATATCGCCTCAAACACGCATCACAGTGCAACCTCCTTATCATATATCTCTTCATGCACTTACTTTTTTCTGCAAGAGGAGAAGTAGTCTTGCCACTACGTCATAATACTTTCCGCCCTGGGATTAATTAGGGTTAGTGGGGAGACTAGTTTTATCACTGCAGGGAAGAAAACAATACTTAGGGTCGTGAGTGATAGAAAGACTTCACTCTTTTATCGTACGACTGTATCGCGTTTGCACGAGGGCACAGGGAAACTGTAGAAGACCTGTGCCAATACAGGCGGTTGTATTTGAATGCGCCTGAGTCGTATTATCATCAAAAAATCATTGTAACTGCTTTCTGCTCAGTTCCCGGTGTTCGAACCAGTATGAGTCCGAGTAGTCACCCTCGGTTGGCGGTTCCTAACCTATTATCAGAGGACATTACATCTCTGGTATTTGGAAAATAGTATGGTGGTATTCTATCCGTTTTTGCGATGTTTCGAGCTTTCGAATTACCTGTCATTAGAAAAAGTAATTGAAAGTAAAAATTCTCAAATATAGTTCTTATATGTTAAATACAATCAATCATAAGTGGCACAATATATCGACCAGGGGCCGGGTTGACATTCCGAACTTCGAATGCTTCGACGGTTTAAAATTCCGAATTTTAATGTTCCAAAATTCAAGATGGGGCCGGGTTGAAATTCCGAACTTTGAATGATCAGAACGCTCAAAACTCCGAAAGAATACTACCTCGAAAGATCAAAATGCCGGAAGAATTTTACACGAAAGACCGAAACTCCGAAAATCTGAACCCCATCAAAATAATTCGGCTATGGAAGTTTTAAAAGTTTCTAAATTTTCAATAAATCGACGAATTATTTCAAGAATTTTTTTTTATTATAAAGTGATTATGCGTCAATTTTCAAATTTGTCTAGACAATGTTGTATGTTCTACATCATTTACAGTCAACTGTGTAGACTTTCGCTGTCATGATCTTGCCATGGGGGCCGGGTTGAAATTCCGAACTTTGAAATGCGCCGACGGTTTAAAATTCCTAATTTTAATGTTCCGAAATTATAAGGTTCATTAATATCATGCCAGGAAAAGTCTACACAGTTGACTGTAAATCATGTAGAACGTATATCATTTTCTAGACAAATTTCAAAATTGACGTAAAATCACTTCTTCATACAAAAAATTCTTTAAATAATTCGTCGATTTAGTGAAAATTTTGAAACTTTTAAAACTTCCACAGTTGAATTATTTTGACGGTGTTCAGATTTTCGGAGTTTTCGTCTTTCGTGTGAAATTCTTTCGGAGTTTTGAGCGTCCTGATGATTAAAAGTTCGGATGCATAGTTTTATAGCTCAGGGTCTTAATTTTAATGTTCAATAAACATTTTGTGAAAATTTAAAAAAATTTTCGAGTTATGACTTGTTAAAATTCAGATCGCCTACTGCACTACGGCGAACCGCTCCACCGCGTTTACCCTTTTATCTTTTGCATTTTTCTCCAAGTTGTGTTTTATGAAACATTTCAGGTCGTATCTAAAAATCTGGTCGTCCGGTTCACTTCAAATCCGGACGGAGCATAGTTTATAACATTTCCCATCGTATGACTGGATGGCTTTGTCATACATGTATCCATTTCTTAATAACAACTGATTAATGTTTTTATTTTTTTTAATCGAAAATCCACCTTTATTCACTACAGCTTGCCATTGTCTCAATGTTCAAAATTTCAAAAAAGTATTCGGCCTCATGAAAGCATTATCATTATACTAGAATTACATTTTTCAATTCAGATTCCCCTAGTTGTCAGAACCATCTACCCCAATTGGCCACGCAGCAACGGCGACACTTGATTTAAGTCGGTCCTCTAGTTTCTCGCAGGTTAGAGCAGGTATACTTTCGCAGGTATACTACTCGCAGGTTAGAGCAGGTATACTTTCAAACGCGTTTTTCTCGAAACACCATTTTTCGAAACGGTGACCACGATATTTCAGAAACTACTGCACCGATCTTGTTCAAATTTATCCAGCATCTTTAATATGTTATAAGCCAGCGATTGAACTAGGATTATCATGATTGCTTCGATAGTTTTTTTTGTACGAGCGAAAAACTTAAGAAAAAATGAGTAAAAAATAGAATGTAATTTTCAAAAGTGTATAAAAAAGTCAATTTTTGTAATTTAGAATTCACTCTAGTTCAATCGCTAGTCTTAAATATGAAGATTAAAATGCCCTTTGGTTTTTTGATTTCAGATAAGCAGAACAGCCGCAATCTTGGTCACCGTCAAGCACCTCTTTTACTTGATGTCTTCCTGTCGGCTACTATAACGTTTATTCTATTATAGATTTTGATTTCAAAAAAATTGTAAAGCTTATTTAAATGTTAATAAAGATTATGCCAAAATAATGAGATTGATGATTTCGATGCTTTGCCCGTAAAAAATTATTGAAAAAGCCGTAAAAAAACAGCCGAGAAACTAGAGGACCGCGTTAAATAATAACAACGTCATTGTGTATGAATATTTCTCAATTTAAAGAAACTCATATCTCGCAAGATCATGTGCTAATTGTGTGTAAAATTCCGACTTCGTTGTCCCAATAATCTCATTAGAAAAAAATCTTGACAATCAACCTGTTTTTGGGCCCCAAGCAAACCCGTTAAAGGCTAGAACCTGGCCACCTAGTCACTCTATCCAACTTACAAAGCTAATGCCACAGCCAAAATCAAATGACCACATTTTCCACAGTCATTCCAATTTGAAGGCTTATCTTGCATTTTTTGTTTCTCTTTTGAGTTCTTTGCTCTTCTCTTTTGTATCAAGGTTGACAATGATGTTGTCGATTTAGGTGTGTCATTCGGCAAAACTGCAATAACAAGGCTCCGAGTCGAGATCCATGTCAGCTGATAATGTATTACTCGTCCAACCCTTATCGAAACACGGGGCTAGCCCCCTCGCCCAAGTAGCATACGAAAACTGTTGCGAGGAAGAAAGAAAGAGGGATAAGAATAAGAAAGTGGGACGAGCCGAGGAATGATCCGCGTTTGAGTATATGCAACGTAGGGAAATGCGGTAGAGCGTGGGTCTGGGTTAGCCGTGGTCGGCTGCAGAGGTCTCTGAGGGGTGTGTGAAGGGAGAAAAAAAGCACAGGGAAGAGAGGCGCGCATCAGGGCAGACAGAGGCCGCATATAGCCCCAAGCCATGTAATTCATTACTAAAGCAATCTCACCCTGGCACCCTCTCTCTCTCTACAGTACTCCCCAACCCATTCTGGTCGCAACCCCCGGCCAGCACAGATATTCTCTTTCCGCCCCTGACCCATCAGCCCCTCTCTCTCTCTCTCTCTCTCTCTCTCTCTCTCTCTCTCCTTCGCGCGCGCGATGCAGAAAAGCGCGCTTGCGAGAGCACACCCGCGAGCCGCGTTATAATATAAAAAAGCCGAATATAATAGAGCCCTGACAACAAAACAAACGCGAAACACAAAGAGAGCGCCGGCGAGAGAGGTAGAGAGAGAGAGAGAGAGAGAGAGAGAGAGAGAGAGGGAGGGAAACAGGGAGGAAAAACTCGCGCGCGCACCTTCTCATAATTAAAAAGATTGCGTATACTTTCTTTTTCGCTTTCCTACCCCCTTGTCACTGACGACTACAATGGCGTTCAGTATATATGTATATATATAGGGATACGTGTAGTGAAAAAAGTCGCCGCCGATTTTATTGCGACTTCAGTGATTAAAGAATATCCAGTAAAAAGAAATACACAATGCTTATACATTTGCGTACTACAGAGCGTGCACCGTGTTGCCTTCAGTCGTACTTTTTCATTCATTCAACTATACGTCCCGCGGCTAATTGATAAATAAATCGATTTTTTTATTTTTCTAAATTTTCGCGGTACCTGGATAAGATTTTGGCAAACATTGACGAAGGGTACGCAATTTTTCGGGGCGAGTATCCTGTCGAGTGTTCTGGGCTTTTTAATAAAGAGACACCCACCCTGAGGGTAAGTATGTTGAAGAGGATGGAAGAGGGAGAAAATGGAGAGTCGGTGTGAAGCAGCACTCGTGGTTGCCCTCTTTGAAATACTTGAAGAGTACTTACGTGTCGTCCAAGTGCGTGCACACAGGTGTACAGGCTTCTGTGCGCTTCGAAGTCGTTGCAAACGCTTAATACCCGTACGCGATCGATATACGTGTATAGTCGAGTAAGTGTGTAAGTAGTATGCAAGTGTTTAGTTGTATACTTGGAGTGGAATGTTCTTGTACCGATGAGGTTCACACGGACGTCGATATAACCACCATGTGTACGACAGAGATAGCTGTTTCATAGATTTTCAGTTTTATCTTTGTAACAACTGATATTATGGGGACAATAGACGGTAGGGAAATGCGGTCTGATTTTCGGAAAAAATTATGGAGTATACACTCGTCGTTTACTCGGAGTGTAATCCGCCTACGCGGAATGTTGGGTGCGAGATTGTCGAACCACCGAGCGATGCAATTAATTGCCTTAAGGCGGGAGCTTGAATTAAAAGGTCCAAAAGAAGCGTTTTTTCGGGATTTTTTTAGATGGGAAAAAACAAGTGACCCCAGTAAACATTGAGGTATCGTTTCATGTATATTTGAAATGTATAAAAAAAATGTCAACATGACACAATAAATGAATACAGATTTATCAGCCTATTCCATATGCGTCTTGCCACTGCAGTCCCCAATTGGCGGGAAAGATGCAGCTCGTAATTCTTGACTGAAACAAAAAAACCAATGAAATTTTCAATTGTCGTATATTTTTCTTCTGGGGGAATTAAGAAAAAGATGAAAAAAATCGTGAAATTATAACTTTCCTCAGGTTTAAAAAAATGAGTTAAAAAAACAATTTAAGGTGCTATAAAAATAATTTAGAAAGACTTTTTCAACGATTTTTTAAATTCACTTGGAAGAGATTTTCATAGTGAAGAAAATAAAGTTTGGTTCGATTCAATAGGTCGTTTAGTTTTTTTGCTATCACGCCCGCCAATTTCTAAAATCACTGAAAACGATTTTTCAAAAATCACTGCACCAACGAAATTCCACATTTTGCAAGCTTCTTTTACATATCAAAAAGCAGTGCTTGAACGTAGGAATTCTTTTTCGATGCATAGTTTTTTTTATCGACGAAAATTGAGCTTTTTTCACCGAAAATCGATACTCTAACTTTGGATTGCAGCTGTTTTTTTTTTAAATCAATATTTGATTTGAATATTGAAAAATCGTAAATGCGTTTTTAGTACCGTTGGAATAAGTGCAAAATTTTCCATCGTTCTTTATAGCAAAACGCATTCTCGATTTTTTTTTTTGTAGATGCCGCCTTCTTCCATACGACGGCAGAGCAGTGGTCACTGCGAAGGACGTTTTTCAAACACCGGTCTACACAAACCATTGCGTCTATCACATTTATTCATATTTTTCAATACAAAAATTGTAAAAGATACTTCAAACCATATTCTTTAATGTAAGAAAAAAGAATTTGAAAACCTGCACACGTTTTTCCAGAAGAAAATCGCGAAAATTCTAAAAGTGCTTGTACACACTGGAATACGCCGGCGCATCGTCAAAAAATGCTGTGCACAGTTAAAAATAATGGTACACGGGTCCAATATCGACACTGGTGGATGGGTGGTCAGGGTTTGGCTCCGGCGGTCCTTCGAGTTAAGCAGCGTTATGCGTGGCCGATACTACGAGTGGTGACCGCGTACCCGTGCCCCGGCTGGCGCATCGACCGGGGTGAGCGGAAGGCTAACACTTCAGAGACCTTGGGGTAGATAATTGAGTTAAACGTCTGTACACCAGAGAATCAGAATAATATGGGGCCGTCTAACCAGTACGGGTTTCCACAGTTTCTCCGTGTGGGCAAACGGGGTACAGTGTAGCTTAAGATTGCTGGGAACGTAACAGTAGTTAGGTTAGATTAGCGAAATGCGGGTGGGGCGAGACAGGAAAGGGCTCAATTGGGAAGCGTTCTACGTAAAAACCCGCAAGGGTATACGTTGGATTTAAGGGAAAAAATTAAGGTGTGTGCACAGGTACAACACAGTTTTTGAAGCTCAACACTAATTGACTGTGCTCGAAAAGTCTCATACACGTTTAAATAAACTGTAGGGAGGTAAAAAATATTTGTGCACGGGTACAACACAATTTTAGAAGATCAACACTAATCGACGGTGCTCGAAAAGTCTCATACACGTTTAAAAAAACTGTAGGAAGGTAAAAAATATTTGTGCATGGGGACAACACAGTTTTAGAAGTTCAACACTCATTGGCTGTGCTCGAAAAGTCTCATGCACGTTTCTATAAACTGGAGTAAGGTAACAAATATTTGTGCACGGGTACAATACAATTTTAGATGCTCAACACTAATCGACCGTGCTCGGAAAGTCTCATACACGTTTAAATAAACTGTACGGAGCGAAAAAATATTTGTGCACGGGTACAACACAGGTTTAGAACCTCAATATTAATTGACTGTTCTCGAAAAGTCTCATACACGTTTAAATAAACTGTAGGGAGTTAAAAAAATTGTGCACGGGTACAACACAGTTTTAAAAGTTCAACACTGATTGACTGTGCTCGGAGGGTCTCATACACGTTTGTATAAACTGTAGGAAGGTAAACAGTATTTGTGCACGGGTGCCACACAGTTTAAGAGACTCATCACTAATTAACTGTATTCGAAAAGTCTCATATACCTTTGTATAAATTGTACGAAGGTAAAAAATATTTGTACACGGGTACAACACAGTTTGAGAAGCTCAACACTAATTGACTGCGCTCGAGAAGTCTCATACACGTTTGAATCAACCACAGGGACGTAAACAATATCTGTGCACGAGTACAACACAATTTTAGAAGCTCAACACTAATTGACTGTGCTTGAAAAGTCTCATACACGTTTGAACAAACTGTATGGAGGTAAAAAATATTTGTACCCGTCGTACGACCCAGTTTTGGAAGCTCAACACTAATTGACTGCCCTCGAAAAGTCTCACACACGTTTGAATAAACTGTAGGGAGATATAAAATACCTGGGCACAGCTGTGCACAGGTACTAGTAATTGCCTGTACTAAGAAAAATTCGTATCCATTTGGATAAACTTTTCATAAAAATCGTAAAAACATTGTGAATACTTGATAATACTCGCACACAGATACAACACAGTTTTATAAGCTCGACACCGAGTGACTGTATTCGAAAAGTCTTATACATGTTTAATTAAACTTTGGCAGGGTAAAAAATACATTACATCGCCAATTCTTCACCTATTGACTTGACATTTTTTTGTGGACCCTTATAATAATATTTTACATCGAAGCACGTAAGGGATGGATAATATGTTAAAAACTTAAAAAAAAAACAAAAATTATTTTCCTCGTTTTTTTATTACCGAGAACATTTTTTTTCAAGCATGCACCATTTCATAAAAAATCGATATTTTTCGATTTCCCTACGTACTTCTAAGGCGAATCTTATTTAGAGCTGAAACTGTTTTGAATTTTCGTTCCAGGTAAAAAAATTTAAGAGTTAATTTATCCAGCTTCTGCGCCACCATTTCGTTACAAAATGTTGTGAAAAAATGTGTTAATATACATGGAGATTTGTAGAATAAATGCTACTAAACGGAATTTTCGTTCTATCAACTGGGGACCCGTAAAAAATTGTCGAAATTCACCTTTTTCCAGACTCTAGACTCGTAGTCTCACTTAAAAATGTTTTTCTACTTATAAAATTCACTTTCAGCTTTATATCTCATACGCGTTAAGTCTACATAGATATATCATACGATAAACGTGGTGTCTAGGTGAGAAGCGATTCGGAGGCGTGGACCAACGTCGACGGAGGTGCAGAACCGCCCCTGTTTAAATTCTTTGGCCAATGAGACGATTGCAAAGCATCGTCAACCCCCGCGAGCACGGGGGTTGTTCCAGAAGCTCGGCGAATCTCGTATCAGTCTCTCGCCATCCGCACGGCATCCCCTACGTCCCGGTGATAAAGTTCACCCCCGTATCTTTAATCTCTTGCTAAAACGCATCTCGCGGGTTTCTTCCGAGCGCCAGAGTTCAACGACAGAGTTCAAAGTTGCGATATTTTGCAACCGGAAGTGAAGACATCTCGATTCATTTTTCGAACTTTCTATGTTGATTAAAAAAAATTAACACTTTGATCGTCATCGTTCGCGCATTTCTGGCTGCAATATCGTCGAAACATAAATTTTGTAATTAAATACGTATAAATACATATATAACGGATATACATACGCATACGGATAAAAATAAATACAGCCCGAGAAAATATGGCTGGACCGTATTTATCGCCCCTGGGACCTCAGGCCGATTTACTTACCGAATACATGTTCGGACGGCGTCGTCAGGTCAGTGTACGTTTTTACATTCTCACATTTCTTATTCCGCTTGACGGGTCTTCTCACTTTGACGCTAAAAAAAGATTATTTTCATGAATTTTTTGATACGTTTACATTATAGATATTGATATAAAAGTTTTTACACTTAATACACTTTCGAAATACATTAAACATTTTTTTTATGTATTTATGCAACCCAAACAAACTGAACCCGTTTTTCTCGAAACAACGTTTGTCGCCGGGTTGTTGATAAAATCGTCGAAACTACTGAATCGATCCTTGTGAAATTTTAACCACATATTCTTTACAACTATAGCTATAGCGCTTTTTAAGGATTTTTTTAAATGTTGATATTTACTATTTTTTGGCCAAAGACGGTGAAGAAAAACACGTTTTTTTTTGGTTTTCGAAAAATGTCCGCCATTTTGTTATTTTTGCATATATCGAAAATCGTATGATATGCGTACAGCTATTAACATACTCACTCTAAAATCGTTTGATTTTTTTGTTTCGGATAATCCATCTCCGAGATTTCATCAACAGCGCAGACCCACAATTTTTTTAGGACATTTTTTTAACTACCATTTTCGTCTATAAATAGTGACTTAAATAAATAATTATTTTTAAAGGTACTTCGAAAGTGTATTTATTAAGTGTAACAACTTTTATATCAATTTTTATAATATAAACCTATCAAAAAAGTCAAGAAAATGGCTTTTTTGCGTCTATAGTGAGAAGACCCCTTAAACGTCGTTGTTTTTTCTACCCTCTCGGAATATGGCATCGAACATATACTCCCTCCTGCGCTCACATATTTTTCCTCCAACGACAATCAACCCGTGCGAGGAACATACGTAGAAGTAACGATATAAATTTCCCCTATCAGCAGAAATCAATTTTTTGGTCCATCCAGCATCATCTTGATTCGCTACTGTTTTTGTCGACTCATCCAAACGCAAATTCCATCAGACTCGCTCTTTTCATGGCAATTCTCTTCTGCAGAGACGCAATCGAACTACATTTACACCGCAGCAGCTCCAAGAACTTGAGTCGCTCTTTCAAAAGACTCACTATCCAGATGTGTTTCTTCGCGAGGAGGTTGCCCTTAGAATTACACTTTCGGAAGCTCGAGTTCAGGTAACGATAACCATTTTCAAGAAGAAGAACAACAATATCAATAACTATAGCAATAACCATAATGATGACGATTGTAGTACTAATACCGATAATAATAATAATAATAATAATAATAATAATAATAATAATAATAAACTAATAACAGTAAATAACGAAAATCATAATAATGGTGATCGTAAATAGTAATAATAATAATGAAGATAATGATAATAATCCTTTTAAAGAATTCTTTACTTACTAATCAAGTTTGTTAAGAGGCAAATGATTATGGCTATAGTATCATTAACAATCACAACAATTATTAGAATAGCAGTAATGATAGCAATCGTGATAATCATAACAGTGAATAATGATAATCGTAATAATTATGATTTTCTGACAATTTTTTATTTAGTAATCAAGTTTAATAATGATATCCGATAAAAAGTACTTATTAATACTGAATAAGAGCAATAATAGTAATCATGATGATAATAATGACAGCAAATAATTATAATCGTTTCAGTGAGCCTTGTCAATAGTAATAATAACGACAATAATAATGATGATGATAATAATACTCGCTTGTGACAATTTTTTATTCAATAATCATGTTTAATAATAATATCTGGTAAAAATATATTCATTAATTTTTTTTACATTTATTCTTCTATTTTTATTAATTTTGGTTATTAGTTTATATTTATTAATACTAAATCACAACAAAAACAAGTTCTATATAACGTCGCTAATCTATTGGATAATCGATTTGGATGTAGAACGAGGTTCGAAGGTATGAGGAAAAGATCATTCTCACAAGCAAACACAATTTTTAATAAATACTCCGAGTAGTACTGAAATATTAAGACGTAAAATTAAAAAAAATATTAAACAATATATAAGAAACATTTTGAAATATGATTTACTGCCGGAAATAGAAAGAGTTTTCCAAAAAAAATAACAGCAATAACGGCGGTGATAACAGTACGATTGTGAAGTGTTACCTAATTGACTTCTCCGTGTCTCGTGCACGCGTCAGGTTTGGTTCCAAAATCGTCGGGCCAAATGGCGGAAACAGGCGCGTCTTCAGTTGCTCCAGGACGCTTGGAGAATGCGGTGTCTTGGCCTCGGCAGTGCGGCGCCGCTTCTTCTTCGGCCACCACCGACTACGAATTCCGAGGGTCACGAGGCCCCGTCGCCCCCGCCGACGGCCCTCGGCTCACCCAGTGACAAAAGTCAGGAAAACGGCACGGGTCCAATGTCGATGTGTCGGGACTACAGGATTTTGCCACCCCACGGGTGAGCCGATATTCGACGTAAAACATGACGAATGATTTTTCAACTTCTGACTGAAGTTGAAAAACCCCATACCGATCAGCTATTATTTTGCAATGAGCCGAATCATGATAAGAATCCTATCGATAATTGTTATTACTAATATTAGTGATTAGTAATAATTGTTATTACTAATTTTAGTAATTAGTGATAATTGTTATTACTAATGTAAGTAATTAGTAATAATTGTTATTACTAACGTCAGTAAATAGTAATAATTGTTATTACTAATATTAGTAATTAGTAATCATTGTTATTACTAATATAAGTATCAATTATTATTACCAATAGTAATAATTGTTATTTTTTTTATCGTAAAAATGGGGAAAATCTTTTGAAGACCGTGGACGTCCTCTTCGCCCCGGGAGTTACGGGTTGCTCCCTAAAACTCAGAGTGACGTCGACGTCCGTGTGCTGAACTCTCATTCCGCTTTCAAAAGTGCACGTCCTTCTCGACCAGGGTTTCCGAAATGCATATAGACTAAACCTCCCCTGGCCAAAAAAGACTTGTTCTCCGATTGAGGTGGGGGGGGGGGGGGGGGGGGACTTGATGACCGGCTGTATTGGTATAGGTTTTCCGCAGTTTCCCTATACCCATGACAGAAATGTGATGATGAATATGATACAGGGGGGGGGGGGGGGGGGTCGGCTGTGGCCGCAAGGAGGGGGGCAAGGAGAAAGGTGTCGAAAAAGGAGTTCGGAAAAAACAGTGGAGGAAAGAAACAGTCACAGTGGGGAAAAAATAGGTAACAAACGCGAACAGCGTGTCCCTTAGGAAAGAACAAATTTTAAAAAAGTAATAACAATTATCGATAGGATCCTTATTATAATTATTTGGTTTATTACAAAATCGTAGATGATCGGTATATCAAAAACCTTTATCGTTTTTGGCATTTTGTCTTACTGCTATGATTATTACGATTGTGGTAATTGATTTGATCGTTTCCGACGCCATTTGCTGGCAAGTTACACTTAACCTTTATTCGAGAAGCTTTAATTCATTTTCACAATGTCTCTTGGGATATCCTTGCGGGCTTTCACGACCCCACCTCTTTCACTTGTACCCCACACTCGCCACTCGCTATTTATATTTTCGAAAAGAAATCGGTACCCCTAACAAATCGCTCGCAAGAGATCAAAGCACTGGAACGACCTGACGAAGTAACTCATTTTCAGACAACTTTTGCGAAGAGAACAAAAAAGTTTTGCACGGTATTTAGGTGTATAATAAAAAGTGAAAAACAACTGTTGTAATTAAAAAATTATCGCCGTGAGAAGGCGTGTATGGTCCTTTTTATCAGAGATCCGAACGGTGTACCTCGAAGCTTCCTTTCGCATGATCTAAATTTAAAAACCCAAGTTTTTTTTTCACTAAATTTAATTTTAAAAAGTTTTTGGTGAAAACTTTTTCCTTCTCACCCTGCCATTATGCAAATTTTCCAAGTATTTAAAAACGGCTCCGTTAATGCTTAGCTATAAAAGTATGTTTAATTAAAACGCTCGGTTTTTTTTTTGTTTCGGATAATTCAGGGAGCAGTTACGTGGTCCACCGTTCGGATCTCTAAAAAAGGACCCGTGTGAATCGTCGAGCGCCTTCGCATGGCGATATTTATGTTTTTTTAATGGTCATAATATTATTTAAACTTCTTTATAATGTATTTGCAAATGATTCGGACGTTTAATTTGTTCAACAATCCGCTTCAGAATATCCAATACTTTTTCGTGCCGTCCGCAATCTATCCAAGCACTGGTGTATCACATTTCCACTAAGGCATAGGGAAACTGCGGCAAACCGGTACCAATACAGAATGTTACATTTCACAGAGTTTCAGTTGTGTTTTGTCATCACACTGCCCAAAAAATATCTCATTCAAATAACATCCGTTTAAACCCAATAGGTTTTTTCCTTGTCTCACGGCCTCCTACGATCCTATTTATTTTAAGGGGTTACGTGGGTTTCGAAGCGAAAAAAATGTTCTCTGCTAAAAAAAATTTAGTACATGAATTATTTTATCCAAAATGTTAAGCACATAAAAGAGCAACATTACAACAATATTTGAAAAAATTTCATCCAAAAATTTGGGAAAGTTAGCCGGTGGGACGTGGTTTCCGGAAACCCGTAAAAAAAGTGTCCTCGTGGTGGTCAGGATAAATCATGATAGCTTTATCAGAAATTAAAATATTTTTCTGTTAGTCGATAAGTATAGCTTGTGATTGAACGAAGCATTTTTTTTTTATTAAAATTTTTATTTTTGGCAGAGTTGTATGCAAAATAGTTCAATTTTTTGTACAATTTACACTACGTATAGCCTTGTAATATTAGTTGTAATCGAACAAATAAAACGTTCGTTCAATCACTAGTAAATGCTATTTTGAAGAAGTGCGCAAAATTTCAATGAGGTCGGTGCATTCGTTTTGGAGATATCGTGTCCACCGCGTTCAAAAATAGTGTTTTGAGAAAAATGCGATTACCTGCGTCGCTCCCGGCAGATCTTTCCCAACGGGGGCAATTCCCAAAGGCTCTCTCTCCTAGATTTTTACTCCGGTTGACTTAAAACTTTAAGAGAATATTCTAGACATATTGTACTATTAGAAAGTACAAATTCTTATTAATGGATTTTTTGAAATTTTCAAACCCGCGTAACCCCTTAAACTTTTATTTGCATTGCTCCCACCTATTCTTGTTAAATATTAAATATATTCAAATGAAATAAATACAGATTAGATGCAAGCAGATTCTTTCTACAAACGTAAGGGAAATAATTTTTTAATAAAAAATATATTTATTACCTTGAATGAACGTCTATTTCATTCAAATATATATTGCCGTTAAATTCTAGAAAGATCTATTTGGTTTAAGGGGCTAGTCCACTTTGGAGCCACGAAAAAAAACGCTATTTTCGCGATTTTTTAAGTAGCTCCATCACAACTCGGAAACGGCTTGTCTGAAACAAAAAAAAAATAAAGTCCATTAGATTCAGTATGACACCAGCTACAAAATGACCCTCGGATATAAGTTTTATCAAAAAAAAATGGCAGATGAAAAACGAAAAAAGTAAAAAAACGCGTTTTTTGCAGTTTTTCGCGAAAAAGAGTAAAAATCGGAATTTTAAAACCATCGAGGGGCATCTCGTTGCGAATAATGTTTACAATATGTGGTTCAAATTTCAAGAGAATCGGTTTATTAGTTTTAGAGATACGATGGAGCTAGATTTTGAGAACGTTGTTTCGAGAAAAACGCGTTTGAAGTTTATACTATGAAAAACTGTTATCTAAACTCAATCGGCAATTCCTGCACCGTACAAAATCCCTTCTGATTGCTCATCATCGTCGATTTCTTCAAGTCTTGCTTGCTTTCGATTTTTTGAAATTTTCAAAGTGGACTGGCCCCTTATATAAATCTTTATTTGCTTACGTATATGTCTTTCGTTCAAATATATTTTCACTTTGAACGTATGAAAAATATATTCGAATCGTCGATATTTCGATTTGCAGATAGCAAATGTATATTTAACTCAAATAGATTTTTTTGGCCTGAAAGGATTTTTGTGTATTTTATTGAATGGTGTATTTTAATCAAACGAATTTTGATTTTACACTTTTGTATAGCATGTATACATGGATAATGCGTGTGGTAACAGTATGGAAACAAATAAATTGATTTGTAAGATCAAATAAAATTGTCATGACCAAACGTTGAGCAATAGCTTGATTAAAATAAGTTTGTTGCAATAAAGACAGACCATTAATGCAATCAAGTAGAAAAATGTTTCACTCTACGAAAATTCTATTTAATTTAAATTCAGAAAAATCCCAAGATACATTTAGTGCATTCAAGTAAATTGTTTTTTGACCAGATGAAAGTGCATTACAGATTTATCATGAATAAATAAAATATTTACTTATTAGGCGATATTAAATAAATCTCATTTGAATAAATAGATATATTTAAAGTAAATAATTCTAATGATGGAATGCATGAAAAATTTGATTTCACGAAAAATCTAGATGAATCCAAATCAAATAGACGCATCTACTTAACATCAATAGAATTTTTCTGTCAGTGCAGAAACTCAGTAAAAATGTTTTCCGCTCCGTGTGCTCGGCTAAGCTGTCACCCATCCAAGTATTGGCTCAGGCCAACGCTGCTTTACGTGGGAGACATTGGCGGATCCGCACACCAACCGCGCGTCCACTACTGTCGATCTAAAAAGTTTCAGTCAAGGAATCATCACAGTGTGACCGCCCGAAAAATAGCCGATTCTCGCGATGTTTTTTAGGTGGATAGGATAAGTTAATCGGTCTAATTTTTTTTTTACTAATTGAAGCATCGATGAAGAATACGAAATTATTTTTAAAAAATGTCTTTATTTACTGTTTAACATCGTTTTCATTTGCGGAAAATTGCGAGGGAAAAAATGGTATCCCATGGTGGCCAGGATTGCGGCCGCAAATTTTAACTGAAACAAAAATTTCAAAATGATTATTAATCTGTAGGAAATCCGCTATCTTCCTATGGAGGTTTTTTAAGTCAAATTTGAAAAAATGGCGGCGGTTTGAACAAAACGTATCAAATTTCGCCCTTTTTCGGCAGCTTTTCGTAAAAAAAATAGGAAGATTTTAAAATTCGGAGCGCAGGATCTCACGCTCCAATCGCTTTTTCCACGAAAGGCTGTAGCGATCGAAATGATTCGAATTTCGATCTAAAAATTGAACGGAACGTTTATAACTGTGTATACCATAGGATAATGCAACAAAAAAAACGTTACACTGTGTTGACCCCTTAACGCTCTCTCAAAGTGTGCAACCGTATAGTTGGTTGTTTTTTTTTTTCGTCCCTTTTCCGTTTCCACCAGTGAAGTTCACTGAATTTCAATGGTGTGTGCAGATACTCGGTAGGCTGTGACAAGTCACCGGAGCGTGTGAAGTGCGGTTGCAGTTCGCCAGGGCCGAGAAACTCGTCGAGTCCGACGTCGAGCGTCGAGCAAGAGATAGCGGCGAGAGAGTGCAGGCCACCTCAAGAGGCCGAGATCGATTTAACGATCAACAAGGGCCCAAATCCGTCGCGAACGACATCGCGCATCACGTCACTCTATCATCATCATCTGCCGAGCAATGATCCTCGACAGCAGAATCCACCTGTAACGACGATCAACCGCGGATCTATTCATGACGAGCCACTCGACGTAACTCTCAACGGCAACAGGAACAACAACTGAGCATGGCGACACGTTCTTTTCTTTCGGCTTATATGTTTGATTTTTCCTTATTGCTCGATCCATACAAAAACTGTAACGATGATAATCCAGAGCGTTGATATTGGTTGGAGAAAGAAAGAGAAAAAGCCACTGTGGACCGCAAGGCTAGCGAGTCCGAAACAAAATGAATCTCCGTAAACACACACACACACATATATATATATATATATATATATATTTATATTGGGTGGTTGCATATGAAACGGTCCATTTTTGACCGGAAGAAAAGATAGTGGTTGGTAGCGAATCGATGAACTGGCTTACTGCTTAGTACGGGTGGGGGTCAAAATGTCGAATGACCAAATATAGAACGACAAACATTTCGAAACGACACATTTATGAACTCTCAAAATAACGAAGGTTAAATTATTCGAAATGTCATCCTTTGACCGATGACGAAATCGAATAACTATTGCACCGAAGGATTATTTATTAGCGAGTTAATTTATTCGAGAACATATATTCAGATAGTCTGCAGTTTGAGTCATACAAATACAGATTCGAAAAACCTACACATTCATATCTCAGAAATAGAAAAAAGTGAGTATCTAATGTTGGTAATACCATCTATAGCAAAAAGCCATATATCGAGAATACAAACTTCGAATGTGTAGATCTTAGAAACGCAAATGATCGATGGTGCGAAATGGCGAATAACTAAATGGCGAACATGGCATGGGTGCCTGACTCGACTGACTACTAACGCCATCTGCCACCTTCATTCTGAAGCGCAAGTAGTATTGCTCGATCCCAAGTTTTCGCTATCCGGACCGTTCGCCATATTGGCCCATCGCTATTTTAACCGATCGACTTTTTGGTCCTTCGCTTTAATGAATTCGAAATTGTAAACTGTCATAATATTTACAATTCGACGATTTGACGTCTCGAATTGTTTGGTGTATATATACAGGCGAATCGATATTATATCTCTCATTATCTTGTTAAATCTGATATTTGTTTTCGCTATAAATCAACTTCGAGATTTTTATATTCACAATTTCGATTAGCTATTTTACAGACTATCATAAGATTGATCTATCTATATTGGAACGTTGATCATTACTGAATTCGAAATTTCGGTCCTTCTGAATATTGATCGTTCGAATTTCCGATCCCCACCCCTTGGTACGAGATGAAGCGCTGCCCCCTAAACGCTGACTGCATCGACCGGAACAAATGGCAATGGGAGAAAGCGATTTCTGAGCAATACGGCGGGGAGGGTAGGATTTCACAGTTCACTCCTTCCAAGGACTTTTTAACCGGTTGAGCAGCGTGCAACCTCGCGTTGTCGTGCTGCAAAATCAACTTATGGCGGTTCTCTTGTTCCGGCCTCTCCGCGTGCAGAGCTCGCTTCGAGCGCATAACTTGCAGTCGATAATGATCCCCAGTGACGGTTTCCGACGGTTTCAGTAGCTCGTAATACACGACAACCCTCTTCTGGGTCATTAGTCCAGTAAAAGAGACGAAAACCCAGCACTTTTATTGTAGAATTAGATTTCTTGACCGAAGCTAGATGGTTGCATACTGAAAGAAACCCCCAATAAAATGTTGCCCCTCAACTCGCCCCAACCCCAACAAACAGGGGTTGAAATCGTAAAAATCGCCATACCTCGATAATTAATAGCCCGATCAAAAAATGTTTCAAACAAAAATTGTTTGGAATAATAAAATACGTATAAAGTCATCGGACGTCCAATCCCCTATCTTTGAAAATAGCGGCACAAAAACGCGGGAGCACCCCTGGCCCAGACAAGGACGCAGCAATGGGTCTACTCCGCTCGCACACGCATTAACAGCGAATTTTCGAAATGTTTTTGTACCGCTATTTTCAAAGATAGAGGGCTGGATTTTTAACATATGCAACAAAAATAATTTGTAATAAGTAAAATTTTCCATATGTAAACTGTTGAATGAATGTTCACATTTAATTAGAAAAATGAAAAAAATAGTTATTCCGACGATTCCCGCAGTATTTCTAGGTTTGATAGTTGGTAACATTGGTTCTAGCTCCGTCTCTTTTTGCTCAACCAGGCGAGTTCAACCTCCATGTTTTTCAACGTCGATCTGTCAAAACAATATCAGGTGCGGGAAATATGAAGCATTGTATTCAGGCCACGACTGGTAAAAAGTGTGAAAAATTTGAGTCGGCGAAATATGTCGGTTAAAAATGAAATATGTTTGGAAATTCGAATGAGTGAGATGAGGTTAGGACTACACTCGACTGTTGCCTTGCTGTCACGTCTCATTATCGTAGCAAGTGGTAATAAATTCAATACCGGAAGTTCAAATTAAACTTAATATTACATTAAAATTAGGTCAATTAGCGTAATTTTTTCTGAGAGCATTGGATTACTACAACTGTTAAGAGGTTAGGCCACAGTAACCGGTATAAAATCATGTGCGAATTTAACCATTTTTTCGTATGAAAAAGTGATTCACTCATCACTTTTACACAGTAGATTACACATCTGCTTAGTATGAATATCAAGTTGTTAGATTTTTTTTTCGATATACAAAATGGCCGACAACTAATATTTTCTTTTGTTATCTTTTTTTTCGGCGCTCCGCTGCGTGACATTTAGCATCCACAATTTTTAACCTAGAACCAAAAACAATAATTCTCGTCAATCAAATTTAGAATACCTTGAGAAGTACATACGGAATTTTAAAAATATTGTTTTATAAGTTGTAGGTATTTGAACTTACGAAATGAATCTTCAATAAAAAATTTCGTTATAACTGCTCGTAAAATGCTCATAAAATGAAAAGTTTTCGATTAATCAGAAATTTTGTACGTACTTCTCTGCGGGATGGAATTAGGAACATAACTTTTAAATATGAAGTAAATCGAGTGAAAATTCCCGTGCGGAAAATTGACAGGGCATCCCTCATAAAAATAAGGGCCTTTAAGGGCTTATTTGAGGCTATCCTTATCAGGGAAGCCTCAAATAAGCCCTTGAAGGCCCCTATATGGCAATCCCGACAGGGGTTGGCATAATAAGGGCCTTTGCGGGTCCTATTATGGAAATCCCGACAGGGATTGCCACAATAGGGCCAGGTTTGGGCATTATAGGAAATGGACCAGTATACATAGCTTGGACTAAATCGTTTGTGGTGTTTTAATTACTACAAAATTTAGTAATTCGAATACTCAATTATTCGATAATAGGTAAAAATAGGATAAAAACGTGAGTTACATTTACAAATCCTTCAAAAAATTATGTTAATGATTATATATGATAAATGTATGTTTGAAAAATCCCATTCGGTTTTTTAAAAACATTTTTATAATGACTATTTTTCGCCGGATACTTTCCATATGAAAAATTATTTCTTCCGAAGATTTTGATGATATTTTCCACTAATGAACGTTACTCTATTGTGTAGGATAAGTCAATAGATTGGTTTTCGTTTTCCACATATTACCTTCCAACAAAAAGGTTCTAGACATTGATTAGATCCGAATATTTTTCTAATTTTTACTATAGGGGCAGCGTGCGTAGCTATGAGTAGGTAAGTACTAGGTTCAATACCCATATAGGTGAAATATTTTCTTCGAAAAAAATCATTCCGAAAGGCTAGGGCATGACGAATTACGATACAAAATCGCTGTGGTAAACTCTCAATTAAGTGCTTAATTTCATTTTGGATTTATGAAATATTTTATGCACATAGTACACTTAGATTTACACTTAGATTTATTTGAATCGAATCTTTATTTTTTCGATTTGAATATATTTGATATTTAAAAAGAATAGCTGAAACGAATAAAAAAATATCTTTGAAACAAATAAGATCGTAGTAGGCCGCGAGACAAGGAAAAAACCTATCTCATTTAAATGGACCCTATTTGAATAAAAAAAAAAAAAAATTGGCAGTATATCGTGACCTTATATAAACGGACACATACGCAGAAACACATGCATTTACACACACGTGAGCCATTGACAGGGATAACTTATGGGCACACCATGGTTTACATGAGGCGTCGATCGGGCATCCTTGAAGGCCCTTATTATTCTGCCTTTAATGGCCCTCAGTAGCAAAGTGTGACCGGCCACTAAGGGCCCATGTGAGGCTACCCGATTAGGGCCCTATTAAAGTTAGGGAAATTCTATATGGGCCGGACCAAAGCCCTAGTTCAATTTCCGCACGGGTTGTTGAAGTTATTTGTCACGCCAATTGGAAAAAAAGCTGTTAGGAGAAGTTTCAAGTAGTCGGCCATTTTGTCCATCGAAAAAAAAATATAATTTTTTTCTAACAGCTTGATATTCATACTAAATAAATGTGTAATTAATTTTATCAGTGAATCACTTTTTCATACGGAAAAAAATTCTTAAATTCGCACATGAATTTATACCCGTTACTGTGACCTAACTCCTTAAGTATGTAAATCTGATTATTTTCAAGAATCTAATGGATTTTCACTATTATATACACTTTTGTAGCGACCGGAAATTGTTTTTGCATATCGTCTTGGAATGCCTTCACGAAAATACGCAATTTTAATATTTTTTTTCTCTGTAATTAGGTCGATAACCGACCCTGAAATGTTACAGAGACGATTACTAATATTTTTAATGAAGCTCAAAAAAAATGAAAATCCTCTAGATTGAAGCCTGGCGACAGGATTACCTTAATTATCGAGATACGGCGATTTTTAAGTTTTCAACCCCTATTTCTCAGGGTTGGGGCGAGTTGAGGGGCAAAATTTCATTGGGGTTACTTTCAGAATGCAACCATCTAGCTTCCGTAAAAAATTCCAATTTTACGCTAAAAGTGCTGGGTTTTCGTCTCTTTTACTGGACTAGATTGTCCGTAGGCCTCGTTGTCCACAGAGAAATCACGACTTCGAAGCCGGCGAAACCATTCTTTGCACGTTTCACTGTATGAAGCATGTTCTGCATACACTTACAGTAGCACACGATGCGTTTCCGCGATTGATCTCTTTGCCGAGATATAATCGAGCGAAACATCCCACAAATGTGACTTATTTGGAATAAAACTTGCCTTCGCGAAGACAATTGAAATAGATGACGTTTACGCGTTCCACAAATGTCACCTATGGCGTTTTAGCGGAACTCCGTGGGCTTATCATCGTGTATATTGGCAACTTTTAATTCGAGAAAATAGTGTCCCTAACGCCATCTATTGCCAGCGGGCGGTTTCTTATGCAGCCACCTCGTATTTAAAATGTCTCGAAAGGATGTGCTAATTTTGCGGATGTCGCGATAAGCCTGTAAATAATAACACGAGACTCGCTTGTCCCACATATCGCCAACGACTCGAACATATTGGATAATAATAACAGCAGGTAATAACAATGACGATACACGAATTATATATTTAAATAGTATTATCGTAAGATAGTGATCGACTTTAGTCTGAATATATTAACGCATGCGTTGTACCAGTGAAAAAAAAACGTCATTTGCGAACAGGAACAATAAAAGGGATGTACCGGATGTTACGATAAATCGGTGAAACGTGTGGAACGAGAAGCTGATTAAATAATAATAATTACAAAAAACGATGATCGTGATTTTACTGTTATTATATAACTTTTCATTTTATATTTTATAGAAATTAAGATACAAGTTCCGTTCAGTGGCTTTTATTCTACATATCTATAAGTGTCTTTGCAATTTTTTTCACAAAATTTTGTTACAAAATGGCGTCACAGAAGCTGGATGAAGCGAGTCCCCGTGAAAAACGACGCAACCGACCCAACCTCGAGCCAGCGTCACGCCAATCACATTCTACCATTGGCCGATGAACGGCAGCACTACCGGCTTAGTATTGCGCCACGGTAGGATTGATCTCTTCGGCCCAACGCTGGCATGTACGGTTGGCCAATAGTAGGCTTACCGGAAATCCTAACAGTTGGCCGGGTATTGGCCCAACATTGGGCTAAAGAGATCACGATCATTGGCTGACAGTTGGCATGATCACCGGCCCATAGTAGGGCTAAGGTCGGCTTCATATTGTTGGCGCAATATTCGGGCTAATGTTGGCGCAGTGTAGGGCTGTCAAAACAACCCAATGCTTAGCCAACAATCGATCAGATTCACAAGTTTCTGTGCTCGATGGTTGCTCATCGAAACAATGATTAGATTCACTAACATCGTTATGCACAATCACTTGTTCGTGGAATGTTTCCAAATTTGTTTCTCTATCTACTTGTCTTTTTGTTTCGTTGCCTCTGATCCTAACCTGCTGTAAAGAGTCTTCTAATTTTTGTCGTCGTTTTAACACTCGACGTTTCTTAATACTATCATAATAACTCGGCTTTTTTTATACACCAAAAAACTTTAGTATAAATCAATTTTATTTTTAATGGAGTGAATTTCAGATAACAGTAATTATGAGATTTTATTATCACAGGACGTAGAAAATTGCAAGCAGCGATGATAAAAAAATATATAATAATAATATACGTAAAAAGCATTCTTGTATATATGTATGGACCATACCGTTCAAAGCCAGTGTTGGGCCAGGATTGGCAATTCGTCAGTTTGCCATGCTAAAAATAAGCATTGGCAAAACCACGGTCAAACGATTGGCTCAGACTCAGGGCCTGCGCTCGTCCCGACAATTGGCCGACGGTCATTAATTAGTACTGGCCCAGCGTTGGCTCTTCGATGATGTGCCGAGCTTCAATTCGAGACTGGCAAACCCATGATCAACCGATTGGCCCATGTTCGGGGCCAACACTGGGACCCGATAGTTGGCTGACAGTTGATAATCGATATTTGGCCCAAGGTTGGGTGTTCGTTGGTTTGCCATGCTTCAAATGAGCACTGGCAGAATCATGGCCAAATCATTGGCCCGTATAAAGGACCAACACTGGGTACTAGTGGTTGGTGCTGAATATCGTACCAAGCGTCGGCCGCATCTTAAGCGCCGGCAAATATTTCACGGGTCGCCTTTTTCTGATAGTGTCCTGCAGCAGGCAAAGTTCTTCTTAAATTTTTTACCTGAAACGAAAATTCAAGATATTTTCAATTCTGGATAAGCTTTGCCTTCGAAGTGCGTAGGGCAAACGAAGAATGTTGTTTGATCGAATGATGAATGTTTGGAAGAAAAAATTGTTTTCGGTAGAAAGAATTGGCTGAAAAATATTTTTTTTTGAAAACAAAAAAAATGTTTCAAAAATCCTTCATGTACTTTGATGTAAAATGTTCTTATAAGGTTTCACGAAAATTCAAGTCGATCAGAGAAGAATTGGCAAAGACAAAGGTGACTCGTTTCACCCAGCTTTGGCGCCGCCATTTTATTACAAAATCATGTGAAACAAATGCGTGAAAATACTTGAAGATATGTAGAATAATTGCCACTCAGCTGAATTTTCATTCTGTCAACTGGGTATCCATAAAAAATCGAAAATTGACGTTTTCCCAGGCTCTCTAAAAGGTCTCCCTAAAGGAAAACCGAGGAGATCATCCACCAAAGAGCTGCTCCAGACGATTTTCTTCAAAATAATTTTGTCTGGAGAACTTCCTAAGTAAAAACAAATTTATTCAAGCCGGAAACGGCTCTGTATGACACTTTTAAAAATCGAAGTGGTGCACCATTCACTCGAGCTGGCTCTGCGCAGCTGACGTAGTTTATAGCAGTACTCCTCAAAGCCCTCTGTTATTGCTTATACGGCGTTCAACAAGAGAACGACACGATTCCGAACCTAAATTCGTCCGGTACGGTCAGAACCTGCCCGCCCTCTTTACCCTCTCCACGTTGCCACGTAGGCGCAGGACCCAATACGGTAATGAGCAGCTAGCCCCACTACCCCCACCCGATGCACAGGCCGCTCACGCTGCGCGGCGCTGTGTCCTTCTTTCGTTAAACGTCGTATAGCATGCTTCGAACCTCGCAGGGTTCCCGATAATCGAGGTCGCAGTGTGCATCAGTTTCGAAACGACATCACGACTATTTTTCGATATTCCGGCAACAACCTTTTTCTGATGTCTCAATAATTTTCGAAAAGTCTCTCTTATATAATGAAGAGAGGAAAAAAGTGATGGTCCTTTGATTCTTCGAGTGAACCGAGTCAAGGCGTTATCGTGATAAACTTTTATTTTGATAATATTACCTTTTCCGGTGATGAAATGATGGGTTAGAAAAAATCCCCACCAACATTATTGAACGCGGAAGAAAGCGGTCTACATTACTTTTTCACGCGCCAAAGAGTTGTGTGACAGAAGAAACCCAAACTAAATATTTGCTTCGAAAGAAACCGCACCAAGATAATTCAACGGGGAACAATCGACTATTAGTAGTGTAATGGTACCAGTTCTAAATCAAGATTCCTACTACCGACATTTACCGACATAGTTGAGAAACGAACCAAAAAATGGTAGATTTCTGAGTTATCGGCGGATGGTCGGGTAGGGGTTTGATTTAGAACTGGTACCATGATCGACTGTCGATGTCTGTACTTACCGACCGATGGTAGGGCTGCACTGCTTACCGACTGATGGTGATGCTCACCTGCTTACCGACCGATGGTAGGGCTCACCTGCTTACCGACCGATGGTGGTGAGTCCCTCTTCGACGCGAATGGAATTCGGCGGAATGGGGGGGGGGGGGGGGGTAAACACGGGGACACACGTCCGATTACTAGCGAGGCCGCGCAACGACTGACAAAGAGTCGAAGTGCTTTGTAGTAAAAGGGAGTTCCCCTCCCCTCCGCGGGAAGAGGGGGCGGGGCGGCGGGAGGAAGAGTGGAGGGTCCGATTTCTCAGAAATTGTTTTAAACATTTGTGGGTGGTGAGTCATCGGGCGCTTGCCGTGGCTTGACAAAGCCCCCCCCCCCCCCCCCCCCCACCTCGGCGAGATGCGATAGTTTTGTTTATCGACGTGTTGAAACCGGCGAATTGAGGTGTTGAATGATTATTTTCCGAGAATTTATCATCGGCCGGAGACATTTGATAGCGTCAAAATGGCGGCGGGATTTCGTCAGATTTCTTTTCTACGAATATTTTTTTAACGTTTTGCGGGGGGGGGGGGGGTCATCGAACGCGTGACATTTTTCCGCGCTCGGACCCTCGTGCCCTCAATGTAGGGGGGGGGGGGGGAGGAGTACATAATCTTGCGATTCAAGATCGGACGCACACATGAGAAAGAACTACGTACACACGAATGAAACAATGGAGTTCATCGATAAAATTGGTAAAATTGTCGATTTTCTGCCGACGAAGAAGCTCAGAGAGTTGTCACCCGGGTCGGATTATATCATCACCAACATACGGGCGGTCAACACTAAATTTGGCAAAAAGCACGTCGTTGACATTCGCAACGAATTCAGCGTGTTTCTACCCGGAACGATCATCAAGGCGCTTGAGGCTGATTCGACAACATTCGAGAGCATGTTGGCAGCAGCGCATAGAGGAGATCTATGCATGGTCTATCGCGGCGGAAAATGTCACAGCCTGAAATTCGCGAATTCAGCAACATTCCAGCTGATGTTGGCAGCAGCGTACAAAAGAAATGTCTGCATAGCCTACATCGGTGGAAAGTTTATCGCATACGTTAAGGGTCATGAAAATCGAGAACAGCTAGCTCATATACTAAATATGAAAAATTATCTAGTAATTGAAACGTTGGACTCAGACTCCGAAGATATGGATGCATAATGCATAATGAAGGATACTAGTAAAACATTTCAAGAAAAAATCATCTTGTGTTCAAGATTGAAAACCACGAGAAAGAGCGCCCACCGTCTCGCTGTTTGGAACTCGATCTTGTGTATACAAACTCGACGTTCGAGCGCGTGCCGGCACACACACACACACACACACACACACACACACACACACACACACACACACACACACACACACACAGGCACACACGCTCGCACAGACGCGCGTGCGAGGTTGTATAGAGATTTTTTCTTAAATATATATATATATATATATATATTGGTGAGCCGTTCCCTTCGGTATTTGATTCATCGAGCAGTCTGGACCATGGACGATTGCGATAAAAATATCGATAAGTTGAGCGGTGCGAGGAACAATTTCTCTCACGTGGATAAGTGGCAAAAGTTCTGTGAGGTGCACGTCAAACTTTTGAGGCAAACGTTGAAAAAACCGGGGCTCAACGTCGGTCAAAAACTGAAAATTCAATCGACAATAGCGAAATTGTTGTCGTTGAGGGAAAAAATCGGGCGTGGAGCAAGTGTAAGCAGCGCAGGTGTAAGCGGTGCTGGTGTGAGTGATGCTCGCGAAAAACTAAAGTGGGTCGATCTCGAGTCGGCATTCAAAAATCGAATAAAGACAGGCTCGATTGTGAATTTCGAGCACAAAGATGTGCAAAGTTTCCGCGAAGATGCAATGCGCGTGGTGTTTTTAAAACTGGACAAAATCGTGCGCGAGGAGGGTAACGTGAAGGTGAATGTGACCTTGGCGTGCAAATTTCACCTCATGAAGGTGAATGAAATCATTGAGGAGGAAAAGACGTTTCAAACGACAAACGCGGTCATTCTACCATCGAGCGATATTGTCGAGTGGTTCATCGAGTGCGTCCAAGCAAAACTCTCCGCCAAAATCGAGGACTTTCAGGAAAAAGAGTCCGGTTGGATGTTACACGAAATCTCCCATCTACTTGTGAACATTGACAAGTACGAACCACCGCGAGGGAGCTTATCCACCTACACGCGTCTCCTGAGGGACATACAGATGAAACGGGCCGTCGTCGTCGTCGTCAATATTGAAAAACAATGACCCTTATTGTTTTCTCTGGCCCGTCACCGCAGCTCTCTCCCCACCACTACCGAGGATGCATCCCGAAAGTAAGAGTTCTTATCCTCATTATAGCGAAGTGCTCAAATACGAAGGCTTGAATTTTCCGATGAGCTTATCGATGATTAAGAAATTTGAGGAATTTAGTAGTTTGACGATCTATGTGTATGGGATCGATGGCATCACGAAAGACGGTATTAGTAAAATTGTACCGATATATCTGAATAAACAAACGTCGGATAAACCAACAATTCACCTACTCATCATCAAAGCCGAAATCGATGAGGAGGAAGAGGACATGGAGGATGCTGCCGCTCCTAAGGTGTATCATCATTTCGCGTGGATTAAAAACATGTCGCGACTCTTGAGTTCGTAGATATCGAAGGGTAAACGTTGCATGCGGATTTGCGGCCAATGCTTGCGTCATTTTACCACGAAAGAAAAATTGCAAAGGCACAAAGAGGATTGCGCGAATAATGCGTAGATAATTATGATAAATAATAAGAAGTCATGTATACACTACAATAAAATTAAGATTGAATCAACAATTATAAAAACTGGTTAATCCGAGTGTTACTGTAAAAAGTATGAAAGGCTAGCATATCGTATATGAAAAGGCTATCAATATGGGTTTTCTTCAGATAAATCAAAGACAATAAGAACATATCCATAAGACGCGGTAGCATTGCACTGCTAGCATACTAAAAAAATCAGAAGAAAGGCCGCAGATGAGTGGCACACTAATATGCCGGCCGTGCCACACTTGACGTATTACAATTTCAATCATCTGTATGGTGTAGCTATGTGTGAGTCATTGCTATACGGCTCGTTCGCTTGGGTAGAAAATTTCGAACAATGTATCGGGGATATTCCAGATGAGGCTGAAACGGGATACATCTTGAAGGTTGATTTGGAGTACTCTTGAGAGTTACACGACACGCACAACGATTTACCCTTGTACCCCCAACACGACGGCCCTCCTAAGCGGGCACTCAAAGAAAATTAACGTTCACGCGGCCGCGAAAAGAACAATACGTAATTCACTAAATAAATTTGAAACAACGCGTAAAATTTGGATTACGCGTCATGGAAATTCACAGAGTCCTCGAGTTTAAGCTTGGCTAAAACGTCGCAATGATCGAACTGACTCGCATTCTTGCTTTTATTATTTTTACGATTCATCCGGGAAGCCAGAATGACATATCGCGGCTTTTTCAATTGTGTAGACGTCTTCACAGACCATATAGTATACTCGTTATGGTATCGACTTGAACGTGAACAATTCGACGAGTCCGAGAGCATGATTTTCAAACGGCTATAGTTCGATAGGTGTGATGGAGCTCGCTCTCGAAAGTGTCAGCGAGAAAGAATTAATCATGGATAGTTGTTGTTCAACTGTATCCGAACAGAATCCTTTTTATACACTTTCAAAATGTTATACATAAATCACTACATACAATAGTATCATAGTCCTGATATCGTTCATGATAGTGTCTGATAGTGCTACCAGCACCCAAATATCTCTCCAGATCTTGAGGTAGCTAAAATTATCAAAACTGTCGAATCACATGACTTCATCTCTAGTTTTTCTGTATGCAGCCCAATGTGTGCCAGGTCCATCTTTGTCATCGAGATTCACAATAGTGGTTTCGTAATTTCGGCGTCCACTCTTGGGAATTCATTTCTCACGCAAACTCCACGACAATGAGGAATTTCCATAGTTTTTGAATTCATTATCGAAATTTTAAGCAATGCCTGAAATTGGGATTGCGCATCACAAAATGCCAAGAATTTTCAAATTCAAACAGCGCGCTTGGCTAAAAAAATACACTGATGTAAATATGGAATTTGGGGAGAAATCTGACAAGGACTTTAAGAATTTTTTACAAACTCGTGTATCGTCCGGTCTTTGGTAAAACAATGGAAAATGTGAGGAAACATCGGGAAGTACGACTTGTAAGAAGGTGGAAGAGGCGGTGGGGAGCGGAAGCGCAGATCGCCAAGAGCCCATATTCATTAGCTGCAGCATATTTGACAATTACATTGTTATAATTGCGCTCAATAGAGCGTGCGTTCTATTTAATAAGCCCATATCTACAGGATTTTCCATTCTCGATTTACCTTAGCCCTGGATTTGTGATTTTAACTACAATTACATACTCGAAAGATTTAACAATCGAGCGAAATTGTTGTATACGGAGACTGATAGTCTGATTTATCACATCAGCGTGTCCAACATTCATGAAACGATGAAGTGTGACATTGACAAGTTTGACACGTCTGATTATTCGCCAAATAATCCATACAATGGCCCCTCGCGAAATAAGAAGAATTAGGCCTCATGAAAGATGAGAATAATAATCGTATTATGATGGAATTTGTAGACTGGGGAGCGAAATTGTACTCGTTTAAAATCCTCGACTGTGACGATGTGAAGAAGCGAGCTAAAGGTATTAGGCGGTCAACCCTGAAATCCATCACATTCAAAGACTTAAAAAAATTGCTTGTTTGCGCACGAAAAAAAAAACCTCATCAAGGTGCAACAATTGATCATAAGTATAGAAACACATTGTTCATACGATGATGCAAAATAAAGTTGCTCTCAGCTGGAAAGATGACAAAAGAGTGCTAATTCCCAGATTCCACGGACACTCTTCAGTTATGATTTCGATTATATGGAATATTAAGATATACTGTTAAAAAACAATTGTGTGTAAAGAGAGAAACGGTAAAATACATTTACGCTTAAACCTAAACATTTTCGAAAGTGTACCCCCCCCCCCCCCCCTATCGGACCTATCGAAGAAAAAACCATGCCATAGATGTTCGGGCCAAGTCCGCGACACAGAATGTAAACAAATCATGAATACTATAAGACGAGCAACAGGAATTGGCTTTGAAGGAGGAGGAGGAGCAGGAGGCCGATGTCGATAATACTTTTAATACTAAGAATGGTGATGGTGATGATGATGATGATGATGATTATCAACAAGTATTATTAACATCATCTAAGAAGGATGTTGAGCGAGAAACATTCGAACTTCGATGATTTTATATCCTGGTGGTACGGATGGGAAAGACTCGTGAATCGTGTGTACTCTTCGCTCATTGATAACTTTACGAATTTTTAATGATATTTTAGAATTTTTTAACAGTAATAATAATAATAACATTCGTTTTTAAAAAATCTGATTTTTTTCTTTGAAAATAATTTGGTCGTTTCTGATTTGTCGGAAAAGAAACATTTTTTGTACTCTACAAATTTTCAAATTATTATTTTAAAAATAAAACATTTTTTTCCGACAATTTTGTATAATAATAATAAATTTGTATTCGAAAAATCTTTTTTTCGATGAGAATCCGCTCGTCGATTCTGATTTGTCGATCCAACTGTTGTGTGTACCATCGAAGGCCAATCACCGGCTGAACGAATAAATAATTTAAAAACGAGTTTCTTAAAGATCAACGTCAGTCATGATTCGATCTTGCCATCGACTTGATCACGCTAAAACATATTCATTATGACTGTGCCCACGTTTGTGGATCTGCAAGGATTCATTGTTGGACGGAACTTTATCGTGAAGGAAGTAGCAATTCTGCGAGTAGGATGCGTACTCTCTCATTACATTTTCGCGAGTCCCATACCATGGAGACTTCTCACAAAATCTGAGAGATACGAGTCGTCATGGGCGATTCGGAATCAACATGGTCTAAAGTGGGCCTATGGAAACGTTCCATATAGCATGGCTGACGGTTTAATAACCGCTGCAGTTGAGGGTTCAACGGCAGACGACATGTGCCCTATCGTATATGTTAAGTGTCATGAGAAGCGAGAATGGCTAGCTGATATACTAAAAATGAAAAATGATCTAGTTATTGAAACGTTGGATGTGGACTCGGAAGGTATGGATGCATTGGGTAAATTAGATGGAAACTCGACGCTACGTTGTGAAAAGCATGAAAAAAATTGTGCATTGCAAAATGTATTTAAAATGTTTAATTGGTGGTCGAATCATAAAGATTCGTACAAATAAAAGAAATGTAACATTATGTAATTTTGATTTATTCTCCTCACCCCGTACTTCGTTACATTATCATCTGCTATAGGGTCGCACAACTACCAGGTGTGTAAGTATGAAACCGGAATTTTTGTACAGAAAAAACACGTTTATTGTAATGATATGATACAAATAACTGGAGATGGCTTCTCGGGTCACCTTTAACTGATCCGCCAGTTGTTGTTGTGTTTGAGCGTCGTATTCGTCCAACAAGGCTTGCAGGTCAGCGTCTTCAAACTTTTTCGGTGGTCTTCCACGTTCTTCGTTCCTCACGTCAAAATCGCCACTTTTGAACCGTTTGAACCACTCGAAACACTGTGTTTTACCGAGAGCATGCTCACCAAACGCCTCCACAAGCATTCGATGCGATTCGGCTGTGGTTTTCTTCAGATGAAAACAGAAAAGTAGTGCTGTCGGCAAATCGTAATTTGTTGGCACAAAACTCGACATGTTTATCTCTAATAAACTAATGCTACTGAATGAAACTCGTGTTATTGTGAGTTGGAAATCTTTGTCGGATATCAATACAATAACAAGACACCGCTGACGTGATGTGTCGGTAACTGCATCGACATCTAGCGCCACCTATGGGCAAATTCCGGTTTCATACTTACACACCTGGTATATGAAATATTTCTTTCGAACGTGAAACTAAATTTCTTTTGTATGGAATTTGATTGAAAATAAATGATTATAATCGCTCGATGGCGTTCGAAGACATTTATCGGCAGACGTTCGATAGATGTTTGTGAGACGTTCGAAGACTATCGAAAACATTCGCGAGACATTCGAAGATGTTCGTGAGACGTTCATAAGACGTTCGCGAGAAGTTCGAAAGCATTCACTAGACATTGGAGAGAAGTACAATAGATGTACAGAGACGTTTGGAGTCATTTGAAGACTTTCATGAGGGACTCAATGGCGTTCAAGAGATTTTCGAAAACGTTCATGAGCCGTTCGAAGACATTAATGGGGGGTTCAGAGACGTTCAACACACTTTCGAAGACGGTCATGAGACATTCGACCATGTTCGTGAGACATTCAAGAGACGGCCATAGACGTTCATAAGACGTTTGAAGACATTCATGAGGTGTTTGAAGACATTCAAGAGAGACTTTCGAGGTCGCTCATGAGACATTCGAAGACTTTCATGACGTTTAAGTTTTGTGAGATTGGTTTCGGTTTGTTTGGGGTGGGAACCCAAACAAACCGAAACAAATCTAACAAAAGTTTTGTGAGATTGGTTTCGGTTTGTTTGGGGTGGGAACCCAAACAAACCGAAACAAATCTAACAAAACTTAAACGTCATGAAAGTCTTCGAATGTCTCATGAGCGACCTCGAAAGTCTCTCTTGAATGTCTTCAAACACCTCATGAATGTCTTCAAACGTCTTATGAACGTCTATGGCCGTCTCTTGAATGTCTCACGAACATGGTCGAATGTCTCATGACCGTCTTCGAAAGTGTGTTGAACGTCCCTGAACCCCCCATTAATGTCTTCGAACGGCTCATGAACGTTTTCGAAAATCTCTTGAACGCCATTGAGTCCCTCATGAAAGTCTTCAAATGACTCCAAACGTCTCTGTACATCTATTGTACTTCTCTCCAACGTCTAGTGAATGCTTTCGAACTTCTCGCGAACGTCTTATGAACGTCTCACGAACATCTTCGAATGTCTCGCGAATGTTTTCGATAGTCTTCGAACGTGTCACAAACATCTATCGAACGTCTGCCGATAAATGTCTTCGAACGCCATCGAGCGATTATAATAATTTATTTTCAATCAAATTCCATACAAAAGAAATTTAGTTTCACGTTCGAAAGAAATATTTCATATAGTTGTGCGACCCTATAGCAGATGATAATGTAACGAAGTACGGGGTGAGGAGAATAAATCAAAATTACATAATGTTACATTTCTTTTATTTGTACGAATCTTTATGATTCGACCACCAATTAAACATTTTAAATACATTTTGCAATGCACAATTTTTTTCATGCTTTTCACAACGTAGCGTCGAGTTTCCATCTAATTTACCCAATGCATCCATACCTTCCGAGTCCACATCCAACGTTTCAATAACTAGATCATTTTTCATTTTTAGTATATCAGCTAGCCATTCTCGCTTCTCATGACACTTAACATATACGATAGGGCACATGTCGTCTGCCGTTGAACCCTCAACTGCAGCGGTTATTAAACCGTCAGCCATGCTATATGGAACGTTTCCATAGGCCCACTTTAGACCATGTTGATTCCGAATCGCCCATGACGACTCGTATCTCTCAGATTTTGTGAGAAGTCTCCATGGTATGGGACTCGCGAAAATGTAATGAGAGAGTACGCATCCTACTCGCAGAATTGCTACTTCCTTCACGATAAAGTTCCGTCCAACAATGAATCCTTGCAGATCCACAAACGTGGGCACAGTCATAATGAATATGTTTTAGCGTGATCAAGTCGATGGCAAGATCGAATCATGACTGACGTTGATCTTTAAGAAACTCGTTTTTAAATTATTTATTCGTTCAGCCGGTGATTGGCCTTCGATGGTACACACAACAGTTGGATCGACAAATCAGAATCGACGAGCGGATTCTCATCGAAAAAAAGATTTTTCGAATACAAATTTATTATTATTATACAAAATTGTCGGAAAAAAATGTTTTATTTTTAAAATAATAATTTGAAAATTTGTAGAGTACAAAAAATGTTTCTTTTCCGACAAATCAGAAACGACCAAATTATTTTCAAAGAAAAAAATCAGATTTTTTAAAAACGAATGTTATTATTATTATTACTGTTAAAAAATTCTAAAATATCATTAAAAATTCGTAAAGTTATCAATGAGCGAAGAGTACACACGATTCACGAGTCTTTCCCATCCGTACCACCAGGATATAAAATCATCGAAGTTCGAATGTTTCTCGCTCAACATCCTTCTTAGATGATGTTAATAATACTTGTTGATAATCATCATCATCATCATCATCATCATCATCATCATCATCATCATCATTATCATCATCATCATCATCATCATCACCATCACCATTCTTAGTATTAAAAATATTATCGACATCGGCCTCCTGCTCCTCCTCCTCCTTCAAAGCCAATTCCTGTTGCTCGTCTTATAGTATTCATGATTTGTTTACATTCTGTGTCGCGGACTTGGCCCGAACATCTATGGCATGGTTTTTTCTTCGATAGGTCCGATAGGGGGGGGGGGGGTACATTTTCGAAAATGTTTAGGTTTAAGCGTAAATGTATTTTACCGTTTCTCTCTTTACACACAATTGTTTTTTAACAGTATATCTTAATATTCAATATAATCGAAATCATAACTGAAGAGTGTCCGTGGAATCTGGGAATTAGCACTCTTTTGTCATCTTTCCAGCTGAGAGCAACTTTATTTTGCATCATCGTATGAACAATGTGTTTCTATACTTATGATCAATTGTTGCACCTTGATGAGGTTTTTTTTTTCGTGCGCAAACAAGCAATTTTTTTAAGTCTTTGAATGTGATGGATTTCAGGGTTGACCGCCTAATACCTTTAGCTCGCTTCTTCACATCGTCACAGTCGAGGATTTTAAACGAGTACAATTTCGCTCCCCAGTCTACAAATTCCATCATAATACGATTATTATTCTCATCTTTCATGAGGCCTAATTCCTCTTATTTCGCGAGGGGCCATTGTATGGATTATTTGGCGAATAATCAGACGTGTCAAACTTGTCAATGTCACACTTCATCGTTTCATGAATGTTGGACACGCTGATGTGATAAATCAGACTATCAGTCTCCGTATACAACAATTTCGCTCGATTGTTAAATCTTTCGAGTATGTAATTGTAGTTAAAATCACAAATCCAGGGCTAAGGTAAATCGAGAATGGAAAATCCTGTGGATATGGGCTTATTAAATAGAACGCACGCTCTATTGAGCGCAATTATAACAATGTAATTGTCAAATATGCTGCAGCTATGGAATATGGGCTCTTGGCGATCTGCGCTTCCGCTCCCCACCGCCTCTTCCACCTTCTTACAAGTCGTACTTCCCGATGTTTCCTCACATTTTCCATTGTTTTACCAAAGACCGGACGATACACGAGTTTGTAAAAAATTCTTAAAGTCCTTGTCAGATTTCTCCCCCAATTCCATATTTACATCAGTGTATTTTTTTAGCCAAGCGCGCTGTTTGAATTTGAAAATTCTTGGCATTTTGTGATGCGCAATCCCAATTTCAGGCATTGCTTAAAATTTCGATAATGAATTCAAAAACTATGGAAATTCCTCATTGTCGTGGAGTTTGCGTGAGAAATGAATTCCCAAGAGTGGACGCCGAAATTACGAAACCACTATTGTGAATCTCGATGACAAAGATGGACCCGGCACACATTGGGCTGCATACAGAAAAACTAGAGATGAAGTCATGTGATTCGACAGTTTTGATAATTTTAGCTACCTCAAGATCTGGAGAGATATTTGGGTGCTGGTAGCACTATCAGACACTATCATGAACGATATCAGGACTATGATACTATTGTATGTAGTGATTTATGTATAACATTTTGAAAGTGTATAAAAAGGATTCTGTTCGGATACAGTTGAACAACAACTATCCATGATTAATTCTTTCTCGCTGACACTTTCGAGAGCGAGCTCCATCACACCTATCGAACTATAGCCGTTTACAAATCATGCTCTCGGACTCGTCGAATTGTTCACGTTCAAGTCGATACCATAACGAGTATACTATATGGTCTGTGAAGACGTCTACACAATTGAAAAAGCCGCGATATGTCATTCTGGCTTCCCGGATGAATCGTAAAAATAATAAACGCAAGAATGCGAGTCAGTTCGATCATTGCGACGTTTTAGCCAAGCTTAAACTCGAGGACTCTGTGAATTTCCATGACGCGTAATCCAAATGTTACGCGTTGTTTCAAATTTATTTAGTGAATTACGTATTGTTCTTTTCGCGGCCGCGTGAACGTTAATTTTCTTTGAGTGCCCGCTTAGGAGGGCCGTCGTGTTGGGGGTACAAGGGTAAATCGTTGTGCGTGTCGTGTAACTCTCAAAAGTACTCCAAATCAACCTTCAAGATGTATCCCGTTTCAGCCTCATCTGGAATATCCCCGATACATTGCTCGAAATTTTCTACCCAAGCGAACGAGCCGTATAGCAATGACTCACACATAGCTACACCATACAGATGATTGAAATTGTAATACGTCAAGTGTGGCACGGCCGGCATATTAGTGTGCCACTCATCTGCGGCCTTTCTTCTGATTTTTTTAGTATGCTAGCAGTGCAATGCTACCGCGTCTTATGGATATGTTCTTATTGTCTTTGATTTATCTGAAGAAAACCCATATTGATAGCCTTTTCATATACGATATGCTAGCCTTTCATACTTTTTACAGTAACACTCGGATTAACCAGTTTTTATAATTGTTGATTCAATCTTAATTTTATTGTAGTGTATACATGACTTCTTATTATTTATCATAATTATCTACGCATTATTCGCGCAATCCTCTTTGTGCCTTTGCAATTTTTCTTTCGTGGTAAAATGACGCAAGCATTGGCCGCAAATCCGCATGCAACGTTTACCCTTCGATATCTACGAACTCAAGAGTCGCGACATGTTTTTAATTCACGCGAAATGATGATACACCTTAGGAGCGGCAGCATCCTCCATGTCCTCTTCCTCCTCATCGATTTCGGCTTTGATGATGAGTAGGTGAATTGTTGGTTTATCCGACGTTTGTTTATTCAGATATATCGGTACAATTTTACTAATACCGTCTTTCGTGATGCCATCGATCCCATACACATAGATCGTCAAACTACTAAATTCCTCAAATTTCTTAATCATCGATAAGCTCATCGGAAAATTCAAGCCTTCGTATTTGAGCACTTCGTTATAATGAGGATAAGAACTCTTACTTTCGGGATGCATCCTCGGTAGTGGTGGGGAGAGAGCTGCGGTGACGGGCCCGAGAAAACAATAAGGGTCATTGTTTTTCAATATTGACGACGACGACGACGACGGCCCGTTTCATCTGTATGTCCCTCAGGAGACGCGTGTAGGTGGATAAGCTCCCTCGCGGTGGTTCGTACTTGTCAATGTTCACAAGTAGATGGGAGATTTCGTGTAACATCCAACCGGACTCTTTTTCCTGAAAGTCCTCGATTTTGACGGAGAGTTTTGCTTGGACGCACTCGATGAACCACTCGACAATATCGCTGGATGGTAGAATGACCGCGTTTGTCGTTTGAAACGTCTTTTCCTCCTCAATGATTTCATTCACCTTCATGAGGTGAAATTTGCACGCCAAGGTCACATTCACCTTCACGTTACCCTCCTCGCGCACGATTTTGTCCAGTTTTAAAAACACCACGCGCATTGCATCTTCGCGGAAACTTTGCACATCTTTGTGCTCGAAATTCACAATCGAGCCTGTCTTTATTCGATTTTTGAATGCCGACTCGAGATCGACCCACTTTAGTTTTTCCGCGAGCATCACTCACACCAGCACCGCTTACACCTGCGCTGCTTACACTTGCTCCACGCACGATTTTTTCCCTCAACGACAACAATTTCGCTATTGTCGATTGAATTTTCAGTTTTTGACCGACGTTGAGCCCCGGTTTTTTCAACGTTTGCCCCAAAAGTTTGACGTGCACCTCACAGAACTTTTGCCACTTATCCACGTGAGAGAAATTGTTCCTCGCACCGCTCAACTTATCGATATTTTTATCGCAATCGTCCATGGTCCAGACTGCTCGATGAATCAAATACCGAAGGGAACGGCTCACCAATATATATATATATATATATTTAAGAAAAAATCTCTATACAACCTCGCACGCGCGTCTGTGCGAGCGTGTGTGCCTGTGTGTGTGTGTGTGTGTGTGTGTGTGTGTGTGTGTGTGTGTGTGTGTGTGTGTGTGTGTGTGTGTGTGTGTGTGTGTGTGTGTGTGTGCCGGCACGCGCTCGAACGTCGAGTTTGTATACACAAGATCGAGTTCCAAACAGCGAGACGGTGGGCGCTCTTTCTCGTGGTTTTCAATCTTGAACACAAGATGATTTTTTCTTGAAATGTTTTACTAGTATCCTTCATTATGCATTATGCATCCATATCTTCGGAGTCTGAGTCCAACGTTTCAATTACTAGATAATTTTTCATATTTAGTATATGAGCTAGCTGTTCTCGATTTTCATGACCCTTAACGTATGCGATAAACTTTCCACCGATGTAGGCTATGCAGACATTTCTTTTGTACGCTGCTGCCAACATCAGCTGGAATGTTGCTGAATTCGCGAATTTCAGGCTGTGACATTTTCCGCCGCGATTGACCATGCATAGATCTCCTCTATGCGCTGCTGCCAACATGCTCTCGAATGTTGTCGAATCAGCCTCAAGCGCCTTGATGATCGTTCCGGGTAGAAACACGCTGAATTCGTTGCGAATGTCAACGACGTGCTTTTTGCCAAATTTAGTGTTGACCGCCCGTATGTTGGTGATGATATAATCCGACCCGGGTGACAACTCTCTGAGCTTCTTCGTCGGCAGAAAATCGACAATTTTACCAATTTTATCGATGAACTCCATTGTTTCATTCGTGTGTACGTAGTTCTTTCTCATGTGTGCGTCCGATCTTGAATCGCAAGATTATGTACTCCTCCCCCCCCCCCCTACATTGAGGGCACGAGGGTCCGAGCGCGGAAAAATGTCACGCGTTCGATGACCCCCCCCCCCCCGCAAAACGTTAAAAAAATATTCGTAGAAAAGAAATCTGACGAAATCCCGCCGCCATTTTGACGCTATCAAATGTCTCCGGCCGATGATAAATTCTCGGAAAATAATCATTCAACACCTCAATTCGCCGGTTTCAACACGTCGATAAACAAAACTATCGCATCTCGCCGAGGTGGGGGGGGGGGGGGGGGCTTTGTCAAGCCACGGCAAGCGCCCGATGACTCACCACCCACAAATGTTTAAAACAATTTCTGAGAAATCGGACCCTCCACTCTTCCTCCCGCCGCCCCGCCCCCTCTTCCCGCGGAGGGGAGGGGAACTCCCTTTTACTACAAAGCACTTCGACTCTTTGTCAGTCGTTGCGCGGCCTCGCTAGTAATCGGACGTGTGTCCCCGTGTTTACCCCCCCCCCCCCATTCCCCCGAATTCCATTCGCGTCGAAGAGGGACTCACCACCATCGGTCGGTAAGCAGGTGAGCCCTACCATCGGTCGGTAAGCAGGTGAGCATCACCATCAGTCGGTAAGCAGTGCAGCCCTACCATCGGTCGGTAAGTACAGACATCGACAGTCGATCATGGTACCAGTTCTAAATCAAACCCCTACCCGACCATCCGCCGATAACTCAGAAATCTACCATTTTTTGGTTCGTTTCTCAACTATGTCGGTAAATGTCGGTAGTAGGAATCTTGATTTAGAACTGGTACCATTACACTACTACTATTATATTGGGAGATAATGGGTTTTTAAATTGCAACTTTTAACACTGCAGGGTTTGCATTGAAATTTAGACAGAATAATTTTCCGCAAAAAATATTTGTCCTCTATAATGAGAAGACATATAGCAACACCGCATCGTTCCACGTATCCAATGACGTAAATTTGCACGGCATATTTAAAATAATACTGCAACACGAATTTTTATTTGGAAATAATTTTTAATTGAACAAAGTTTTTAATTAGTTATGAATTAACCGACGGTTTTAATTGGCAATGAAGATAACATAAACAAGTTTTTTTTTTTAATTTGTTTTTTCCTTAGGTACACGCTTCCGCGTTTGTTACATATTCTTCCCCTCACTGTGACCGTTGCGTTCCTCTACTGTTTGCTCCTTTTTTCTCCATCTTTCTCCCTGTTCCCCCCTCTTGCCGCCGCAGCCGACTTACCCCTTTGTATTATATTCATCGTGACATTTCTGTCATGGGTATAGGGAAACTGCGGAAAACCTACACCAATAACAGCCGGTCATCGAGTTCGCCCCCCAGTCTTATTGCACCGCGAAATGCCGAAGAAAAACATTTCACGACGAAATGTACGCGACTGGGATTCGAACCCGGGACCTCCCGGTCCGCTGGTTTAGTGGCGAGCACGCTAACCACTAGACCATCGCACCGGTGATAAACAATATAAAATATTAATATTTATAACGCAAACATTTTTTTATGATAAAAGTTTTTAACTTTAAGAACACGATATTTTTTTTCTCGAAATATTGAACAATACTGTTCTGCGGTGTTGCCATATCTCTTCTTATTATAGGGGACAAATATTTTTTACCGAGAATTATTCTGTCTTTACTGATCGTTTATAGCAAAACTGAATAGTAAAGGTAATCCAAACTATTTTCACTCTTTCCCTAACTAGTTGGCTATCCAAACATAATTTTTTTTCAAAACTTATTAACACCATAGAATGGTACGATGAATTATGTGTCCTGACTTTCGGTCAATGCGGACCCTGCAGTGTTAAAAGTTGCAATTTTAAAACCCATTATCTCCCAATGTAAATAGTAGACTGTTCTGAAATTTCACTCCAACATGCATGATGATATGAACAATGTCTGGGCAAAATTTGAACAAAATGTATAGAAATCAAGAGCGCTCGCTCGTTCTACCTCAAGGCGAGAGATGCAGTCAGATTTAAAAAAAAATCGATTTTTTTTTACATTTTCTTGAAGTATGATGTTTTGGAAATATTCCCTGAAAATTTCCAGTCATTCCGTTGAATAGTTTCCGGGATATCCCACAATTAGTGAAGAGGCGTCGGGTCCCCATGGCAGGTAACGGCTGACAAATGCACAAACGATAATACCCGAGAAGGCAGAATGCTTCGAAGACAACAACAAATCGATATTTTGGAAGCTTCCACACCGGCAGGAGCCCTATTGTATGGGCCAGGAATTGATGATTCGATGTAAGTAATTTTTTAATTCGTATTTCTATACATAAATCAAGTGTAAAATTGGAAAACTCTTTCAGAAATTTTCAAAAATGTATTACTCAAAACCTATGAACTTTAGCGAAATTTTATAAAGAATACTTTCGTTTTAAAATTGCCCAAAATATTTTAAAAAATAATTCATCCCGAAAAACATTAATTTTTGGGAAAATTGTTTTAACAATTGGCTATAAACAATTGAATGCTCGATTTTTCGGCAAAAATTGTGATATTCGTATTCAGCGAATCAAAATACATAAAAAAAAGTTTCGCTTCATCCATCGAGCTCAAAATTTTACGAACATATAATACCGTATCCACATCGAAAAATTTTAAACGCGTATTTCTCGAAAATATGTTTTTCAAGTCGGCGACCACTATAATTCAAAAGCCGCCATTTTGTTCATTTTTTTAAGAAAAAAAATCTTTGATTGAAGACTAGACTTTATTATTAAACTAATGATTTTTTTCGGTTTTTTTATTTCAGATGATCCGGTAAAATTTTATGATGGTCACCGCAAAGCACTACATGCGGAAGGGGGTCCGACAACGATGGCGAAATTTTTATAAATAATCAATAATTTTCTTTGAAAATTTATACAAGTCAAGTTAAAATATAACATAAAAAGTCTGTGTAACCACTTTTGTAAAACAAACTTAATTACTATGAACACTTTTTTATTGAAAATGCTCATTCTTTCACGCCTCTGACTGCATCTCACCCCTTAAGGCGAGGAAAAAGAAACCCAAGCAAAATATTTGTTTAGAAAAAAACCTACACCAAAATAATTCAACGAGGCAAAAAGTGGTCTACAATTTCTCCCACGCACCAAGGATTTAATATCAGAAAAACGAAAGGGTAACTCTTTAGATAAGCGACTTTTCCGAAAAATGAGCCTAAAATTATTTTTCTGCTATTTTCTCCTTTATTGGGTTACAAATGATTATATTCAGTCGGGGGAAGCCGACCCCCCCCCCCCCCATCAAAAGTTATGGGGTTTTGAAGTTCGCGATAACACGTGATAAACCAGGGCATTTTTCAATATTTCGACGCCTGTATTGGGTTTTTGAACATTTCGCCTTTCGCTATTTCAACCCAAACGAACCCAATAAATGATATTTTATTGGAGAAATCGGATAGTATTTTTCGGAAAAGTCACCTATCTAAAGAATTACCAAAAGGAAGCCAAACAAAATATTTGTTTGGAAAAAACCGCACCAAGATAATGCAACGAGGAAAAAAGTGGTCCACATTTTTTTCCAACGCTCCAAGGAGTTTTGTTGAGGAGCTTGAAAGAGTTCAAAAAGTGCACATGCAGTATTTTTAAGGTTCAATGCACACGCCATCGACATTCTTCAATGGCTCGATATTTTCTTTTCAATTACTCGACGCAGCAGTGCCGCGCCTCTGGATGTGTACGTCTACACACACTCTTGATTGCACACGTTTTCTCGAATATGAATATAACTATAATGACGTAATGATTTATCATCGACGAGAATATTGTCCAATTTTTGGAAAAATGGTGTTCCGTTTTGTTGCTCGTTTAGTCTATACGTTAAGTATAACAACCGAGTAAAGATTTATCGCGGGACATTTGAATCGTCTTCCTACTATACCTAACTAATACCACTATGTCGAGGTAGACTGTACGAACGACACTACGAAATCGCGTCCCTTGCCCCATCTCTCGTCGTTCACGACTACGTGAGACGGGGCATAATATAACGGCGCGCTCAATTCTCCGAGTTTAGTTCTCGCGAGACCGTCGAGAGGTGACCTCGCTTCCCTTCCCGCGTCATAATCGACGAATACATTTGTGAAACAGGTGTAAAGCGAAGGCAAGAAAAATCGAAGCACAGGTCTGTCTCTTTACTTTGAAAGAAGCCTTTCGTTGTTTACTTTATTACGTTGGCTCGTTCGCTGTTATTTGTATCACCAAAGTTGCGATGCCTGTAATTATTGATCTATTTGGCCTCTACTTTCGTCAAATATTTCCGGGTTACAAACACCGCGGGAACGTCTCGATTTTTAGTCATCTATGTTAAGGCCTTATATACGCGATTTCGCCGATTTTCCAAGGTACGTTTCTGGACGCGGTTAAAAAAAATGACGCGTATATTGAAAACATTTTTTTTACAGATCATTTATGCACATGGTTAAGTATATGTAAAAAGAAAAATTAAGCAATATTAACAAATGGCGGAGATATAACATAATAAAGCAATGTATTTTTTGGCGCGCGCGTTGATGGTGAAAGTTCTCGGCATCGATGTGGGTGTCTGAAAAAAATGAACATATTTATAATTGCATAATGAATGTATCTACAGTGTGAACCAACAATATTATTTGAAAAAAAAATTATTATAATAAAAATTCGAAACTTAAAATTTGTTTACTCAATTTTCTGTCGGTATTTTATTTTCTATATTTTTTTGTGTCATTGAAATTTTTGTTTCTGTGGTTCACACGATAGGTGATGATACTAAGAATATGCCGTAAACATTTCAAAGCGATCTGAACCTTCGTTCAAGAGTTAGAACTTTCACAAGGTTCGAAAAAGTGAATTGTGGAAAAACGACTTTGAAGTTGGCGGTCGGGCGCGCCGCGCGGTATCAATAAATGCAATCTTACTTTATTTTTGGAATTTTTGGAATCTTTCAATTCTGTAAAGCTTGAAATATTCCTAACTGTTCAGGCTAATGGAATCAAAAATTTAAAAAAAAATGAAAAATTTTGAAATTTTTCGCGTATATAAGGCCTTAAATCTACATAGTACTTGACATCGTGTCATAGTACTTGACACGATGAGCGATTATTCTCAATTTGCCCACCGCGATAAGAAATATTTCCAAACGCGGCAATAACTTCGTTATTACCGTGTTTGGGAATACGCCGTTGAAATTTGCATCGTTGGATAACGGTCGAAATTCTTGTTTACATTTCCTTATTTTTATTATCGTATAAAATCGTTTTCCGAATAAAAATCCTAAATAATGTTTCGGGGTGTTTTGTAGATATCTGACGAGAGAGCTTTAAAGAAAAAAGATTCATTGCATGACAAAGATGCAAACTTCAATCTTGTAATAATTGTTTCAGGCATTACTTTGGAAACTTCGTTTTCACACGCTGTTCTGGTTCAAGGCGTTAGGCTACTGTGATTAGGATCAGGATTCTTTAAATCAGGATTATTCAAATCAAGATTATTTAAAGAAATTTATTTTGAATGAATAAGTAAGATGGTTGAATAAATCGTTGGGACATTTATTTGTATGTACATTAAGAATGTTGTGTACCAAATTTCACAAAAAAAATATTCCTGATTAACGTCATAAACAATCTCGTGAAGGACCTTTGAACGTGAGGGGCTCACCGGTGTACTTGGTTTTGATCACCCAGTAGATCTAAAACAACATGAACGAGTTTTTTTTTCCTAAAATAGATAATATTGGCTAAAGCTTGACCCACCATTTTTGGTCATCGTGTCGTAATTATTTAAAAAAATTGAGTTTTCTTCAATTTTTTAAGAAAAAATGCTATTATTATTAATAACTAGTAAAAAAATGATAAGAACAAAAACATCGATGAAAACTAAACTACTATTACACCGAATAAGTGTACCAAATTTCAAGCCAGTTCGTTCTTCAGATGGTGAGAATCCGTGTAGGTTTGAAAAACATAGTTCCGAGAAAAACGCATTTAAAGTTTTACTAGCAGTTATATCGTTGTGATTATAAGATCTTCCTCTTCAATTTAAGTTGCCTCAAGCGACGAACAAGCGTTCGTCATTTCCACAGTAGCCTAACCCCTTAATAATTATTAAAATTTGTCTACTCAAAAGCATTAACGTATATTGCTACAAAGAATGCGGACTTTACCATCGAACAAATTTTGTTAACGCCCTACAGAAGTAAAAAGCAAAGACTGAGCGTATTTCACAAAGCGACTCATTTTAACCTTCACCTCAACTTAAGGTTGTTATGGGGTTAAGTCAACATGTTACCACGGAGTTGAGATTTTTTCTGGACCTTGATAACCTATTTGCTGATCATCCTGTGCAGTTCCAATACGATCGGCTAAAAAAACGGCAACTCGACGTATTTCGTGGGCTAATTACATTACGCTTATGGAAAACTCCCGACCATTTTTCAGTACATTATTATCTGCTAAGTGAATGTTACCACCAGCCCCCTGACACTGGCCTACTATTTCTATACGATAAACGAAAACGCGGTTTGTCCCGGCTTTTTAGTTCTTGAAATCGCCACTACCTAACTTAACTAAACGATTCGATACTTTTATTTCGTGCTGTTGTCGTTATAAGCGAATAATGATTTTCGAAAAGTTATCTACACTATACTTTTAATCATGTAAAATATTCGAAACACCGTTGCAACGTACCCGTTTTGTCCCGGCACGTATATATATATGCATGCCTATCACACAACTACTAGCGCCACAGTGCGGTAAGGACATTTTGCGAACAGCATTAATCTACCAGTGTCAGCCCCCTGGTTACCACTGAGCTGAAAAAATAGGTACTAACCCTATCGGACTAACCCTTGGTACCGTGAAAATGAGGATTCACAGTATTGTTATAAAATTATTAATGTTTTTGATAGCGAATTTGTGCGAAAATCAAGCACAAAATATTAGACTGTGCAATAATGGCAACGTCGTAGACGGCACAAATGCTACCTATCTTATCGGTATTCGGTAATTAATACCCGGGAACCTTAAACTAGTCGGTCAGGATAATTAACAACGAATATTATTGGTACTTATTCTCTTAATTAGTAATAATTACTCAATATTAATTTGATAACTATGTTCAGAAGTTATACATTTCTAGACATTTCTAGCCAAACATAAAATAACGCGAATTTTTTTTTCATACATAATTTTTTTTTTAGAATATTGGAAAATTATTAAAGTTTTTGATTCCTTCGAGATTATAGACAGCTTTGGTACACACTTTTTTTCCAGCGGCATTTTTTTACTCCGACCGATATTCATTTTTGACAGCTTCTTAGGCCGATATTGAGGTTGCGAACGGTGCGCATATGTCTCTAACTTGAGCGAGAAAAAATAATTATACAAAGAAATGATAACATTTAGTGTAATCACCGAATCTTCAAAAATGCATATGTTTACAAATAGATGTCGAAAAATAGTGCGAAAACGTACGTTTAATATGACGATTATTTGAAAGCTAACAGTTGGTAACAGTCAATCGGCTCCGTGCATAAGCATAGGGCGCTCCCCTCGAGCGCCCTACTTCATCCCGATGGCTAAACCCCATAACAACCTCAATTTTCGGATAAAATTCGCAAAGAAAATTCGTATCAATGATGTAATTTTTGGGCACATCCACATGACTAATATTGTTTCACCGGATGCGATCAGCAGCCACAAGCGTTTATATCTGTGTCTTATCCGGGACGCGTCTTATCTCAGCCTCGTTCTACATATTCTGCGATTTCACACAACAGACACAACAGATTGAACCTCCAACTTCGTTATACGATAAGAAAAATAACTCAAAACAGACTTTCCATTGCGGATACCTTTCGCATCAGACAGTTGTAGTAAAAGAGAAAATAAGTTTTTGGTTAGGGTTTGATGTTGTGATGAATTGCTGTCAATAATATTTTTTCGACGATCTTGTAGTGTAGTATTGTGAGGACACTGGGAGAAAGAGTGGGAGGCAAATGTAAAGTTGAGGATCCCGTTGGTCGCTGGTGCTACTTTAATTGCAATATAATCATGGAGCCTCGAGTGTTACTAACAGTACTCATTGCAATTACCCTCAACGCTGGACGGACGACGTACGTGGCAGGCTCGAAGAATCAGTGAGTTTGTTTGGTTTCACTATTCTTTACCTATCGTTTCCGCGTCTACATCTAGCTGGCGTCTCAATATCTATACTACCTTAGCATCTACTCCTCCCTGTTACCTTAATAGAACTACGACTTAGCATCATTACTCACGTAAATAGTTTAAATTTCGCACTTCGGTTCATTGCCACTTGTTTTCTACGATTAGACCACCCATGATTAAGGCCAATCAGCTCCTAGTCGTGGGTGCGACGCGTGGTAAAAGAAAATCAAACTAAACAATATTGCGCGCAAAAGTTTGCATCGCGATCGCGATACTGAACCACCTCGTTTCACAATCTAGTGACCAGGTGCTGCTTCCGTAAAACTTAGTCGACTTGAGTCGTGTGACGTTTTATCTTTGTTGACCGCCACGCGATTGCAAGAGGAAATAACGACACTCGAGTAAGTCAGAAAAAGTTAAGGAGTTACGTGGATTTCGAAGCCAAAAAAGCATATTTTCTCTATTAAAAAATACATAATATATAAATTATTTTATTCAATTGTTAAGCACATAAAAGAGCAACATTTCACCAATATTTTTTAAAAAATCATCCAACAATTTCGGAAGTTCAGCCGGTGGGATCTGGTTTCCGAAGACCCCTCCAAAAAAAGTGTCCTCGTGGTGGTCAGGATAACTCATGATAGCTTTATCTGAATTTAAAAAACCAATTTTGTTCTTTTAGTAGATAAGTATAGCTCGTTATTGAACGAAGGGTTAAAAAAATTGGATTTCGTATTTTTGACAGAATTGTATGCAAAATAGTTCAATTTTTGGTACAATTTACACTACGTGTGGCCTTGTAAAATTAGTTGTAATGGAAAAAAAACCTTTGTTCAATCACTAGTCAATGCTATTTTGAAGAAGTGTGCAAAATTTCAATAAGATCGGTGAATTCGTTTTTGAAAAATCGTGTCCACCGACTTCAAAAATAGTTTTTTGAGAAAAATGCGAAATACCTGCGTCACTCCCGGCCGGTCTTTCCTAACGAGAGGAATTCCCAAAGGCTCTCTCTCTCTCCTAGACTTTTACTCCGATTGACTTGAAACTTTGGGAGAATATTCTAGACATATTCTACTATTAGATAATAAAGTGATGAAAAATGGATTTTTTGACATTTTCAAACCCACCTAACCCCTTAACGAACGCAGCTGGGGGAAACTGGGGTATAGGAGTCCGGACTCTTTGCTCTGACCTGACCAGGAAGTGGGACAAAATTGGTCTTCCAACCAAGCGAAGATTCGGTCGCACCAATCTCATATGCTATGGTTGCATGTGGGTACATTCATTTTTAATTTGGTATTTGATGCCCCTTGTAGTGTTCTATTAAAGTTAGGTAAGATAAGGCACTAGTATAATTTACCTTTATGTAAAGCATAATATCAAAACTGTAGGGGGGAAAAACCTCCGCTTGGCGTTTAGAATACAAATCGTATTTTATACAAACGCAATTGTAAGTGAGCTGTTCAGACTCATACAACGCATGCATGAGAAGCGCATAATGATAGAGAAACAGCACAAGTGTTCGTCTTCGATTTGGTTGAAACTCATGTATGTGGTAGAGTTTTTATCAGCGGTGAGTTTGCAGTTTTACCCACAAGGGTACCGATTTTGGTAAAACACAAATTTAAAAAATTACCTGCCGTGAAGAAAAATTAATTATGGGTCCATTAGGAAAATGAAGGCACCAGCCCTGCTTTTTGTCTCTAACCCCACGTTTAAGATATCCCTTTCACGAACCCGAATACTTAACAATTAACTGATTTTCGTCTATAATCAAGTACAAATACATCCTACTATACTGGTAAAACTTCTAGCTAGTTACCAAACTTTTATCGAAAAATTACGACTCTAAAAATCGTCTCATTTAAACAGCACTTTGTGGAGATGACACGCTAGTCACATTTCTACTTCGCAAGATTGCGAAATATCTTTATAATGTAGGTTGTACATCTTATCACGATGGAAAAACTTATAAAATAATTAAGAAAACACCTAATATAGTGTTTAAAGTTCTGAAAATAACAACGTTCCCTCTATCACCTAACCCTCACTTTTGTATCAGACTATCCATTCCGGCTACTAATACGTAGACACTCTGCGTACACGGATATGCACACTACTGTTGCTAGCGAGCGCGGAGATCGTGGCAACGTCGCAAGCCCAGCGATTTTTTGTCGTAATATTTAGTATAAACGGAAATGCAATATTTGAGCTGTGGCCGGAATAATGAAACAAGTGCGACATAAAGGCAAATTTGCCAAACAAAAACGATCGCCAAAAATATAAAAGCGGTCGACATTATGACCCGTGTAAAAAGAGAAAACGAAAAGAACCATGTAGAGGTTATAAACAACGAAAATGCGGGACATCGTATCGTGAATCGTTGAACTGATGAATTTCCCTTCGATGAATTGATCATAACAGTTTTTTATTGTTTCAACGAATTTCTTATTTTATTCATTTACTAACGTTGACGTAGCTATATATATAACAATAATCTAAAAAAGTAAATATAAACAATTTGCCGCACCTCTATATACATTTTCTACCGATGAACGCGCCGAACGCTTGCAGCGCTGCCAGATCGCCGGCTTTAGTCTGCTCCAGTCGCTTCGTGGCGCTAGCGTCGCTAGACATTGCTCAATTTAAATCGTTATATCTCTGAAACTAGACGGTCAAAATTCATGATTTTTTGTTTACCCACTTCGTCATATGTTTCTCTGTATTTGAGATTTTTTGAAGAAAAATGTGTAGAAAAGTTTTGACGTTATTGCATGTAATGTGAAATTCTCCACCGTTCCCCATAAGAACACGTGTAGAACCGTGCAATCTTTGATTGCCAATATCTCGCATACGGAACGGTGAATCGTTTTGAAATATGGCAGGTAATCACTTAATAGTGTCTTGAATGTGTCCTCAAAATACAAAAAAAATATAACAAACCGCCTTGGCGAGACAACTCCCTTAAGCGCCACTGTAATTTACCAATGTTTCAGAACCCAAATAGGGTTTTACAATCGGCACAGTAATGGCCCACGACTGGTTGCCAGAGAACAAACGATGGCGCGGTAATGGCTATACAAACGGGCCAGATCCGCACCATGCATGGTTGGTAATGGTAAACCAGGAATGGCTGCTAAGACTGGGCCAACTATCATACGCCCATATTGGCCCAGCAACGGCTGCCGGATCTTCTGCCGGGAATGAAAAACAAAAAATTGACAAATTATGAAAATAAAAATTCTAGTAGTATCTTTTTTGTTTTCTTATGCTTTACTTATGTCCATGTACATAGAATAATTGCATTAAAAACAGTTTCTGCATTGTTCAAATTTTTACCTTTCATCGGGATCGAACCTGCGCCTTTCGTTCTAGTGTCGAGCGCCCTACCCACTTAGCCATTTTAACACTTACAGAACCCATCGTTTGTTCGTTCCTTACTTTTATGCCGATAATTTTATTCGCGACATTAAAGTTTACCGACAGTTTTTTTAGTTCATTTAGGCTGTAAAAATAACTCGCTCGTTTTGGGTGAAGTTCCGAAAAGCATACTCCTCTGATCGAGCTGAAATTTTGCACCGAACTTCCTCTCTTTATCCTAAGAGAAACCGTTAACGGATTTTTGACGACTAGCAATAGTTTTCCATACATCGCATTGTAAAGTTTATTATTTCACACCATACGAGTATATCTATATACCCCATAGATACCCCCCACTCCTCCGGCCGCGCTGCTTCCTGGCAAACAGTGCTCTCCCGTATGTGCATATCACTTGCCATGTGGGATGGCTTTGTTTGGATTTATTTAATATAGTAGAAGCGCAGTACAATAAATAACTTTCAATATCCGATATATCGAAAACTATTGCTAGTCGCCAATATCCTTTTAAAAGTTCTCTTAAAATATTGAAAAGAAGGTCGGTGCAAAATTTCAGCTTCATCAATAGGATATGCTTTTCAAAACCTTATCCCTTGTTTTTACGTGTTACAGTTTAACGACCTGCATTTGCAAAACGCCCAAAAACAAACCATCAATGGGTGGAATAGATCTGGCAAGCCGTTCATCCGCCTACGATACCCCAATGCTGATCGCCATATTATCGGTGCGATGGTATTGGCCCACCAATGGCTGGCATAGATCTGGCAAGCCGTTCATCTGCCTACGATACCCCAATGCTGATCGCCATATTATCGGTGCGATAGTATTGGCCCACGAATGGCTGGCATAGATCTGGCAAGCCGTTCATCCGCCTACAGTACCCCAATGCTGGTCGACGAATTATTAGCCGATTATCAGCAAACCGTTTAATGGCTGAATGCTGGCATTTTTGTTACGACAGGCAACCCTATATGGGAAGGGCCCTGCTCATTACTCCGCAAAATACGATCCTCCGCAAAAAGGATACCGCCAGAGGGTTGCATTCCATTGAATGAAACGAGTACTATTTTGCAGGGGAAAGAAATGAAAGTTAACGTGTTGGTCCAAAATAGCAAGCTTAAAGAGGCACCCCATTCCTTACTTGAATTGCTATATTGCAGTTGTTTCTCGTCTGCGGATTCCAAATATTTCTACAATTTGCAAATTAGTATTTGTTCGTGTTTCGACATTACTTATTGTGTCTAAGAGGGTTATCCACCCCCTCTAGTTTCCCTTCTATTCATAGCTTCAAACACTTGCCTATATATTCCGTTGAAACTGCTCCTATTCTACTAGCAATAAAAAAATTACGTTCGTGCATACTTGCATATTTTTATAGGGCTAGAAAACGAGCGGGGGGGGGGTAGTTATCGTTCACCCACCAGTATTCGTATCTTCATGTCAGAATATCTCCCGTGCTACCTCACCCGTCTATATGGAAGCATATTTTCAGTACAATCGCAAATACACAGGGTGTCCTCCTTATCTCTGCCACCCGAAATAACTTGGTAATTATCAACGTAACAAAAAAATGCTCCAGACAAAAGTTGTACGGTGTGAAGGGAGCCACCAAATGCGACCATTTTTTTTTATTTCAGTGGAGGCGCTGCCGCACTGTCCCGTGAAAAATTTGCCGGCGCTTAAGATACGGCCGACGCTTGGTACGATATTCAGTACCAACCACTAATACCCAGTGTTGGTCCTTTATACGGGCCAACGATTTGGCCATGATTCTGCCAGTGCTCATTTGAAGCATGGCAAACCAACGCACACCCAACCTTGGGCCAAATATCGATTACGAACTGTCAGCTAACTATTGGACCCCAGTGTTGGCCCCGAACATGGGCCAATCGGTTGATCATGGGTTTGCCAGTCTCGAATTCAAGCTCGGCACACGATCGAAGAGCCAACGCTGGGCCAGTACTAATTAATGACCGTCGGCCAATTGTCGGGGCGAGCGTAGGCCCTGAGTCTGAGCCAATCGTTTGACCGCGGTTTTGCCAATGCTTATTTTTAGCATGGCTCATAATGACTGTTATCTGAAATTCACTTTATTAAAAATAATATTGATTTATACTAAAGTTTTGTGGTGTATTAAAAAATGCCGAGTTATTATGATAGTATTAAGAAATGTCTAGTGTTAAAACGACGACAAAAATTATAAGACTCTTGACAGCAGGTTAGGATCAGAGGCAATGAAATGTAAAGACAAGTAGATAGTGAAACAAATTTGAAAACATTCCACGATCAAGTATTGTGCATAACGATGTTAGTGAATCTAATCATTTTTTCGATGAGCAATCATCGAGCACAGAAACTTGTGAATCTGATCGATTGTTGGCTAAGCGTTGGGTTGTTTTGACAGCTCTACACTGAGCCAACACTAGCCCGAATATTGCGCCAACAATATGAAGCCGACCTTAGCCCTACTATGGGCAGGTGATTACGCCAACCGACAGCCAATGATCGTGATCTCTTTAGCCCAATGTTGGGCCAATACCCGGCCAACTGTTAGGATTTCTGGTAAGCCTACCATTGGCCAACCGTACATCCCAGCGTTGGGCCGAAGAGATCACTCCTACCGTGGCGCAACACTAAGCCGGTAGTGCTGCCGTACATCGGCCAATGGTAGAATGTGATTGGCGGGACGCTGGCTCGAGGTTGGGTTGGTTGTGTCGTTTTTCACGGGGTGAAGGTCACCTCCACTTTCTTAAACGGAATGGTACATTTTTTTCACCCATCTTGTGGAGCACCTCAAACCGCATAAAAAACATTAGGGCGTCAAAGTCGTTCAAGGTCATTCAAGGTCAATATCGATGATACAAATCTAAATATCACGAATCACTACCAAATATTTAATATGTGATCCGAGATATTTAGATTTGTATTTTATTTTAATAGATGTTCGAAATGACCTTGAACGACTTTGACCCCCTAATGTTTTTTATGCGGCTTGAGGTGCTCGACAAGATGGTTGAAAAAAAATGTACCATTCCGTTTAAAAAAGTGGAGGTGACCTTCATTGTGCGTCGGCGCTTTCACCAAAATAAAAAAATTGGTAGCATTTGATGGCCCCCTTCACACCGTACAAATTTTCGTCTGGAAAATTTTCTTTGTGACGTCGATAATTACCGAGTTATTTCGAGTGGCAGAGATAAGAGGGACACCCTGGATATTAAATTAATTTTTTCGTTATAGCTATTTCTTTGCTTCCCCGTTATAAAATTCCGTGTTTCGATTTTATATATATATATGTACGATTGAAGGGATCATCACAGCGTAATCGGTGAAAAAATAGTTGATTTTCGCAATTTTTTTCGATGATTAAAATACGCTTATCAGTCTGATTTTGTTATGTCAAATCAAAGCACTCATGAAGAACAGCAAATAATTTTTTTAACGTTTGCTTTTATGTTCTTTTACATTTTTTTAACGGTTGAAAATGTCTTCGAAAAAAAAGAATCCTCATGGTGTACACGATTGTGGCTGTAAACATTAACTTAAACAAAATTTGTAAAAAAATTATTAATCAGTATGAAAGCCGTTATCTGGCTATGGAGCTTTTAAAAATTAAAATTGACAAATGACGACGTTGTGGAAAAAGTTATTTTTGTTTGTTAATAAAAATATGAAGATAAAAAAAATCTTCCATAGCAGGATAAAGTATGGCGTGAAGAATGTTGCGTCGAAATTCGAGACGGATAGTTTGAAAACTCTTCCTTTGAGAGCGTACACCGTTTTGAAAAACGACATTTCGAAAAAAACCGCGTTTAAAGTTTCGAGTGCGAACATTTCATACGAATTGTCGACTTACGATCAGTCTCGCGATGCCAGGTACATATTGACAGCCGTCTATGCTATCGGATAATGCAAAAAAATCGATTTTTTGAACATTTTAAACCGTGATGATCCCTTAATTCTCTAATGAATTATCATATCACGTTTCCATGGTTGACAGCCTGAATTTCACGCATATGCGGAAGATAATGTGCAGGTCTATATTTAACCGCCAGGATATGACACTTTATACAATTAGTCGAGAGAATGAAGTTATCAAAAGGCGATAAGGATGTTTGCGTTAAATGAAAACGTTACCCGGAATTGCACGATTAAAAGATTTTAACACCCAGGCCGCTCAAAAAATAGGCTCATTCTAAAAAATCTGTCAACTTGAAGGTATTGTCATCTTGTATCTGTCAACTTGAAAGTAAAACGGTATTTATTAATTTTTCCACCCATGGTAGTTCATATTTTGCTAGAATTTATTGGGATAATGAACAATAATTAATGAATTCAGGTTAGGAACATTGGCTATCAGATTGATGCCTCCGATAAAAAGCAGCGTTACTTATTGCTTTCTATTTCACGTGGGGATCCAAATACAGGGTCTAGTTCTCTAGTCAGATGTGGGAGCGAGAAAAATAACAATCGGGTGCTGGCGGTAGAGTCCGCTAGACAGGCAGAGAATTTGTTCCACATTACGCCGAAGCATCGACGTAAAGTATGGGCTGCCTAGAGTTAGGGAAAAATATGACCGGTCGAAAGTAAGAGATAGCGGTGGCGATCAAACTGTTTCTTCGTTATCAGTAGTGTGGTTCAGCATTTGGGTCGCCTTTGGGGATGAAAAAGGTTTCGCGCTTATTACACAGCTCAACAGACGATTTGGTGCTGCAAAACTGTGTATCTTTTTCCAAATCTTATCTCTATACTGATCCTATTTTAACACTTAATATTGATATTCTACCCAAGAACACGGATATATGCCATTCTTTTTATAAAATCTAATTTTATTGAAAAATTTAAGTTTTATTAAATATTTTTACATCGAGTATTTTCTATTTACATTGAGTATCTATTTTTTACATTGAGAGTCTATTTTTACATTGAGTATTTTCTATGAGAGTTGTCCCTTGCTCTACGACGTATTGATGCTACCATCTTTATTGTCCTTTACAAGTAGGAAGGAACAACTGTCATTTTCCATGAGAGTTGTTCCTTGTACACTTGCCCACTAGCACTATAGTGCTACATTGATTCGGCTGCACATTCATCTGCCGACAATCAATGAATGACTTTGTCCAAACATTCATTTGGTAAGTATATACGGATCTTGAACGGTACGAATATAAAATATCGTTCACTCAACTATCCTGTACATCTGGGATAACTTTTCCACTGATCTCATTGAATAAACGCCTCAGTCGTAGGAAACAAGTATTTATAGTATATTAATACAAAGCATTGGGTTAGACGAACTGTATATCTATTGGCTGTCAAGAATGGGTATGTTCCATTGAGGCCTTAGGCCACAGTAACGGGTATAAAATCATGTGCGAATTTAACAATTTTTTTCGTATGAAAAAGTGATTCCCTCATAAAATTAATTACACATTTATTTAGTATGAATATCAAGCTATTAGAAAATATACTTTTTTTTCGATGTACAAAATGGCCGACTACTCGAAACTTCTCGAAACAGCTTTTTTCCAATTGGCGTGACAAATAACTTCAACGATTTTCACTTGATTTACTTCAAATTTAAAAGTTATGGTCCCAATTGCATTTCGCAGAGAAGTACGTACGGAATTTCTCATTGATCGATAACTTTTCATTTTATGAGCAGTTCATGAGAAAATTCATTCCTTAAGTTCAAATACCTATAACTTTTGAATAAAACAATGTTTTTTAAATTACATACGTACTTCTCTAGGTATTTGAATGTAGATTGACGAGAATTTTTGTTATTTGTTCTCGGTAAAAAATTATGGATGCTAAACGTCACGCAGCGGAGCGCCTAAAAAAAGATAACAAAAGAAAATATTAGTAGTCGGCCATTTTGTGCATCGAAAAAAAAATATTTTTTCTAACAGCTTAATATTCATACTAAATAGACGTGTAATTAATTTAATGAGTGAATCACTTTAGCATACAAAAAATGGTTAAATTTGCACATGACTCTATACCCGTTACTGTGGCCTAAGGCCTTAAAGTGCCCATTTCTTGACTATTACTAAATCTTTATTTGTGACAATTCATCGGCTCGAATGAAGGATTCATTAACTGTAAGAAGATATTTATTTTGCCATATCCAACTTTACACATTTGTTAATAGTTAACAAATCCTGGTACATATATATTGTCTTCTCAGTGTTCACCGCCTTACAATCCATTGTTAGTATGCTATGAGTTGGAACAAAAGTGGCAACTGGCAGCATCAGAAAGAAAGGACAACGAATGTATCATTCGGAAGAGGGAGCAGCCTCTCCGCGTTTCCCCTGTCCAATTCTGCGCACACTTTCTAAACGCTTCGTTTAGAGTCTCAGATACATTGCATAGCCCATACTCCTCGTCGATGCTTTAATGTCTCGTAGTTTCCCTTTATCCGTAAGGTTTAATTTGCCACCGAAATTACCGAATCACATACAATCCATACAACTGTTCGTTAAAAGAATTTTCGTGTGACTGCCATCGTAGGTTTTATCGAACTTACGAATGCGCGAAGGACAATTATTGCCAAAGAACTAGTCAACCTATCGTAACCATCGATCCGGACCATTTGAAGGCAAAACATGAGCACACGACCCTGCAATCGTGTCGTCTTGTTTGCGGTCGCACCGCGGGACTTTGGCCAATCCCGACTGGAACGACGACGTTTAGCAAAAGTGTAAGTAAATTATCCAAATAATCAGCCTCTCATTTTACACATACGAGTAAACAAAAGATGACACTTAACCCTTCGACTGCACACTTCCGTCACGAACCTCTGACTGCGTGTGGGTTCGATCGGACCCCAGAAGTTTTTGAGATCGTTGTATTACGGTAAATATGCATTTTTCTGTAGAGACATTTTTTTAGTCAACGATCCTTATTTTATGGGCCGAAAATTATTTTTAAAGGAAAACAAAAATTTGGTCCCCAAACATGGGTTCAAAGTGGGAGTCAGTCAGTTGACAATACAGTTGGTTGAAAAAAATTGGGGTCAAAACGACCAGTCGAGGGGTCAAAACTAGGCATACAAAATCGCATATGTGATATAGGATTAGGCCCGATAACTTTTAAGGGACGACAACACTGTGCTGAGCCGAAAGAGGCAGTTTTTTCCAAATTCGTCTTGTCTCCTAGATTATTTATTTGGGATTTTGATAAGCGTTTGTTATTAAGCATACATTGAACTTATTTCGTGTAAATTTTCATTCAACAAGAAAATTACCAACGTTATTGAGGTACAATACATCGCCATTAGAAATAAAATTAGATTAAACAATTAGAAATAAAATCGCTTGCGATACCTAAATCGTTGCGCTACCTAAATCGTCTCACTAAATCGTCTGTAACTTAGTCAATTTTTAATATTTCAACTTGACATTTTTTAGACACATTCTCGAATATGTATACCTGGAAAAAATGCAAAAAAAAAGATTTTTTGACCCGTCACAGTGGTGTCCTGTCTTAAATTAGGGTACCCGATGGAAAAGCAGGAAGACTAGGGCACGAGAGTCCAAAATCTGATACTAATCTGATATTGATATTATCTAATCTGATACTAATATGATGGAGGTATCTGATAACAGAGGATCTGATACTAATCTGATACTGATATTATCTAATCTGATACTAATATGATAGTGGTATCTGATAATAGAGGATCTGATACTAATCTGATACTGATATTATCTGGTTTGCGCTGCCTAAATCGTCTCACTAAATCGTCTGTAACTTGGTCAATTTTCAATATTTTAACTTGAAATTTTTTACACATATTCTTGAATATGTATACCTTAAAAAAATGCAAAAATGCTGTGATTTTGAAGTGATTTTTCACCCGTCACAGTGGTGTTCAGTCTTAAAATAGGGTATCCGATGAAAAAGCAGGAAGACTGCGGTACGAGAGTTCAAAATCTGATACCGATATTATCTGATCTGATACTGAGATGATAGAGGAACAACCGAGCATAATGCTGAATTTTGCCATTATATTATAATAAACTAGTCCACTCGGTGAACGTCTTTTCGTTTACGAGTTCAATATTAGTAAAATTCCATGGGTGCCCCATTGCACAGCCTAAATAAATAGCGGAATTGAAGTCGGATCAAAAGACGTTTCCTACATAAGATTTGCGGTTTCGACGGGCACGGCGATATTAAGTCGAATGACATCTTAAACGATTGCAGGTTAACGAATCTGGCGGTATACATCCAAAGTGCCGATCTCTTTTGATTTTTTCCAAGAGCACCGTCCGTCTCCTTCGAGAGGACAATTGTACCTGTGTGAACTTGGCACCCGAGTATGACCGATCTTAATTTTTTTTTTTATTTCGGATTGTTTTTGTTTGTAGTTGATTGTAGTACAAACGATTTCGTTTGTAGTAACTCAGAAAAAAAATTAGGGCCCTTAAAAAAAAAGTCAGCCCCCTTAATGAAAATATTTAAGCGGGCGGAGTTATTTTTCATTCAAAATCGTTTGTAGTTGATTGTAGTGAAATTATTTTTGTTTGTAGTTGAACCGTTTCCGAAAAAAATCGAATTTTCGAAAAAAAACAATAGATAGATGTGGAAAAATGATTTTGCGACCATTTTTTTTCGTGATCGGCGGCTTATTGTAAGAAAGTAGCTTACTACAAACAATATGCGACCTGTCAAAACGTCTGTAGTTGTTTGTAGTTCCCGAATCATCGTGTGTAGTTGCGCGAAAAACGAACTACAAACGAGGAAGGCACCTGAAAATGATTTTTGAACGCTTCTCGTTGGAATATCTTGTTTGTAGTGGCAAATAAGCTTACTACAAACGATATCGGACCTCTCAAAATGTTTGTAGTTGTTTGTAGTTCCCGAATTATCGTTTGTAGTTGGGCGAAAATCGAACTATAAACGAAGAAAGCGACCGAAAATGGGTTTCCGAGGCTTCTCGTTAGAATAGCTCATTTGTAATGGCAAATAAGCTTACTACAAACGATATCGGACCTCTTAAAACGTTTGTAGTTGTTTGTAGTTCCCGAATTATCGTTTGTAGTTGCGCGAAAATCGAACTACGGACGGGGAAAGCACCGAAAAATGATTTTTCAAGGCTTCTCTTGGGAATCATTCGTTTGTAGTGGCAAACAAGCTTACTACAAACGATAAACGGACTCTTCAAACGTTTGTAGTTGTTTGTAGTTTGCGATTAAGCGTTTGTAGTTGGGCGAAAATCAATCTACGAACGAGGATAGTACCAAAAATAATTTTTCGAGGCTTTTCTTCAAGATTATTCGTTTGTAGTGGCAAACTAGCTTACTAAAAAAGATAGACGACCTGTCAAAACGTGTGTAGTTGTTTGTAGTTCCCGGATTATCGTTTGTAGTTGCGCGAAAATCGAACTACAAACGAGGAAAGCATCTGAAAATGAGTTCTGAACGCTTCTCGTTGGAATATCTTGTTTGGAGTGGCAAATAAGTTTACTACAAACGATATCGAACCTCTCAAAACGATTGTAGTTGTTTGTAGTTTCCGAATTATCGTTTGTAGTTGCGCGAAAATCGAACTACAAACGAGGAAATAATCTGAAAATGAGTCTCGAACGCTTCTCGTTAGGATATCTTGTTTGTAGTGGCAAATAAGCTTACTACAAACGATATCCGACCTCTCAAAACGTTTGTAGTTGTTTGTAGTTCGCGAATTATCGTTTGTAGTTGCGCGAAAATCAAACTACAAACGAGGAAAGCACCTGAAAATGAGTTTCGAAAGCTTCTCGTTAGGATATCTTGTTTGTAGTGGCAAATAAGCTTACTACAAACGATATCCAACCTCTTAAAACGTTTGTAGTTGTTTGTAGTTCCCGACCTATCGTTTGTAGTTGCGCGAAAATCGAACTACGAACGAGGAAAGCACCGACAAATGATTTGTCAAGGCCTCTCTCTTCGGAATTATTCGTTTGTAGTGGCAAACAAGCTCACTACAAACGATGAACGACCTCTTAAAACGTTTGTAGTTGTTTGTAGTTTGCGATTAGTCGTTTGTAGTTGCGCGAAAATCAATCTACGAACGAGGAAAGCATCAAAAATGATTTTTCAAAGCTTCTCTTCAAGATTATTCGTTTGTAGTAGCAAACTAGCTTATTACAAACGATACACGACCTGTCAAAACGTTTGTGGTTGTTTGTAGTTCCCGAATTATCGTTTGTAGTTGCGCGAAAATCAAACTACAAACGAGGAAAGCACCTGAAAATGAGTTTCGAACGCTTCTCGTTAGGATATCTTGTTTGTAGTGGCAAATAAGGTTACTACAAACGATATCCGACCTCTCAAAACGTTTGTAGTTGTTTGTAGTTCCCGAATTATCGTTTGTAGTTGCGCGAAAATCAAACTACAAACGAGGAAAGCACCTGAAAATGAGTTTTGAACGCTTCTCGTTTGGATATCTTGTTTGTAGTGGCAAATAAGGTTACTACAAACGATATCCGACCTCTCAAAACGTTTGCAGTTGTTTGTAGTTTCCGAATTATCGTTTGTAGTTGCGCGAAAATCGAACTACAAACGAGGAAAGCACCTGAAAATGAGTTTCGAACGCTTCTCGTTAGGATATCTTGTTTGTAGTGGCAAATAAGCTTACTACAAACGATATCCGACCTCTCAAAACGTTTGTAGTTGTTTGTAGTTCCCGAATTATCGTTTGTAGTTGCGCGAAAATCAAACTACAAACGAGGAAAGCACCTGAAAATGAGTTTCGAAAGCTTCTCGTTAGGATATCTTGTTTGTAGTGGCAAATAAGCTTACTACAAACGATATCCAACCTCTTAAAACGTTTGTAGTTGTTTGTAGTTCCCGACCTATCGTTTGTAGTTGCGCGAAAATCGAACTACGAACGAGGAAAGCACCGACAAATGATTTGTCAAGGCCTCTCTCTTCGGAATTATTCGTTTGTAGTGGCAAACAAGCTCACTACAAACGATGAACGACCTCTTAAAACGTTTGTAGTTGTTTGTAGTTTGCGATTAGTCGTTTGTAGTTGCGCGAAAATCAATCTACGAACGAGGAAAGCATCAAAAATGATTTTTCAAAGCTTCTCTTCAAGATTATTCGTTTGTAGTAGCAAACTAGCTTATTACAAACGATACACGACCTGTCAAAACGTTTGTGGTTGTTTGTAGTTCCCGAATTATCGTTTGTAGTTGCGCGAAAATCAAACTACAAACGAGGAAAGCACCTGAAAATGAGTTTCGAACGCTTCTCGTTAGGATATCTTGTTTGTAGTGGCAAATAAGGTTACTACAAACGATATCCGACCTCTCAAAACGTTTGTAGTTGTTTGTAGTTCCCGAATTATCGTTTGTAGTTGCGCGAAAATCAAACTACAAACGAGGAAAGCACCTGAAAATGAGTTTTGAACGCTTCTCGTTTGGATATCTTGTTTGTAGTGGCAAATAAGGTTACTACAAACGATATCCGACCTCTCAAAACGTTTGCAGTTGTTTGTAGTTTCCGAATTATCGTTTGTAGTTGCGCGAAAATCGAACTACAAACGAGGAAAGCACCTGAAAATGAGTTTCGAACGCTTCTCGTTAGGATATCTTGTTTGTAGTGGCAAATAAGCTTACTACAAACGATATCCGACCTCTCAAAACGTTTGTAGTTGTTTGTAGTTCCCGAATTATCGTTTGTAGTTGCGCGAAAATCAAACTACAAACGAGGAAAGCACCTGAAAATGAGTTTTGAACGCTTCTCGTTTGGATATCTTGTTTGTAGTGGCAAATAAGGTTACTACAAACGATATCCGACCTCTCAAAACGTTTGCAGTTGTTTGTAGTTTCCGAATTATCGTTTGTAGTTGCGCGAAAATCGAACTACAAACGAGGAAAGCACCTGAAAATGAGTTTCGAACGCTTCTCGTTAGGATATCTTGTTTGTAGTGGCAAATAAGCTTACTACAAACGATATCCGACCTCTCAAAACGTTTGTAGTTGTTTGTAGTTCCCGAATTATCGTTTGTAGTTGCGCGAAAATCAAACTACAAACGAGGAAAGCACCTGAAAATGAGATTTGAACGCTTCTCGTTTGGATATCTTGTTTGTAGTGGCAAATAAGGTTACTACAAACGATATCCGACCTCTCAAAACGTTTGCAGTTGTTTGTAGTTTCCGAATTATCGTTTGAGGTTGCGCGAAAATCGAACTACAAACGAGGAAAGCACCTGAAAATGAGTTTCGAACGCTTCTCGTTAGGATATCTTGTTTGTAGTGGCAAATAAGCTTACTACAAACGATATCCGACCTCTCAAAACGTTTGTAGTTGTTTGTAGTTCCCGAATTATCGTTTGTAGTTGCGCGAAAATCAAACTACAAACGAGGAAAGCACCTGAAAATGAGTTTTGAACGCTTCTCGTTTGGATATCTTGTTTGTAGTGGCAAATAAGGTTACTACAAACGATATCCGACCTCTCAAAACGTTTGCAGTTGTTTGTAGTTTCCGAATTATCATTTGAGTTTGCGCGAAAATCGAACTACAAACGAGGAAAGCACCTGAAAATGAGTTTCGAACGCTTCTCGTTAGGATATCTTGTTTGTAGTGGCAAATAAGGTTACTACAAACGATATCCGACCTCTCAAAACGTTTGCAGTTGTTTGTAGTTTACGAATTATCGTTTGTAGTTGCGCGAAAATCGAACTACAAACGAGGAAAGCACCTGAAAATGAGTTTCGAACGCTTCTCGTTAGGATATCTTGTTTGTAGTGGCAAATAAGGTTACTACAAACGATATCCAACCTCTCAAAACGTTTGCAGTTGTTTGTAGTTTCCGAATTATCATTTGAGTTTGCGCGAAAATCGAACTACAAACGAGGAAAGCACCTGAAAATGAGTTTCGAACGCTTCTCGTTAGGATATCTTGTTTGTAGTGGCAAATAAGGTTACTACAAACGATATCCGACCTCTCAAAACGTTTGCAGTTGTTTGTAGTTTACGAATTATCGTTTGTAGTTGCGCGAAAATCGAACTACAAACGAGGAAAGCACCTGAAAATGAGTTTCGAACGCTTCTCGTTAGGATATCTCGTTTGTAGTAGCAAATAAGCTTACTACAAACGATATCCAACCTCTTAAAACGTTTGTAGTTGTTTGTAGTTCCCGACCTATCGTTTGTAGTTGCGCAAAAATCGAACTACGAACGAGGAAAGCACCGACAAGCGATTTTTCAAGGCCTCTCTGCGGAATTATTCGTTCGTAGTGGCAAACAAGCTCACTGCAAACGATGAACGACCTCTTAAAACGTTTGTAGTTGTTTGTAGTTTGCGATTAGTCGTTTGTAGTTGCGCGAAAATCAATCTACCAACGAGGAAAGCATCAAAAATGATTTTTCAAGGCTTCTCTTTAAGATTATTCGTTTGTAGTGGCAAACTAGCTTACTACGAACGATACACGACCTGTCAAAACATTTGTGGTTGTTTGTAGTTCTCGAATTATCGTTTGTAGTTGCGCGAAAATCAAACGACAAACGAGGAAAGCACCTGAAAATGAGTTTTGAACGCTTCTCGTTGGAATATCTTGTTTGTAGTGGCAAATAAGCTTACTACAAACGATATCCGACCTCTTAAAACGTTTGTAGTTGTTTGTAGTTCCCAAATTATCGTTTGTAGTTGCGCGAAAATCAAACTACAAACGGGGAAAGCACCTGAAAATGAGTTTCGAACGCTTCTCGTTAGGATATCTTGTTTGTAGTGGCAAATAAGGTTACTACAAACGATATCCAACCTCTCAAAACGTTTGCAGTTGTTTGTAGTTCGCGAATTATCGTTTGTAGTTGCGCGAAAATCAAACTACAAACGAGGAAAGCACCTGAAAATGAGTTTCGAACGCTTCTCGTTAGGATATCTTGTTTGTAGTGGCAAATAAGGTTACTACAAACGATATCCGACCTCTCAAAACGTTTGTAGTTGTTTGTAGTTCCCGAATTATCGTTTGTAGTTGCGCGAAAATCAAACTACAAGCGAGGAAAGCACCTGAAAATGAGTTTTGAACGCTTCTCGTTTGGATATCTTGTTTGTAGTGGCAAATAAGGTTACTACAAACGATATCCGACCTCTCAAAACGTTTGCAGTTATTTGTAGTTTCCGAATTATCGTTTGTAGTTGCGCGAAAATCGAACTACAAACGAGGAAAGCACCTGAAAATGAGTTTCGAACGCTTCTCGTTAGGATATCTTGTTTGTAGTGGCAAATAAGCTTACTACAAACGATATCCGACCTCTCAAAACGTTTGTAGTTGTTTGTAGTTGCCGAATTATCATTTGTAGTTGCACGAAAATCAAACTACAAACGAGGAAAGCACCTGAAAATGAGTTTCGAACGCTTCTCGTTAGGATATCTTGTTTGTAGTGGCAAATAAGGTTACTACAAACGATATCCGACCTCTCAAAACGTTTGTAGTTGTTTGTAGTTCCCGAATTATCGTTTGTAGTTGCGCGAAAATCAAACTACAAACGAGGAAAGCACCTGAAAATGAGTTTTGAACGTTTCTCGTTTGGATATCTTGTTTGTAGTGGCAAATAAGGTTACTACAAACGATATCCGACCTCTCAAAACGTTTGCAGTTGTTTGTAGTTTCCGAATTATCGTTTGTAGTTGCGCGAAAGTCGAACTACAAACGAGGAAAGCACCTGAAAATGAGTTTCGAACGCTTCTCGTTAGGATATCTTGTTTGTAGTGGCAAATAAGCTTACTACAAACGATATCCGACCTCTCAAAACGTTTGTAGTTGTTTGTAGTTCCCGAATTATCGTTTGTAGTTGCGCGAAAATCAAACTACAAACGAGGAAAGCACCTGAAAATGAGTTTTGAACGCTTCTCGTTTGGATATCTTGTTTGTAGTGGCAAATAAGGTTACTACAAACGATATCCGACCTCTCAAAACGTTTGCAGTTGTTTGTAGTTTCCGGATTATCGTTTGTAGTTGCGCGAAAATCGAACTACAAACGAGGAAAGCACCTGAAAATGAGTTTCGAACGCTTCTCGTTAGGATATCTTGTTTGTAGTGGCAAATAAGCTTACTACAAACGATATCCAACCTCTTAAAACGTTTGTAGTTGTTTGTAGTTCCCGACCTATCGTTTGTAGTTGCGCAAAAATCGAACTACGAACGAGGAAAGCACCGACAAATGATTTTTCAAGGCCTCTCTGCGGAATTATTCGTTTGTAGTGGCAAACAAGCTCACTACAAACGATGAACGACCTCTTAAAACGTTTGTAGTTGTTTGTAGTTTGCGATTAGTCGTTTGCAGTTGCGCGAAAATCAATCTACGAACGAGGAAAGCATCAAAAATGATTTTTCAAGGCTTCTCTTCAAGATTATTCGTTTGTAGTGGCAAACTAGCTTACTACGAACGATACACGACCTGTCAAAACGTTTGTGGTTGTTTGTAGTTCCCGAATTATCGTTTGTAGTTGCGCGAAAATCAAACGACAAACGAGGAAAGCACCTGAAAATGAGTTTTGAACGCTTCTCGTTGGAATATCTTGTTTGTAGTGGCAAATAAGCTTACTACAAACGATATCCGACCTCTCAAAACGTTTGTAGTTGTTTGTAGTTCCCGAATTATCGTTTGTAGTTGCGCGAAAATCAAACTACAAACGAGGAAAGCACCTGAAAATGAGTTTTGAACGCTTCTCGTTTGGATATCTTGTTTGTAGTGGCAAATAAGGTTACTACAAACGATATCCGACCTCTCAAAACGTTTGCAGTTGTTTGTAGTTTCCGAATTATCGTTTGTAGTTGCGCGAAAATCGAACTACAAACGAGGAAAGCACCTGAAAATGAGTTTCGAACGCTTCTCGTTAGGATATCTTGTTTGTAGTGGCAAATAAGCTTACTACAAACGATATCCAACCTCTTAAAACGTTTGTAGTTGTTTGTAGTTCCCGACCTATCGTTTGTAGTTGCGCAAAAATCGAACTACAAACGGGGAAAGCACCTGAAAATGAGTTTCAAACGCTTCTCGTTAGGATATCTTGTTTGTAGTGGCAAATAAGCTTACTACAAATGATATCCAACCTCTTAAACCGTTTGTAGTTGTTTGTAGTTCCCGACCTATCGTTTGTAGTTGCGCGAAAATCGAACTACGAACGAGGAAAGCACCGACAAATGATTTTTCAAGGCCTCTCGTCGGAATTATTCGTTTGTAGTGGCAAACAAGCTCACTACGAACGATGAACGACCTCTTAAAACGTTTGTAGTTGTTTGTAGTTTGCGATTAGTCGTTTGTAGTTGCGCGAAAATCAATCTACGAACGAGGAAAGCATCAAAAATGATTTTTCAAGGCTTCTCTTCAAGATTATTCGTTTGTAGTGACAAACTAGCTTACTACAAACGATACACGACCTGTCCAAACGTTTGTGGTTGTTTGTAGTTCCCGAATTATCGTTTGTAGTTGCGCGAAAATTGAACTACAAACGAGGAAAGCACCTGAAAATGAGTTTCGAAAGCTTCTCGTTAGGATATCTTGTTTGTAGTGGCAAATAAGCTGACTACAAACGATATCCGATGTCTCAAAACGTTTGTAGTTGTATCTAGTTCTCGAATTATCGTTTGTAGTTGCGGGAAAATCGAACTACAAACGAGGAAAGCACCTGAAAATGAGTTTTGAACGATTCTCGTTGGAATATTTTGTTTGTTGTGGCAAATAAGCTTACTAAATACGACATCGGAACTCTTGAAACGTTTGTAGTTGTTTGTAGTTTCCGAATTATCGTTTGTAGTCACGCGAAAATCAATCTATGAACGAGGAAAGCACCGAAAAATGATTTTTCAAGGCTTCTCTTCGGAATTATTCGTTTGAAGTGGTAAAGAAGCTTACTACAAACGATATACGACCTCTTAAAACGTTTGTAGTTGTTTGTAGTTCCTGAGTTATCATTTGTAGTAGGCTTATTTGCCACTACAAACAAGATATTTCAACGAGAAGCGTTTAAAACTTATTTTCAGGTGCTTTCCTCGTTTGTAGTTTGATTTTCGCGCAACTACAAACGATAATTCGGGAACTACAAACAACTACAAACTTTTTAAGAGGTCGGATATCGTTTGTAGTAAGCTTATTTGCCACTACAAACAAGATATTCCAACGAGAAGCGTTCAAAACTCATTTTCAGGTGCTTTCCTGGCTTGTAGTTCGATTTTCGCGCAACTACAAACAATCATTCGGAAACTACAAACAACTACACACGTTTTGACAGGTCGTGTATCGTTTGTAGTAAGCTAGTTTGCCACTACAAACGAATAATCTTGAAGAAAAGTCTTGAAAAATTATTTTTGGTACTCTCCTCATTCGTAGTTCGATTTTCGCGCAACTACAAACGACTAATCGAAAACTACAAACAACTACAAACGTTTTAAAAGGTCGTTCATCGTTTGTAGTAAGCTTGTTTGCCACTACAAACGAATAATTCCGAAGAGAGGCCTTGAAAAATCATTTGTCGGTGCTTTCCTCGTTCGTAGTTCGATTTTCGCGCAACTACAAACGATAGGTCGGGAACTAAAAACAACTACAAACGTTTTGAGAGGTTGGATATCGTTTGTAGTAAGCTTATTTGCCACTACAAACAAGATATCCTAACGAGAAGCGTTTGAAACTCATTTTCAGGTGCTTTCCTCGTTTGCAGTTCGATTTTCGCGCAACTACAAACGATAATTCGGAAACTACAAACAACTGCAAACGTTTTGAGAGGTCGGATATCGTTTGCAGTAACCTTATTTGACACTACAAACAAGATATCCAAAAGAGAAGCGTTCGAAACTCATTTTCAGGTGCTTTCCTCGTATATAGTTTGATTTTCGCGCAACTACAAACGATAATTCGGGAACTACAAACAACTACAAACGTTTTGAGAGGTCGGATATCGTTTGTAGTAAGCTAGTTTGCCACTACGAATGAATAATTCCGAAGAGAAGCTTTGAAAAATAATTTTTCGGGGCTTTTCTCATTCGTAGTTCGATTTTTGCGCAACTACAAACGATAATTCGGGAACTACAAACAACTGCAAACGTTTTGAGAGGTTGGATATCGTTTGTAGTAACCTTATTTGCCACTACAAACAAGATATCCAAACGAGAAGCATTAAAAACTCATTTTCAGGTGCTTTCCTCGTTTGTAGTTTGATTTTCGCGCAACTACAAACGATAATTCGGGAACTACAAACAACTGCAAACGTTTTGAGAGGTTGGATATCGTTTGTAGTAACCTTATTTCCCACTACAAACAAGATATCCTAACGAGAAGCGTTCGAAACTCATTTTCAGGTGCTTTCCCCGTTTGTAGTTTGATTTTCGCGCAACTACAAACGATAATTCGGGAACTACAAACAACTACAAACGTTTTAAGAGGTCGGATATCGTTTGTAGTAAGCTTATTTGCCACTACAAACAAGATATCCTAACGAGAAGCGTTTGAAACTCATTTTCAGGTGCTTTCCTCGTTTGCAGTTCGATTTTCGCGCAACTACAAACGATAATTCGGAAACTACAAACAACTGCAAACGTTTTGAGAGGTCGGATATCGTTTGTAGTAACCTTATTAGCCACTACAAACAAGATATCCAAACGAGAAGCGTTCGAAACTCATTTTCAGGTGCTTTCCTCGTTTGTAGTTTGATTTTCGCGCAACTACAAACGATAATTCGGGAACTACAAACAACTACAAACGTTTTGAGAGGTCGGATATCGTTTGTAGTAAGCTAGTTTGCCACTACGAATGAATAATTCCGAAGAGAAGCTTTAAAAAATAATTTTTCGGCGCTTTTCTCATTCGTAGTTCGATTTTTGCGCAACTACAAACGATAATTCGGGAACTACAAACAACTGCAAACGTTTTGAGAGGTTGGATATCGTTTGTAGTAACCTTATTTGCCACTACAAACAAGATATCCAAACGAGAAGCGTTCAAAACTCATTTTCAGGTGCTTTCCTCGTTTGTAGTTTGATTTTCGCGCAACTACAAACGATAATTCGGGAACTACAAACAACTACAAACGTTTTGAGAGGTCGGATATCGTTTGTAGTAACCTTATTTGCCACTACAAACAAGATATCCAAACGAGAAGCGTTCGAAACTCATTTTCAGGTGCTTTCCTCGTTTGTAGTTTGATTTTCGCGCAACTACAAACGATAATTCGCGAACTACAAACAACTGCAAACGTTTTGAGAGGTTGGATATCTTTTGTAGTAAACTTATTTGCCACTACAAACAAGATATTCCAACGAGAAGCGTTCAAAACTCATTTTCAGGTGCTTTCCTCGTTTGTAGTTTGATTTTCGCGCAACTACAAACGATAATTCGGGAACTACAAGCAACCACAAACGTTTTGACAGGTCGTGTATCGTTTGTAATGAGCTAGTTTGCCACTACAAACGAATAATCTTGAAGAGAAGCTTTGAAAAATCAGTTTTGATGCTTTCCTCGTTCGTAGATTGATTTTCGCGCAACTACAAACGACTAATCGCAAACTACAAACAACTACAAACGTTTTAAGAGGTCGTTCATCGTTTGTAGTGAGCTTGTTTGCCACTACAAACGAATAATTCCGAAGAGAGGCCTTGAAAAATCATTTGTCGGTGCTTTCCTCGTTCGTAGTTCGATTTTCGCGCAACTACAAACGATAGGTCGGGAACTACAAACAACTACAAACGTTTTAAGAGGTTGGATATCGTTTGTAGTAAGCTTATTTGCCACTACAAACAAGATATCCTAACGAGAAGCTTTCGAAACTCATTTTCAGGTGCTTTCCTCGTTTGTAGTTTGATTTTCGCGCAACTACAATCGATAATTCGCGAACTACAAACAACTACAAACGTTTTGAGAGGTCGAATATCTTTGTAGTAAGCTTATTTGCCACTCCAAACAAGATATTCCAACGAGAAGCGTTCAGAACTCATTTTCAGGTGCTTTCCTCGTTTGTAGTTCGATTTTCGCGCAACTACAAACGCTTAATCGCAAACTACAAACAACTACAAACGTTTGAAGAGTCCGTTTATCGTTTGTAGTAAGCTTGTTTGCCACTACAAACGAATGATTCCCAAGAGAAGCCTTGAAAAATCATTTTTCGGTGCTTTCCCCGTCCGTAGTTCGATTTTCGCGCAACTACAAACGATAATTCGGGAACTACAAACAACTACAAACGTTTTAAGAGGTCCGATATCGTTTGTAGTATGCTTATTTGCCATTACAAATGAGCTATTCTAACGAGAAGCCTCGGAAACCTATTTTCGGTCGCTTTCTTCGTTTATAGTTCGATTTTCGCCCAACTACAAACGATAATTCGGGAACTACAAACAACTACAAACATTTTGAGAGGTCCGACATCGTTTGTAGTAAGCTTATTTGCCACTACAAACAAGATATTCCAACGAGAAGCGTTCAAAAATCATTTTCAGGTGCCTTCCTCTTTTGTAGTTCGTTTTTCGCGCAACTACACACGATGATTCGGGAACTACAAACAACTACAGACGTTTTGACAGGTCGCATATTGTTTGTAGTCAGCTACTTTCTTACAATAAGCCGCTGATCACGAAAAAAAATGGTCGCAAAATCATTTTTCCACATCTATCTATCGTTTTTTTCGAAAATTCGATTTTTTTCGGAAACGGTTCAACTACAAACAAAAATAATTTCACTACAATCAACTACAAACGATTTTGAAAGAAAAATAACTCCGCCCGCTTAAATATTTTCATTAAGGGGGCTGACTTTTTTTTTAAGGGCCCTAATTTTTTTTCCGAGTTACTACAAACGAAATCGTTTGTACTACAATCAACTACAAACAAAAACAATCCGAAATAATAAAAAAAATTAAGATCGGTCATACTCGGGTGCCAAGTTCACACAGCCGACAATTGTCATGCTGTAGCTTTTCATCGGTCGATATTTTTTGCTGTAAACTTGCCCGAATGGCCTTCTTCACATCGTCTTTGAAATGAAAACAGCTTCCAACAATAAGACTGTTGGCTTGTTCATTAGCATATCGGTTAGTTTTCCTCTTCCACCAACAGCTTCTTTCGCTTTGGTCACGGTATGAAGTCGATATTTTTTGCTGTAAAGTTGCCCGAATGGCCTTCACATCGTTTTTGAAATGAAAACAACTTCCAACAATAAAACTGTTGGCTAGTTCATTAGCATATCGGTTAGTTTTCCTCTTCCACCAACAGCTTCTTTCGCTTTGGTCACGGTATGAAGTCGCGTGCCCATTTTTTTCTGCACGTAGCCGATAGGCTGTTTTCTCGTCACTTTTTCTTCGTATGAACTCGTGTCAACAATTCCTTCATATGTTGAATTTCAATCTCCGATGCAATTCGTGTAAAGGGCAGTTTCGTAAAACTTGTTTCAAAGAATGAATTTTGCTGGGACATGAATGAATGCTTCGACGATTTTTTCTCGATGTCTCCATTAAAGGTCGGCCTCGAAATCATCGATCTTATGTGAGGAGCGTTTTTTTTATCCGACTTCGTTCTCGCGATGTATTCGTGGTGTGCACTAAAATGGGACATCCTGTATTTGCCATATTGTATCAGAGCTATGGGGGCGCCATTTAAGGGGTCTTCTCACTTTAGACGCTAAAAAAGGCTTTTTTCATGAATCTTTCGATATGTTTATATTATAGATATTGATATAAAATGTGTTACACTTAAGGCGGGATATACATTAAGACAGGAAAAAAATAAGCAATATTGAGGGATTTTTTAAACTAAGAAATAATTATTCTACAATTATCAACCTTTAGGTATACTTTAATCGTATATTTATATATATAAAGCCATTTTTTAAAATTAATTCATCATCAAAATGGCGGAGCTGTGACAGAGTGTTACAGCAAGGTCGCCGCGGGAGTTGCGAATCGGCGTGCAGTCTAGCTTCCCGTAGACTTTGATTTGCAAAAAAGTTCAAACATTTTTTCAGTTAGAACATATATAGTTTCTATGTGACGGCAATTAAAATGAAGAAAATGAAAATTTAAGAAAATGGCACGAATTCACAACAACAAAAATCAACATTTCACGCAACATTTCTGTAAAATGTGGATGGAAAAAGTAGTTTTTTTTTTTTCAAATTTTTCAAAAACAATTCTCGTCAAGTAGAAGGTACCAATATTATCAATATTTCTACCAAGTTTCAACTCAATCGGCTTAATAGTTTTTGAGTAATCCTGCTCGCCAATTTCGATAATGCAGTTTTGAGAAAAACGCGTTTAAAGTTCACGCCCGCTGCGAATCCGAGCGGTGAGGCACAGCGTTGACGGGCTGTAAGGTTTGAAGTTTTTCGAATTTCGCTTTGCAACTTTAGGAAAATATTCTACATATATAGTTCCATCGTTTAAAGAGAACGAAAAGAAATCGATTTTTTGATCGTTGTCAATGTATATCCCGCCTTAATAAATACACTTTCGAAATACATAAAAATATATTTTTTTTATTTACTCAAGTCACTATTTATCGATGAAAATGGTGGTTGAAAAAATTTCCTAAAAAAATTGTAGGTCTGCGCTGTTGATGAAAAAAAAAAGTAACGGTTTTAGATTCAGTATGTTGACAGTTGACAGATATATGCAAAAATAACAAAATGGCGAACATTTTTCGAAAAAAAAAAACAAAAAAAAACGTTTTTTTTCACTGTTTTTAGCAAAAAAAGTAAACATAAAAATTTTAAAAAATCCCTGGCATGCACTATAGCTATAATTGTAAAGCATAAGTGGTTAAAATTTCATAAGGACCGGTTCAGTAGTTTCGAAGATTTTATCAACAAGCCGTCGAAAAACGTTGTTCCGAGAAAAACGCGTTTACGGTTTATTTGGGTTACATCAATACATTAAAATTGTTTAAAATGTATTTCGAACGTGTATTTATTAAGTGTAACAACTTTTACATCAATATCTTTAATATAAACCTATCAAAAAAATGCATAAAAATAGCCTTTTTTAGGGTCTAAAGTGAGAAGACCCCTAAGCTGAACCCATACTTTTAACATTGTCACGGATGCGCCACAATGTTGAGTTCAAACTGCGGAACTCCAGTCTCTCGTATTTAAAAGTCTGATCTTATCCATTCTGGAATGCTTTAACGATTGTATATTGTTCTATTGTAACACGCGACAAATTTCATTACAATAGTACGTCAGAATTGATCCACTGCAAATACATTTTGGGACGAGTGACCTACCGGTATCTTCGCAATCGTACATCTCCGAGATATCTGCTATATTCATGAGCAATTTGCAACGGACCTGCGGCTCCACTTGCGCAAGAATACATTCAACGACGACGATTGTGATCAACGTGAAATCTGAGGACAACGAACTAAATTGGAATACCGACGAATCGTACAACTTGCAGATCGTTGCGAAAGGTTTCCATCTTTTAAAATACGCTTTTGATACCGTATGATAGCACAAAGAAATAGCGAACATCCATCAACATTATTGAACGCACTATTTACATCCGGAAACCCATCCTCCGTTCCCATATCAGAATAGTTATTAATTTTTCGTGCTTATTTATTCGCCTCCATGAGCTAACGGCTCCACTGATTCAAGGACGATAAATGGCACGCATAAAGACCTTTGAGTACATTTAAGGTATTCCTTTCGGGGAAGGCCGTATTTTGTGGGGGCATAAGGACGGCCCTTAAAATAACTCACAATCCATTAGTATACCCAACGATAGACTGGAATAAAAAGTTCCGCGCAGGTTTAGTAGTTTTAGTCATTTTTACGTTTCCTCTGAAAAGTCGCAGCTACGAAAATTCTTCTGCTAGTCACATTTTTCTACGTTTTATCATTAATATTTTCTTTAAGGTAGTAGTCTCGTCACAGTCACGTTGAAAAGTTTATTCTCCGCTCAATCGATGAAAGCTTCGAAATATTTCGGAATATCTTTATAATGTAGGTTATACATTAGAGTGGCCCAAATTTGAGCTCTATTTTTTTCCTTCTTCTCACCATCCAATTATCTTATTTAAAGAGAAAAAAAATTGTCACGGAATCTGCGAGCGGTCGAAAAATATTTAGTAGTCGCTCAAGCCGCCCATAAATTCAAATTTTCATTAAAAAAATCGATTTTTTGTTTGTTTACGTCTCACCCATGAATTTTACGCTTAATAATTTTTAAATTAACCTCGCGAAAGCTCCAGCCGGTCAATGAATATTTAGGGGTCGCTCAAGAGCTTCAAAATTTCCAATTCTCGCCAATTAAAAAAAAATACTCTTACTCATAAATTTGACGCTTTGTAAAATTTTCAAAACAGCTAATCGTTTTTCTTTAAAAACAGATTTTTCAAAGTTACCTCACACTACTAACCCAAGAATTATAATCTTTGTTCTCATAAACTAATTCTTTAAAGCTTGTCCGTAAACAAAATTATAGGTCCCCCGTTTAATCGGGTTAGAAGTGTGAGATATATTTAAAAAATCCGTTTCTAAAGAAAAAAGGATTAATTGTTTTGAAAATTTTACAAAGTGTTAAGTTTAGGAGTGAGGAGAGAAAAAAATTCGCGACAATTGGAGATTGCGAAGCTCTCGAACGACCACTAAATATTCATTGATCGGCTGGAGCTTTCGCGAGCTTAATTTAAAAATTATAAAGCGTAAAATTCATACGTGAGAAGTGAACGAAAAAAAATCGTTTTTTTTAAATGAAAACATGCATTTTTGGGAGGCTTGAGCGACCTCTAAATATTTTTGACCGCTCGCAGATTTCGCGACAATATTTCTTTTTCTTTAAGGAATAAAATTGGATGGTGAGAAAAAGGGGAAAAAATAGAGCTCAAATTTGGGCCACCCTCGTGTGCATCTTATCAGCATGTAAAAACTTATAAAGTAATAAAGGAAACACCTAATATAATGTCTACAATTCTAAAAATAACAACGTTCTCTCTATCGCTTAACCCACCCTTTTGTATCGGACTATCCATTCAGACTTCTTATACGTAAACACTCTGCGTATACGGATATGCACACACTACTGTAGTCTAGCGAGCGCGGAGGTCTCGGCAACGTCGCAAGCCCAGCGATTTTATGTCGTGATATTTAGTATAAACGGAAATGCAAAATTTGAGCTGTGGCCGAAATAATGGAACGAGTGCAACATAAAGGCAAATTTGCCAAACTAAAAACGATCGCCAAAAATAGCAAAGCGGTCGACATTATGACTCGTGCAAAAAGAGAAAACGAAAAAAAGAACCATGTAGAGGTTATGAACAGCGAAAATGTGGGACGTCGTATAGTGAATCGTTGAATTGATGAATTTCACTTCGATGAATTGATAATATCGGTGTTTTTATTGTATCAACGAATTTTTTTATTTCATTCATTTGCTAATTTGCACCTAGCAATATATATATATATATATATATATATATATATATATATATATATATATATATATATATATATATATATATATATATATATATATATATATATATATACACTAGGCAAAAGAATTAAAGGATATTGAAAAATTCCGCCAATTTTAGGGTCTTTTTCAAATAGTAACTCCTCGAAAAACGGTCGTACAGCAAAATAAAAAAAAGCAAATTGAAGGTGTGAATTTCTAGTTTTGAGATCTTGAGCTCAAACATTTTTCGCATCAGCCAATTTTTAGTCGCCATCAAAAAACCAAAGTAAAAAAAAATTTCAAAATTTGTGCTCATCTCTTACAGTCCGCACGGACTTCAATAATTTTTTTTGAATGATCGGATTAAAAGGATCGTCTATCTGGATTCTTCCCCTTTAATTTGAGCGGTGGGAGAGCCCTGTACGATTTTTTCTCACTGAGTTATCGATGTTCAAAGCAAAAATGACACTTTTGACTTTGATGACTGATTACTCGGAGACTAATGGTCGCACAGAAAAAAAACCACAGGGTTTTAGAAACTTTGAAGTATTCTCTATAAGATGCTTTTATCATTTTTTTATCAAGATTTTTTTTATGCGGGAAAATGGATTTCAAAAACCGTGAAAAATGGCGTATTTACGAATATTCTTTTAACTAAGGATTATTTTGCCAATATCGAAAAGATAGAAAAATTTTTCGGTTTTTTTATCACCTCAAAGTATCCTAAAAAAGCATTCAAAAGTTTCGAACCACTGCGATTTTTTTTTTCATTCTGTTCCGAATGATCAAAATTGTGGTTTTTGCCAAAAATCGATGAAAGGCTAAATCTACCACCTTTTATTCATCTTTTGAGAATTACAATTTTTTGGCACTGATCCGAATTTCCGATGCAAAAAAATGTTGATTGTTGAACAACGGGAACAAATTTTTATTTAATGAAAAAAAAAAATTAATTTAAAAAAATGGTTAGATTTTTTTCATAGCCCTGAACGTTTTTCACGATACGACGAGCGATTGGACTTGTTGGAATTCACAGTTCTTTGAATGTGTGCGTGTGCACATATTACATCCCTACGATACGATACGACACCATACGCACACGTCCCACGATCATTAGATCAAGATTTTTTTATAAACATTTTATTCACCACCAGCATTAGCGTAACCTAAAGCGTACCACGTAGAGGTTGCTTGGTTGGATTTACGCTTCTTTGTGTGTGTGTTCCACACGCACACATTCAAAAAACTGTGAATTCCAACAACTCCAATCGCTCGTCGTATCATGAAAAACGTTCAGCGCTATAAAAAAAAATCTAACAATTTTTTCGATTTCTTTAAATTAATTTTTTTTGTCAAAAATAAACTTTTAATTAATTTTTTTTTCTTAAACAAAAATTTGTTCCCGTTGTTCAACAATCAACATTTTTTAGCACCGGAAATTCGGATCAGTGCAAAAAAAAATTGTGATTCTCAAAAGACAAATAAAAGGTGGTAGATTTAGCGTTTAATCGATTTTTGGCACAAACCACAATTTCGATCATTCGGAACACAATGAAAAAAAATCGCAGGGGTTTAAACTTTTGAGGGCTTTTTTAGGATACTTTGAGATGATAAAAAAACCGATTTTTTCTTTTATCTTTTCGATATTGGCATAATAATCCTTAGTTAACAGAATATTCGTAAATATGCCATTTTTCACATTTTTTTAAATCCATTTTTCCGCATAAAAAAAACTTGATAAAAAATGATAAAAACATCTTATAGAGAATATTTCAGTTTCCAAAACCCTCTGGTTTTTTTCTGTGCGACCATTAGTCTCCGAGTAATCAGTCATCAAAGTCAAAAGTGTCATTTTTGCTTTGAACATCGATAACTCAGCGAGAAAAATTCGTACAGGGCTCTCCCACCGCTCAAATTAAAGTGAAAGAATCCAGCTAGACGATCCTTTCAATCCGACCATTCAAAAAAATTTATTAAAGTCCGTGCAGATTGTGAAAGATGAGCAAAAATTTTGAAATTTTTTTTTACTTTGGTTTTTTGATGGCTACTAAAAATTGGCTGATGCGAAAAATGTTTGAGCTCAAGATCTCAAAACTAGAGATTCACACCTTCAATTTGCTTTTTTTTTATTTTGCTGTACGACCATTTTTCGAGTAGTTACAGCTATTTGAAAATGACCCTAAAATTGGCGAACTTTTTCAATATCCTTCAATTCTTTTGCCTAGTGTATATATAATATGTAATATATTATAAAGATATAGCAATATAAAAAAGTAAATATAAATAATCTGCCGCGTCTATAGATATTTTTTCTACCGATGAACGCGCGAACGCTTGCAGCGCTGTCAGATCGCTGGCTCTCGTCTGTTTCAGTCGGTTCATGGCGCTACAGTCGCTAGACATTGCTTAATTTAAATCGCTATATCTCTGAAACTAGACGATCAAAATTCATGATTTTTTGTTTACCCACTTAGTCATATGGTCCTCTGTAATTGTGAATTTTCTAAGAAAAATCGGTGGAACAGTTTCAACGTTATTGCATGAAATGTGAAATTTTCCACCGTTCTCCATAAGAACACGTGTAAAACCGCGTAATCTTTGATTGCCAATATCTCGAATACAGAACGGTGAATGCTTTTGAAATTTTGCAGGTAATCACTTAATAGTGTTTTGAGTGGGTCCTCAAAATACAAAACAAAAATTATAGAAACACGCCTTGGCGAGACTACTACTACATTCGGTTACCCACCTGTTATTATTGTCGTTACGGGATCTTTTGATTCTTTTACACGCGTGAGCAGTTTATGTCAATCGTCTAGAGTCAGTTAGTGTATAAATTATTAGATAGAAATGTGGCCAGCGTGTAATCTCCATAAACGCCGTATAAACGAGACGATTCTTAGAGTTTTAATTTTTCGTTTGCAGTTCGGTAACTTGGCTTGAAATTTTACCAGCATACTGGAATGTATTTTTACTTGATTATAGACGAACGTAAGTTAATTGTTTGGGTTCGTGAAAGGAATACCTTAAGATTTCGTCTAGTTTTACAAACCCCGCTCTCTGGATCTGCACGCTTCCGTTCAAACGCTCCTCAAACACAACCAGCCTAAATGGTTTTTAAGTAAAAAAAGCGATGGTTCAATAACTTTGAAATCGTCGCATTTATTTTTCGCCACGTCAGCTACTAGCATGTCGAATTGCAATTTTTGCGAATGGGTGTACTTTTATAGGCGGGGACAAACTCAACGACGTGTGAGATTGCAAACCGCGGGCTTAGGTGTCTTCTCAATTGCAGCTCGTCGCATCAGCGATTGCCTCTGATTGGTTCATATTCTGTAATTCCATTATATGAAAGATAGTCCACTATATTACACGCTTGGTGCTGGATGTACTGGATGTTACTGCTTTGTCAATCGAACTAAAATCAGAGCAGCAACAATTTTTAAAAACATTTCCGCGCAAGTATCTTGGCGCAGCAATAAGCGTCTGTGTTACTCTTTCAAACTAATCAGCTTAAAACTAATCACTCAATCAAACTTCAATTACTCCTTCAAACTAATCAGCATTTAATAATCTTTTCGTTTTGGAAACAAAAATCAGTCTTTCTGATTGTTAGCTTACAATATACCTTTTTAACTAAACCTTTATGCTTGCCATCTTATCCCATATACGGGGTAAAATGAAACAGTGCTGAGAGCATGATGAGACAAGAATTATTGGCATATTCCGCATATAAAAATGGTTTCATTCGCAATGCCAGCAATTTGATAAGTCAATCGCCTAAGTTCTGTGGTACTTAGTCCGAATAATCTTGCTTACATATATTTTGAATCATTCGTTAGTTCTTCTTCTTCCTCTGGTAGAAACACCGGTTGAAGAGGAACCAAAGAGCCTACTGGTTTCATTCCACCCTTTCTTAAGGTAATCCTATCGCTTCACACTAGTCATACCAATGATCATACTTGAGACGTGTACAATTTATATTTTTAACATATGCAAAAAACAATTTGTAATAACTAAAATGTTCCATGTGTGAACTACTTAATGGATGTTCACATTTAATTAGAAAAATGAAAAAATAGTTATTCCAACAATTCGCGCAGTATTTCTAAGTTTGATATTTGGCAACATTGGTTCTATCCCCGTTTCCTTTTACTCAACCAGGCGAGTTTAACCTCCATGCTTTTTAACGTCGATCTGTAAAAACAATGTCAGGTGCGGGGAAATATAAAGCATTGTGTGTACGGGCGCGAGACAATCTTTCCCGCGGTTTGCACGAACCAGTTATAAAATTGCTTAGAAGATGCGCTAGAAGAAGCATTTTGGGGTATTAACATTTATCTATATCTTGAAATGATTAGCGCCTATCGTGCCCACTAATATTTCCAAATATTCGAATTCGCTAGAAAATGAGGCTATGTTTTTCAACAATACGAATCCCTACTAAAGGAATCCCGCTTATGGCTTTCGGTGGCACCAAAATGTTTCGTAATCATTAATAAATAATTGCGAGACGGTAGTGGGACAAGAACAGACGGAGGGAAATCGGTAGGACATGCCGCGAATTTCAGTGTCCTGATATTATACTCGTAGCGATTAACAGGATAACATTACCATGGGCGACACACGCATTAAGTACCGTAAAACGGGGGTACTTTGAAAAGGTTTTGGGAGTTTTTTGTAGGTAACTTTTTTCAACATTCTAGATACCAACTTTTCTTGCTCCAATAGAACAGTGTGTCCTTTGGCTATCAAATGTATAAGAAAGTCAAGCTCCACCACCCCCTCACAATTAGATATATGTATTTTTCAAAGTGTCAAAGTAGACTTGAAATGTTAACTTTAGCTTCTTAGATTGCTTAAACAGTCAAGTACGAGCGTTTTCTTCGATGCATCGAAAATTGTAAAAAATATATCACTTTTGAGATGAAAATTATGGTCGAAAAAGACGAACTTTTTTTTCAAACTCCTTTCTATTTTTCTTTGAATTATTTTTTAATTCCCCCCATACTTGACTGCTAAAAGAAATATAATTAACGAAAACATTTCACTCTTAGTTTCGGGACTAAACTTACGACAGTTCTACTGCGTGCCGCGGAGAGGGTTCGCTGAAAAACAGTAGTGCTATTGTGACTCGTGCGCCGCTATTTTGTATACTTTTGACAAATAATTTTTTTTTACATACTCCAATATAATACCTTATCAAACCTTAAAGCTCTTTTGACCATGTATTTTATTCCTTTCTTTAAAAAAACAATCCAAAGACAACGGTCGAAAATGGGCAGTTACAGTGATGCCCTCCCTTAAGGAAACATTTTGCATAAAAATATCAAGTACCTGGGGTGCTATTATAGGCACTTAATGAGTCTCATAATTTCCATTGAGATCAAAATCAACTTGAGCTACATTACAATCAACTTTAGCAATATTATAACAAACTTGAAAAACAAATTGTTGTCCAAAGTAGCCCCAAAAACTGTCAAAGTTATCCTGAATGTCAAAGTAGCACCGTTTTACGATAGATGTTCGCTACTATTCTCTATCACTAAACTATATATCCCGTTGTCGTATGTACTTATTTTGTTTGTATTCACACGGTGAATTGATACAGCGAGCAATGTGATGGCAACGATCGAGGCGGATACGATATACGGAGCCCGTCACGCACTCGAGACCCTGTCGCAATTGATAGTCCGAGTGATCACACCGGATGGCGGCAGCGGCCTCGTTATTTTGGACCACGCGAGTATACGCGATTCGCCTGCTTATCCTCATCGAGGCTTGCTCATTGATACAGCGAGAAATTTTCTGCCAATTAACGACATACTCCGGACAATCGACGCCCTCGGCTCGACGAAGATGAACGTTTTGCACTGGCACGCCACCGACTCTCAAAGTTTTCCGCTCCAAATAAAGAGCAGACCATCAATGGCACTGTAAACTCCGACTTTACAAAATGAAACATCCTCTTGACGCCTTGTATCGAGGCTTGTCTTTGGGCTTGCTGTTCTCATGGTGTATTATTCTAGATACGGGGCTTATTCCGCCGAGAAGACGTACAGTCCAGAGGATCTCGGTCGCGTGGCACTTTATGCAAAATTACGCGGTGTCCGAGTGATTCTCGAGTTGGATACGCCGTCACACGTCGGAGCGGGCTGGGACTGGGGGCCGTCGGAGGGCCTCGGTGATATCGCCGTTTGCGTCAACGAACAACCCTGGAGAAATTATTGCGTTCAACCACCCTGCGGACAAATAAATCCTGTGAATCCTAACACGTACGACGTGTTGCGCGATATCTATCGGGATGTTCTCGGCATTATCGGGACGAAAAGCATTATTCATGTTGGTGGCGATGAAGTTTTCATAAATTGCTGGAACTCCACGCCCGCGATTACGGAAGTCATGCAATCGCGCGGTATGGGGCGAACGGACAGCGATTTTCTCCAGTTGTGGGCGAATTTTCACAATGAACAGAAAAGAATATTGGACGAAGTTAGGGGTGACTCGAACGAGAGCATGATTTTGTGGACTTCGGCTCTGACAGCTCCGGATGTCGTAACTCGGTACCTCGATAAGAATCGTTTCGTCATACAGACGTGGGTCGAGGACAGCTCAACGATCCCCTATGACCTTTTGGAGCTTGGCTATCGTATCATCGTGTCAACGAAAAATGCTTGGTACCTCGATCACGGCTTCTGGGGCAGCACTAGGTATCACACGTGGCGAGATGCTTACAACAACCGCATACCAAGAGTCGTGAGTGCTTTCAGATTTTTTCACAAATCCGTGATATATACCAATCATGTCAATTCGAATGCAAATCTCCGATGAAATGTTTTTTTTTCAATCGCGCACGTTTATTATTTATACACTTGTTCAGATGCTTTCATTATATCAAAATTGGCCAGCATATGTTCAACTGAATTTGCCGATTATCTACAACCTAGTTTGTATCTATCATAATCGTGCACGTTTTTATTCATACACTTGTTCAGATATTTTCATTATATCAAAATTGGCCAGCATATGTTCAACTGAAAATTGCTGATTATCTACAACATTAAAGGTAGCTAAACCGAGATAATTTAAATCATGCGCTCCAATCAAATACTAATATCTGGATTTTCGGACTCTTTTGATGAACGATTGAAAGATTAGACGAGGGAAGCATCATTTTGAAGCTTCATATTTTAGAAAACCTGGTTTAAATATGAAAAAATTGTAAATGGAACCTCAATTTCGTTTTGAAAGTCTTGTTCAATAAACTTCCAGGATGGAGAGCACGGAAAAAAAATCGCCCCCATTTCAAATGTAGGGGAAAGCCCTGAAAAATTTTTTCCGTCAACATTTGTTTACATGTTAATTGGGATTCCCCTATAAAGTATATAGTCAGATCTGTAATGGACAGACATGACAAAGTTATAAGGGTACCTGGTTTGACTACGGAATCCTTAACAAATCTTAGAACCATATGACTAATTTCGTATATCACGTGGATGGTATATGGCTTCTGCGTCTCTTAAGAGGTTACGCTACTGTGACGACCCAGAAATTAGGGTTATATAAAAGAATCTGCAGATATTACACAAAGTACAACTATCTCATGGCATTGAAAATGTAATCAGACATTTCGGGTAATAAAAAATAGGTACATGTGAATATCCATCTATCCATCCATCCATCCATACATCCATCTATCCATCCATCCATCCATCCATCTATCCATCTATCCATCCATCCATCCATCTATCTATCCATCGATCTATCCATCCATCTATTCATATATCCATCTATTCATATATCCATCCATCCATCCATCTATCCATCTCCCATCCAGCTATCTATCCATCCATATATCCATCCTCCATCCAGCTATCTATCCATGCATCCCTCCCTCCCTCCTTCTCCAATCACAGGCATTTAGCATCTCACAGCTCCCCCCACTCTACTACAACACAGTGGCAGTGGAGTGGGGGTAGCGTTAGTTTCGTGTAACATCCAGCTAACTCAGAACCCTATACCCAGCCAATCTCAACAACCATATACATTTTTAAAAGCATTTTCAATGCTAAAATTCATTTTGAAGGAATAAGTAAGATGATTGAAAAATCGTTTGGACATTCATTTGTATGTACATTAACAAAGTTGTATACCAAATATCATTTACAAATATTCATCATCGAGGAAGTTATAAACAATCTTCTGGTGAACCTTCAAACGTGAGGGGCTCAATGGTGTACTTGATCTCGGCCACCCGGTTGATCTTAAACAAATAAAAACGAGTTTTTGCTTATGAGGAGGTACCTGAGTAAACGGCGAGAAAAACAGGTAAACTTCGGGAATTTTTGTCAAAAACTAATGTTTCGATTGGATCCGGGGTTTTTTTAAATTGGAAAATATGTACATTGAGATATCTTTAGGAATTTTTTAAAATAAATTCGTTGACTGGAAGCGATTCAAAAGCAATTATCTCGAAACATAGTTTTCAAAGTCGGTGCCAGATGTATCTCGTAAACGGTTTGTCCGATTTTGTCCAAATTTGGATACAATATTCTTCGATAGTTTTTCTCGTTCGCCACGTAGGGGTTTTTCATTTGATTGAACCATTGCTTTTTAACGCAATGTGTATGAAATCCAATGTCGTCGGAAATTGCGAACGGAAAACGAATGTTGAATTAAAACGGTCGCAATTCCGTCAAGAATGAAAATTTCATAAAAATCCTACGTGGCAAATGAGAAAAACTATCGAAGAATATTGCGTCCAAATTTGGACAAAATCGGACAAGCCGTTTTTGAGATACATCTGGCACCGACTTTGAAAACTATGTTTCGAGATAACCGCGTTTGAATCGCTTCTAGTCAATGAATTTATTTTTAAAGATTCTGAAACATCCCTCAATGTACATATTTTCCAATAAAAAAAAAACCCTGGATCCAATCGAAACATTAGTTTTCGAGATAAAAATTCCCGAAGTTTACCTGTTTTTCTCGCCGTTTACTTAGGTGCCTCCCCTTAAAAAAGATAGTATTGGCTAAAACTCGACCGAGCTTTTTTCTGTTATCGTGTTTCACTCATCAAACAAAAATGTATGAATTTTTTCTCTTGATTTTCGGATGAAAAGTGACATCATTATTGTTAATAACTAATTAAAAAAATGTTAAGAAGGAAAACGTTGGTCAAGTCTAAACTACTACTACACTGAATAAGTACACCTAATTTCAATTCAATCCGTTCATTAGATGTCGAGAAATCGTGTACACCGTTTTGAGACAGACAGTTTCGAGAAAAACGCGTTTAAACTTTGACTAGCAGTTCTATCATTGCAATCATAAGTTTACCTTCAATCTGAGTTTTCTGCGCCGTATGTTGGGCCTTCCTCTTCAATTTGAGTTGCCCCAAGCGACGAAGGAGTGTTCGTCATTTTCACAGTAGCCTAACCCCTTAAATTTGTGGTTAGACTAAACGGAAATGTTCACATTGCTGAACGATTATTTTTAGCTCGCTTGTAATGTAATAACTCGTGTATGCTTTGCAGCCAGGTGTTCTGGGTGGTGAGGCATGTATGTGGGGTGAATACGTAAATGGCGGCGGTCTTGATTCGAGAGTTTGGCCAAGAGCAGCGGCAGTCGCGGAACGACTATGGAGCGATCCAAAAGACATCGCGACTATTGACGCCGAGCCTAGGCTACAGTCTCACAAAACGAGGCTCGAGTCTAGAGGCATATTTGCAGACGCTCTGACGCCAGAATGGTGCAACCAGCACGATAGAATGTGCACGTGACATATTTATCGGTATTCTATTTAGATAGAGCCCTCCAAAGGCCGGCATTAAGTATGCCGTAGGTGGTATTCAAGAGACTGGAACCGAAGACTTCGCATCGATGATACGTATGGAATATTCGTACATTTATGTTTGGAGAATTATCAAAAAATCTACAAATAACGAAGGCCTTTATGAAAAACATTATATCTGTCGGTTAAAAAAAAAGAACCTTTGTATACTGTCGATTTCAGAAAAGAGAGAAATAGTAAAATGATGTATTTTTAATAAGCTAAGTAAGGTGACGCTGCATTGTGTGATAATTAAATGGATGATATACTTTTGAAAATCTTTCCACGCGCTTTTATAACGACAATAAAAACAGTGGGTGACCAAGTGTTTAAAGAAAATATTAATCGTAAAACTTGAAAAAAAGTGACGAGCAGAAGAATTTTTGTAGCCGCGATTTTTCAGAGAAAATGTAAAAATGTCGAAAACTATTAAATTTACGAGAAATTTCTTATATTCCAGTTGGTCGTTGGGTACAATTGATTGTGACTTTTTTTTTGTTGGGCGCTACTGTAATTTACCAATGAATCAGAAGGGTCCTCCTCATGATCCCACAAAATATTGCCCTTCGCGAAAAGAATACCTTAATTGTTATCTCATGTACACAATACTTCTAGTAACTTACCCGCATTATATTAAGTCGTTGCATATGGAACAGATCGCTGGCAATAATGGGTGGCTCAAAATGACCTGACATTTTGAATTGTGCGCCATTTTTTTGTGGCGAACATAGAGTACGAATCTTTGACAACTGGCATCAGGAAGTATTGAGGTTTAGTCATGGAGAATTACACAATCGAGCAACGCATAGAAATTGTGAAAATTCACTGCAACAATGGTGAAAAATCTGCAGAGACGGTTCGAAAAGTCTGCACGTCTTTTAGTCATCATAACACACCATCTCGCAACACTGTGGTGAATTCAATCACGAAATTTAAGGTAAGTAATCGAACGGTATGAACTTGGAAGACATATTCTTTCAACAAGATGGCGCAACCTGCTGGTTGCGAAGATTGGCGAAACAATGCAGTTATTGCAGACGAAATTTCATGGTCGTGTTATCTCGCGCCCCTGCGATGTAAATTGGCCACCAAGATCGTGCGGTTTGACGCCATTGGACTTCTTGCTTTGGGGTTTTCTGAAAGGATGCCAATATGCCAATAATCCACAGACCATGCCGGAGCTCAAGGAAGCAATTGGGAGCGCCATTAATGAAATTACTAAGCAATTATGCCAAAATGTTATTGAAAATTTCGTCAAAAGAGTGAACGTTTGCAAATATGGACAAATCGGCCATTTATCGTGGATTGTGTTCCACACATAACCTCCGTGTTTGTACCTTATATTAAAGATGAAAATATTCGTACTTTTCAAATAAATAATACGTTTTATTAATAAATTTAAATGTCGGGTAGTTCTGAGGCACCCTATAGATGGCGTTCGGTGGATTATTTTCTCCAATTAAAAGTTGGCAATACACACGATCATAGGTCCATGCAATCCCACTAATACTTTTGCAGTCAACTCTCATCTATCTTGCCACCAGCTATTCCGCACCGTTGGCTATTTTGCGAAATGGCAACCAGTTATTTGCCCGATGCGTCCTTCCCCAACCTCCACTCTGAGCGTGTAGCTTCGCTCGTAACTATAACCTCACTTACCATCCTAACTTCTTCTTGTAGTAGCCTTCACCAAAATAATCGATACTGATTCTATGACGAATTACGCAAGTGCTTTATTCATTTTGTCGCCGCAGCTCCCTAGAAATGAATAATAAAGTGATAAATGAAAATCGAAGGGTTTTTTTCAAATAAAATAAGTTTCGTTAATTATCACAAGACTTTGTCTAAACTTATTTTGTAATTAATTATTGACTCGCTCATTGCAACTCGTCTGTGCATTCCATTTTTTTGTTGAACCATTGACTACATTTCAACGTTTTTTAAAAACATTAATTGTCTCAATCAATTAAATGTAGATATTTTGCGAGTTAATTAAAAATATGATTAGATCGGTTTAATATCACGTACAAAAAGAATTAAAAAATGAATGAACGCCTTTTTACTTATTCACGGGTGAACCGTCAGTTTGTGTCAGTCGGTACAATGTATATGTATAGGTTGCTGCAATCTTATAATGAGGTGCCCCTCAAGCCCAAAAATAAACGACGTCGTCGGTCCCGGCTCGGCAAAATAGATGAGAGTTGAGAATAATTGTGTTTGGAATGGTAAGTTTTATCTTAAGTAAGTTACATTTGCGGGACGTTATGCTCCTTTATTTCCTTGCAAAGAAATCGGCCGCGGAAATTCATCGTTTGCTAGAGGAAGAGTATGGGGAAGATGCTCCATCGAGGATAATGTGCAAAGATTGGATTCGTCGCTTCCAAAGTGTTGATTTTTGCATAGACAACAAGAACCGCGGAAAACCATCCAAAAAAGGTGTTGTGCACTACTGTGTACTGAGGTGAAATTTATGCGACACTTTAACATTTAACGTTGATCACGGACTACTAGACTTCTTAAGTCATGCCAGCTGTGGTAGGCAAACATATATTTGTATATATGTGCCCAAGAGCTTCGAAGTGCAGACGGCGTAAATGATGTTAATTTCATTAAGGGGCTACATCTACCTAGTAATCCGAAAAAAATGTGGATATTCGGATTATTGTTTCCGAGAAACGATTGGTGAAAATGAAACGAATTTTTTTTTAACACAAAGGGACACGTATCGCGGGCCTTGAAAAAAACATAAAAAAATATAGAAGAAAAAAATATGTTTTCAGTTGAAAGTCAGCAGATGACACAGGTTTTTTCGCTTCTTTTGGCAGTGGACTCCAACTGAAACGGGCCATCTGCAAGTTTTAAAAAACCGAACGGTTTATTCAAATTAACAATAAATGCGTTGACGATCGCCGATTTTCAAAATCGATTTTTTTTACAAAACGGTGACAAATTGAAACTCGGGCGTGAAAAATCTATGAAAAAAGTCGACATTTTTACGTAACTATAAAAAAATGAAGATCGATTAGAAAAACGTGAGATCGTCAACGTCCTCTAAAAGTTTCTCAGTGTACTTCTTGTGAATTTGGAAACAATCTATCAAGTGGTTCTGCTGATATGATGTCCACGGGCTTCAAAAACAGTGTTTTGAGAAAAACGCGTTTAAAATTTTAAGTATGATTCTGCTATTTTTAAGTGAAGAACTTTTAACTCTACCTCTAGTCGTCAATTCAAGAGCCGTATAAAGTGCCTTTAGCAGCAATTGCACCTTCATGGTAAGACGATTGTGGTTGTCTGCCCGTAATTTTTTTCTTCGTGCTTCGCCTCCGGAGTTCGTTTTTGTTCCGTGTGCGTCGCGCCAGGTAGCGAAACGCGAAAGCCCCAACGTGTTTTACTAACAATTCAACAACTTCGCCAATTTTAGAAATATTGATATAAAAATTTATAGGCCATATTCTCAACACTTGAAACTTTTGGAAAATGAAAAAAACGTAATGTTCATTTTTGTTCAGTTTTCTAGGTAAATGGACCCCCTTAAGGGGCTATTCTACTGTAACGGGATGAAAATATCGAATTTTTATCTTTTGTATCAGGAGTACAAATAAGTCTCCGCCATTTGACAAAAGATGGCCCCACCAGGAGGTTATGGTTGTAATTGTCAGATGTAAAACGTCATATCGTAAGGTTGGACATCTGGCAAGACCATAACCTTGAAATATTAGCGATTTCGTATCAGCATCACATAACTTTTTCGTGCGAAAATGTTGAGTTTTGAGCCGAATAAGCGTCATTTGCGGCAACTTTTGATTGACTACTTTAATTTGAAAAAAACTGCAGCTGAGGCGCATCAATTTCTTGTAAAAGCATATGGCGAGGCTGCTTTAAGTGAGAGAAGTTGTCGTGAGTGGTTTCAAAAGTTTAAGCACGGTGAGTTTGGCGTCGAACACAAAGAACGTAGCGGAAGGCCGAAAGTGTACGAAGACGCGGAATTGGAGGCATTATTGGAGGGAGATACGTGCCAAACGCAAGAAGAACTTGCACTTATATTAGGAGTGACTCAACAAGCAATTTCACATCGTTTAAAATCGTTGGGAATGATTCAACAGCAAGGAAGTTGGGTTCCAAATGAACTGAAGCCGAGAAACTTTGAACGCCGATTTTGCACATGTGAAATGCTGCTTGCCAGGCATAAGTCAAAACCTACTTGGAAACACTTAATTGGGAAGTTTTACCCCACCCGCCGTATTCGCCAGACATTGCTCCCTCTATCATTTATTTCGATCGATGACGCACGGCCTGTCTGAGCAGCTCTTCACATCATATGAAGATCAGTGTTGCCAGGTCAGGAGATTTCCTCCTAGATTTAGGGGTATTTTACCTGGCTTAGAAGAGAAATAGGGGGAAAACATTTGTAGGAGATTTGTTAGGAAAATTCTGAAGCGTGAGGGTATTTTTAGGAGATTATAAATTTCCGAGGTTTATTGATGCCCGGAAACAAAATGTCGGTCGCAATGGTCGAGGCTATAATACACGTTCGACCCACGCTCAGCGTTGATTGTTGTGACTTTAAACCGACAGCTCATATGTTAAAGCGTTTCAGCTCGGAGAATATTTATAACAATATAAATGACAGCGATGTTGGAACCCTGGATATATTTCCTGATTTATGCATCAGTGAATTCATTGCATTTATACCGACCCAAAAATTTCATTAAATGTCGTAAATAAGTATAAGTTACACGATAGAATAGTTCAAAGTATATACTCAGCTAATAAATTAAAAAACGTATACCGAACAAATATATAGACAAATATGAAAGCGGGATTCTTGTAATATGCAAATGTAAAAAGAAATAAATCCCCTCCAAGGCTCAAAGACAGATTACTATACCACGATAAATGGTTTTACTGACCGTACGTTTCACCTAACTACGACAATTATTTCCATAAAAAAAGTATTCATCGCACAGATCGCAGCAATCAAGTTTCAAAACAAAATACTCAATACACAAATGGGAAATGCATTTTGAATAACAGCTATTTGCTGACATTTGACCGATCGTAGAAAATTACCGTTAATTTACAACACTGCTCAGACCAGTGGCTCGATAGGGCGGGGGGGATATTTGGGAGATTTTTAGGGGGAACTAGCAATGGTCTAGGGGGAAGCCGCCAGAACCATCTGGGAACACTGATGAAGATACCAAAAATTGGGGCAATTTGTGGATAGCCTGAAAGGATGAAGCGTTCTTTCGACGCGGTATCCATATGCTGCCAGAAAGATGGGAAGAAGTAGTGGCTAGCGATAGATAATACTTTGAATAAAACATAAAGTATCGGTCTTTGACAATAAATGCCGAATTTTTTATAAAAAAATGGCGGGGACTTATTTGTACTCCCAATATTTTTCAACTCTATTTCATCATAGAATTGATAACCAATTGCTGGTAAAGTCGATTTCCACTTGGTAGGCTCAGTACAGCGCGTCAAAGTAGAAGCGCTCGGTGCGCGCTCTAGTACCCCTCGCAGCTGTTAGAAACAGCTGTTTTGATTTTATGCCTGAGTTCTGAGTATACACATATACACGTATACTTCTATACATTTACTGTATAGTAGTAGTTTCTCTTTTCACTGTGTAAGTAAAAAAAGGTTTACCGGTTAATATTGTATATTGTAGTATAGTAAACTTTGAGGAGTGAGATGCAGTCAGGAGTGAAAAAACGAGCATTTCCAATAAATTTTTTTTTATAGTCATTAAGTTTGGGTATTATTTATACCCATTTCAAATATATTTCAACTTGATTTGTACAAATTTTCAAAGAAAAATATTAATTATTTATAAAAATATCGCCATTTTTGTCGGACCCCCTTCGGCATGTGGTGCTTTGTGGTGACTATCATAACATGTTACTGGATCATCTGAAATTAAAAAAACATTAGTTTGATAATAAATCTAGTCCTTAATCGAAGCTTATCTTTTCAAAAATTAACAAAATGGCGGCTTCCGGAAGGATAACTTTCGATTTTCGACCAATAAATTGCTCGTTTATCGTTAGAAAAAAAATAGAAATTTTCAACAAAAATGAAATTCCTTCGATTAAGGACTAGTTTTTAATGCTATCAATAAGCACACCAAATTTCATCAAAATCCATCCAGTGGTTTTTTAATTATAGTGGTCACCGACTTGAAAAACATAGTTTCGAGAAAAACGCGTTTAAGGCGTTACCCCCACTTGTAGCGCAAAAAAAGGCCTTTTTCTTGAATTTTTTAAAAGAAAACTACAAAACTTTTTTAATCGATCAATATACCATCTTAAAGAACACATCTTGAAGAACTTTCAGTAATTTTTTTATTGAAGAATATTACATTGTTTAGTGGCAAATGGCCGTCAATGAAATAATGTTTTTATATACACGGTTTGCGGTGACCAACATTGCGGCGAAGTGGATCATCTGAAAAAAAAATGCGGATGGATTTAGTCAAATATAAGTATAAACTAGTCTTTAATCGAACGATTTTAAAAAATATTCATTTTTCACAAAATGGCGGACCAATTATAAAACGGCCATTTTTTTTCGAAAAAAAAAATCGAACGATTAAAGACTACATTTTTATGTATTAAATAAGCCTGCAAAATTTCAAGAAGATCGGTTCATTAGTGTTCGAGTAATCTTGGTCACCGATTTCAGAAATGCCATTTTGAGAAAAACGCGTTTAAAGTTTCAATTTCAGTTTACACGAAGAAAATATTTTTTTTTGTAAACTTACATAGAGTCATCTATTCCGGGCATCAAAAAAAAACTGCAGTTCAAATTGCACTTCAAAAAAATGCAATAAAAAAAACGATTTTTTCAAAATCGCAAGTGTGGGTAACCCCTTAAAGTTTTTCGATGCGGATACGGTATTATATGTTCGTAAAATTTTGAGCTCGATGGATGAAGCTAAATTTTTTTATGTATTTTGATCCGCTGAATCCGAATATCACATTTTTGCCGAAAAGTCGAGCATTCGATTGTTTATATCCAATTATTGAAATTTTTTTTTTTTTTATTAAAGTTTCTCGGGATGAATTATTTTTTTTTAACATTTTAGGCAACTTTAAAACGAAAGTATTCTTTATAAAATTTTGCTAAAGTTCATAGTTGATGAGTAATAAATTTTTGAAAATTTACGAAAGAGTTTTCCAATTTTACACTTAATTTATGTATAGAAATACTAATTAAAAAATTACCTACATCGAATCATCAATTCGTGGCCCATACAACAGGGCTTCTGCCGATGTGGAAGCTTCCAAAATATCAATTCGTTGTCTTCGAAGCATTCTGCCTTCCCGGGTATTATCGTTTACGCGTTTGTCAGCCGCTACCTGCCATGGGGACCCGACCCCCCTTCACTAATTGTCGGATATCCCGGAAACTATTCAACGGATTAACTTGAAATTTTCAGGGAATACTTTTGAAACATCATACTTCAAGAAAATGTAAAGAAAAATCGATTGTTTTGAAAATTCTGATTGCATCTCACTCCTTAAACGCGTGTTTCTCGAACTGACTTTTTCACCTGACGTTAGTGATTTCGGAAAAACGGCTAACCAATCGGGCTAAAAAATCGACTGCATATTCAGCATATGTATGGTCATCGCCTGAACTAGGATTATTAAAAAATATTAATTTTACCTTATACTTTCGCCCGAATTATGACGAAAAAAACGTGTTTTCCGAACACTTTTGCAAAAAACGTCGCCATTTTGTTATTTTGCAATATAAAATAATAACCCTAGTTCGGGCGATAGCGACATTCATGCAGATTAAGAATCTTTTTTAATTTGCTGTTTCCGATTACCTGAAGAGCGACTTTTTTTCTATTTTGTAAGAGTGTACCTTTAAGCGAAAAAAAGTTTGTTCCGATTAATGCAACAGTTTTCAAAAAAATATTTAAAATAGCTTTTTTTAGCCGTCACAGTAGAATAGCCCCTTAAGGGAGACGCCCAGCTTAGAGCTTGAAAAAGGCGAATTTCGACCACATTTATGGATACGAAGTTGATAGAATGAAAATTCTGTTTCGTGGCACAACTGCGTGCGCTGTAGCTGGATGAAGCGAGTCACGTTTGTCTGATAGTATCCTACGGTCGGCAACATTCCATCGCCAATTCTCCACCGAATGACAGAATTTTTTTTTTAACATTACAACATTTTCCGTCGACGTACGTAGGGGATTTTTACTATGTTGAAATTTTTCTCCGAACCAAAATTATTTTCGCCAATTTTTTTAACCGAAAACTTCAGTGAGTCTCGCTTCTATACTATTCTCGATAACCGAGCCCTCAGCTACGCTTGCCGGAAATTTCGTCGAGACCGCTGCGATTCCCCGGTAATTGAGCGCCATCCTACACCTAATCGGCCAACTCCATTCGCAAACGAACTCCTGCCCGCCTTATCTACGTTATGTACAGTCCAACTAAAAAACCAAACGCCCGTAACCACAAGACGCTTTACACCAGTAGGGAAGTAGGCGGCGGCGTAGTCGCTTGTCACAACATTTCACCGAAAAAAACCTCGATACGCGCAAGCGATGTTTTGCATCTGACAGTGGTGCATGAAGAAATTTCGTGGAGATGTTTGAAAGAACGAGTTACGCCAGCGTAATGTTTACTCGATGGCACGGTTTCACAGCGCGGTACATCGCGTCTTCCTTCAAGGACCTTTGATTTCATTGACGGGCTGTACAATGTGAAATGGACACGTATGAACAAACGTCATCTAATATCTACGTGCATCCTGCACCACTTTTCCTTGTTTCTCCTAGTTTCTGTGATTTTCCGTCGACCTCCTTCCGAAACGTCCCAACTTAAACTCGACAAAAAGTCTTTGAGGTTATGTCCTACAGGCGCGATTGATATTTCTCTATTTATTTACTTTACGAAGTTTGACTGAGCAGCCTCGAGCTGGCGCGAAACGGAAAAGTCTCCATGAACATTCGAACAGTGCGGATAGTGTAGAAGGCAGAAGGAAAGTGTCGAATCCGAAGAGAACAACGAGAATAATAACGCAGAATGGATATAATAGACATAGAGAGTCTGGAGCCCGGCACGAGACCTTCCAAAAATGTATCTTCGATGAGATGCAACTGCATCAGTGCAAATTCCATTTGTTACGTTACGGTCACCATTGCGACGCTTGCCCTCCTCGGCGCGATAGTATTCGTCTGCAAGGACTACATAAGAATTTTGCTCTACTGGGTAGAGCATCGGGACGCATGGATCGTAACGGTTGTCGTCATAGCCCTTTTCACGGTTGTCTCGTTTCCCATTGTCATTGGCTACCTGTTTCTCATCATCGCCAGCGGTTACTTGTTCGGTATTCTTCGAGGCATAACCATGGTCGTGATCGCGGCCAATCTGGGAATAGCCATCGCACATGCCACATTGAGCGCGTTCTCCTCCAGGCTACCCATAGGAGCGCTTCTCAGAAGCGAAACCGCCAAAGCTATTCTCAGAGTGATATCGGGACCGCAAGCCTTTCGAGTCGTGTTGTTTGCCAGATTGACGCCTATACCGTTTGGCCTTCAGAATACGATATTTGCAGTGAGTACCGTCGGTCATCATAACAAGCGGGTATAATAATTTGGTAGGATTGCGTTTGAAAACTATCGTCCGATAATTTCGTTCGATCAAAAAGCATTAGATGATGAAAGTAAATGGAATAACGATCGACAATGTGAATGAGTAATAATTAAGTAATTATAGGGTTATGAGTTGTATTAATTTGTAGAGTTGTAGAAAGTGTTCAATGATCCATAGAAATCACCTAGCATTTACAAGGTTATTGATTATCAATTATAACTATTGGTAGTGTGATAATGGATCATTGATTATGTAAATGATAACAATTGATAATGTAATAGTCAAAAATTGATAACTTTCTAAATGCTGGGATTTTTATTGAGCCAGTGACAAAAATTAATACTCCATCATTATTTATAGAGTTATTACTGTATAAGTAATAATTCTGTAAGCACAAGTCATTGTTCGTTATAACTTATAAGTCTACAACTTATAAGTAGAAGTTTACTATAAGTATATATAATAACTATAATGTAAACGTATAAGTTATGGTAAATAAAAGTTATATGTTTTAAGTTATTACTTAAAACGTATGACTTTAGGAAGTAATAATGAAAAGTTTACCCTAACTAGTGACTGTGACGTAAAATACAATTACTTGTATTTGACTTATAACTCTAAGCAATAATTTTGCAAGTATAAGATATTATAGGTTATAAGTTATTCCTCTTCGAGTAATAACTATAACATAAACTATAATCATATCACACGTTAGAATAAGTTCAAGCTATTATACGTTATACATTATAACTATAAGTCATAACTCTGCACGTATGAGTTATACGTTATAAGTTATACTCTACAAGTGGTAATTATAAGTTCATTAGAAGTATGAGTAATAATTATTATGTAAACTGTTATTACTTGTGCGGTAAGGCCACAGTCGAATTTTCAAAAAATCGATTTTGTTTTTGTTAAAACAGTGCTTTATCATCATAAGAAGAAGTTACTATTTGATTTATAGCAAGAAAACTTTTTTTTCACTATAACTTCACCGACTTTGAGCATATAAAGTAAGCACACCTCTGGCACGGCCATAGAGTACCTAAAACTTTGAACGCGTTTTTTCTCAAAACAGCTTTTTTCCAATTGGCGTGACAAATAACTTCAACAATTTTTACTCGATTTACTTCAAGTTTAAAAGTTATGTTCCTAATTGCATTTCGCAGAGAAGGACGTACGGAATTTCTGATTAATCGAAAACCTTTCATTTTATGAGCAGTTTTATACGACATTTTTCACTGAAAATTCATTCAAATACCTACAACTTTTGAATAAACCAATATTTTTAATTCCGTACGCACTTCTCTAGGTATTCTAATTTAGATTGAGAATTTTTGTTTTTTGTTCTAGGTAAAAAATCGTGGATGCTAAATGTAACGCCGTGGAGCGCCTAAAAAAAAAGATAAAAGAAAATATTAGTAGTCGGCCATTTTGTACATCAAAAGAAAATATATGTATTTTCTAACAGCATGATATTCATACTAAATAAATGTGTAATTAATTTTATGAGTGAATCACTTTTTCGTACGAAAAAAAATTGTTAAATTCACACATGATTTTATACCCGTTACTGTGGCCTAACCCTTTCAAAGTAATTATAGTATGCCTAATAGCTATTACTCATGCTTATATTATACGTAAACTTATACTAGTTATTGTACATTGAGTATACTATGCTATATATTAAGTATAATAATTATAACTATGAACTAGCACTAAGGTTATCAATTATTACATTATCCATCAATATGATTGATGATGTAATAATTCATCATTGATAGCCATCTAGATGCAAAGTCATTGTTATAAATTTAGTTGTAAGAAGGTATTTTTTGAAATTCTTTCGAAATTTGATGAAAATTGTAATGAAATGTGATGATTGAAACAATTTTATGAGCACTGATAAGCTTACGAATAATGAGTAATCAATGGGCTTTCAGGTGAGCAACATAGGAGGTCTGCGCTATCACATCGCGAGCGCAATTGGACTGTTCCCTGCTCAAATCATAAACGTATATCTTGGGAGCAGTTTACGCTCGATGCAAGATGTACTGAAAGACAAGTCGACCGCAACAACAGGCTACATAGTCTTCTGTTTTCAAGTAAGGATTTTTTTATGTTGCACATTGCTTCCTCATCCATCCATTTCGCCCCCAAAGATGGCCATGTGAGCAAGTTTCTTCTTCTTTAATGCATTTTGCGACGTCGCTACATAAGTACGATGCACACGTCTGACTAAAAATTTTGGTCTTCCCGTATAGTGAGCTACACAAAAACGAGCTTGTATGTTCAACTGTCGAGGCAAGATAAATTAATACAGAAGCAATGTGCAAATTTGTAACTTGCACCATATTATTATGTACAATGAAATGTATCAATATTTTTTAACATAGAATTATTTTACCATCGTTTTTCCTTTACTATCTTAAATTCTTCAAAGTATTCCAACGCATTGAAACACTACACTTAGTCACCAAGTACTGCTACATTAAATCACTAAACTTCTTCTCTACTGCTCTACTTACGTGCAAAATATTATTTAAGTTTTTCGAGGTATGAGAAAATGTTTGTCACCGGTTGTCCAAATATTTTGTCCGAACCTTAATTTTTCGTGCCATTTTTTGCCGATTTAGGGTACGAAAATCTCCCAAACGATTTTTCCTATCCTCATAAGAGACCCACGATCTTAATCTATGAAAAATTAATCGATTATGATAGAAATAAAGAAATTTAAAAAACTAAAAAGACCTTTCGCGGCATTCCAACGATGCAAATTTCACCGCTATGTGTGTTACTTTATCTCTATGAGAAAAATGAAAAAATGAATAATATAGCGGGAGTTAAGACAAAAAAATGTACCGGAAATTCATACTCCTTTGAGATTAAGACCCTTGCTATGATAATAATCTGTTTTACAAGAAATTATCCAAATATCTAATATATCTTATTATTAAATGCATCGACGAACAATTATCCAGATATAAAAATATTTTGACAAACTCACAATCTGAAGACCTTTCCAAAAATTTAAATGCCCTCAAAATCTGAGGACTTTCATTGACTACCGCAATATTTGATCCGAATATACCTTGCGCTATGACTGTACCAAAAGTCCATCAACGATCTTTTAAAAAAATATTTTTATTTTTCCATCTTAGATTTTGCCGAATCATTTCCGAAAACCTTGAAATTCTCGAATGTTCAAACATTCCATCGTTTTCCATCCAACCCCAAACAACGTTGGATGAAGGAAAATTGGTGAAAAAAAATATTTATATACTGCCGCGAGTTGTAAGTGGCAGTAGCTAAAAAATCTTAACGCAACTGAGCGCGAATATCGCAAGGCTTTTAGTCACAAAAAGAAAACTGGATTATCCGAAGTAAAAACCGGCGATTGTTGCGTTCGAGGGAGGATTGTCGAGTACGTCGAGGCTTCATTATTATTTGACACGTGATTCGATCGTTTGAATCTATTTCAGATACTGGTGGGCGTATCGTTGATGGTATACGTTGTGCAGAAGGCGAGAAGAGAGCTTCATCTCGCTCTGTTGGAGGCCGACCTCGCATCGATGGCTGATACTCCCCACTTTATGCACGACTCTAACCTACCGGATTCCAAGGTGTCCCTGACAAATCTCATTGCATAATCGTGAGCCCGCATATCGGCGAGACATATTGTTTTTTTTCCACGCGCTGCTGCAATATGGCGGAAGTCCATAAATCGTCCAACGACGACCGATACGGCTTGAAGAGGTGAATAATTCGTGAAGAACCAAGGAGTGTGTGTGTGTGTATATACAGGGTGTTAGGAAGGTCGATAAACAAAGCCTCAAAGGGGGTTATAGGTTACCTCGTTAGGAACATATCTAACCTAGGTTACCTTAGTCCAAAGTCTAAGGATTTCGAGTTATCATGGTAAGTATGATTTTTGGAAAATTTCCCAAAATTAGGTACTAACTCGTTCATAATTATCAAACAGACAATAATTGGTAACTAAAAACTCATTTGCGTCTTAGCATAATGTGTATTCGATCGACAAACGCCGATACAATCATCTGTATCCACACAACTAACTAAATAGGACGCGTTGAATAATGAAAAAACTTGTGAAAAAATAAAAATACCTCTTATGTTAAAGTTATTAAAAAAAATAGCATTAACATAAGAGGTAAACGAGATAGTGCCTAATTTTGGGCAATTTTCCAAAAATCATACTTACCATGATAACTCGAAATCCTTAGACTTTGTACTAAGGTAATCTAGGTTAGATATGTTCCTAACGCGGTGACCTATCACCCCCTTAACGTTTTGCATCGACCTTCCTAACATCCTGTATATATGAGGTATTCCAAATGTTTTCAAACGGCCTAAAAGCCTGACCTTCTTCAATCTTTTTCAAAGTCGGTGATGTTTTTGTATCATATATTTTGAGTAGGTGGCATTTTTTTTCAGATTTTTATCGGCTCGCTTATTCGGCCAACTCGGAGAAAAGGATTTACACGTGATAAAATTTCAAATGATCGTATCGTGTGATCTTCTCGTCGTACGAAAAAATGTCCTCCTCAAAAAAGATGCGTTTTTCTATTACCTATTTTGGAAAAAAAATCAAAATTTTCCAAGTACTACAAAACTTAAAAAAAAAGATAAATCTTTAATTTTTTAATATTTTAACCCCAATGGCTAGGCTGATCCTGCTGAAATTTAGATTGAATTTTCTTTTATTAGTGTAAAACAACATGTGTAAGTTTCATTCTCGGCTGGGCTTGTGTTCAGTTAAAATCGTCGTCTTAAATTGAATGCGAAATTGTTTGTGTTGAATAACTCGGCGATTTACAATTTTTTAAGTAAAAATGGTAATGACTAAACTTGTAGGAAATCGAGTGCTTTACAACTTTGGTCATTACACTTTTTTCTCTACCATCGATATTTTTCGAATTAAACCTGAAAAAAAGTGGCTATTGCATTATGTCGTTTATTTTTTACTTTAGGACATAAACGAACATGGACATACTTGTAGAGAATGAAGTTTTGGACAATTTTTGTTCCTACCTTTTTTTCCCTAGAATCAATATTTGAAGTCGTACGCCAACGGTAAAAGAAAAGAGTTGGCGTACAACCTTAAAATTCTGGGATTCTGGGGAAAAAAAGGTAGCGACCAAAATTGTCGAGAATTTCATTCTCTACAAGTTTGTCTGTTCGTTTATGCCCTAAAGTTAAAAATAAACGAGATAATGCTATAGTCGCTTTTTTCAGGTTTAATTCGAAAAATATTGATGGTAAAGAAAAAACTATAATGACCAAAGTTGTAAAGCACTCGATTTCCTACATATGTAGTCATTTCCATTTTTACTTAAAAATTGTAAATCGCCGAGTTATTCAACAAAAACAATTACCCATCAAATTTAAGACGACGATATTATGAACGCAAGCCCGGCCCAAAATGAAACTTACACATGTTGTTTTACACGAATAAAAGAAAATTCAGTGTAAATATCAGCAGGATCAACCTAGTCATTGGGATTAAAAAATTAAAAAATTAAAGATTTTTCTTTTTTTTAGTGTTGTAGAACTTTCAAAATTTTGAAATATTTTTTCAAAATAGTTCATAGAAAAACGCATCTTTTTAGTAGAGGACATTTTTTCGTACGTTGAGCTCACTACGATGCGATAATTCGAAATTTTATCCCGTTTATCTTATTATCTTATCTTCGAGTTAGCCGAGTTAGCAAGCCGATAAAAATCTGAAAAAAATGCCACGTACTTAAAATATATGATACAAAAACATCACCAACTTTGAAAAAGATTGACAAAGGTCAGGCTTGTAGGCAGTTCGAAGACACTTGGAATACCTCATATACACCCACGCATATAAACGAAGGAATGCAAATTTACATACGTGCAATAAGGGATGGCCAATGCGAATTGTTAAATTCGGCAATTCATTCAGCATATAGGTATAACATTATTTTCTACTCCCTTTATCTGGTTTATCACGAAAGAAGACTCACGGGCGACTCAATAATCACCCTTGGATGACATTTCATTGATTTGCTCCGGAAATACATTATCGCAAGAGTCTCGAATGTGTTTTTACCGTATACAATACATCCAAAGTTAAATTAATCGACTGGAGAAGACAAACAAGAGAGAACACTCGTGTGCCAAACCTGGTTTTACCGATCTGTATACATTCTATTGAATTTGCATTTGGAAGCTTGGAATTAGTCTATTTCCAGCGTATTTACAACTATATTTCCGGTTTCTTCCTCATCCCTTTATGGTTTCTTGTTTCGTCCGTGAAATATTTTATTTTATACAACCCAGCGCAGGTCTTTATAAATGACTCTGTTCTCTTCAATCAACACGTAAATACTCGTTTACCAATCGTCTTCGAATGTTTTCGAACTTTCGAGAGAAAAATATGTACATACTCTTAAGCGAGTAAGTCGCAGGGAAAAGGGAATCTGTTGTTATTGTCGACTATTATTAATATTGTGTATTTAGTAGAAACGTTGGTACTCAGATAAGTGGGTCTTCCGTTAATCGGGATGACTGCAACAAACAATAGTCAGACGAAAAATTTCGTTTCTCAAGTTTAAAGGGATCGGGTGAATGAAATATGGCGAGGGAAAACTATCACGCCAATCTTTGATTCTCGATAAATCGTTGCTCGAAATACGTTAAATACGAACATTCTGTTTGATGATGGCTCGAAAAAAATGTGCATGACGAATCTTGCATACATTTACCTTTACAGTAATATTAATTGTTATGTTAATTGTAAATTAGTTATGCTGGGAAAAAAACGAACGTTAATTTGAATATTTTTAGTTATTCTGGCGTTCGGCGAGTCATTTTTCTTCTAGCAACGTTCATTTTTGCGTACAAATAATCGCATTGAAGATGCGTTTTAATCATTTTCATGTCAGTCGGTACTATTGAAATACCACTTGTTTTTTCCGCAAAACTGTAAAAAAAAAAAGAAAATAATTAATATTACCGAAGAGAGAGACTATACACATATATATTTTATATTTACTAGAAACTGTACATAGTTGGAATTAAAGTGATTATCTTTACGTGCGTATTCGTTCCTGTACGCTGGTTCAATGTCAATTGCGAATGACTGTGAACAAGAAAAAAAAAACACTCGACGCTCTTAACAGCGTCACACATTTGACGAACTTTATTTATAACTCACACGAGGTTGTTAGCATAACGACAAAACCATAACGAATATATTGATTAACATTTGTGAATCACGATAATGTACAAAAATACAAAAAAAATTGTTGTTATTGAAAACAAAAAGAAATCGCAAAATATCGTCTCGTCCGTTGAACTCTACGAGAGTACGAAAAGTCATTTGAATAATCTGCGAAATTTGTGAATATTTTTTCAAACGAAGTAGCTCAGATATTCCTGCTCTCGATTGAAAAAAATATCACATTTAAAAAAACCTGCCTATCGAATTGGTGATTTATTTTGCGTTAATCGCATCGTATTACTCAACGAAAGAAGTTATAATCTCTTGAAGAAAAGGCGTCAGAATTTTTGTTCGTTATTGGATCAATTATTTACAATTTCTCTTACGGAATCTTATCTCGAATGAAAGGAATGTTTACCCGGAAATATTTTCAAACTGCGCCGAAAAACACGGCTTCTTTATCTTTCAAGTGTTTGTCGCGGAAATTTTCGAAGGATGCCTTCAAAACTTCGACGGTAAAGTCGGCGTCTTGCTTGGTGACGCACATCGGAGGCTTTATCCTCAATACCTGAAATGAGCATTGTTATTCATTGGCCGTCAAGCTTGTAAATTGTTCGGGCGTCGTGCCGTTAATATTTATACGAAACAAAACGTACATAATAAATTATTGTCACGCGCAATTGCCCATTTGGTGGGTTGAATGTTATTTTATGTTAATAATTATCCTTTGCGTGATATTTTTACGTACGCAGTAAGAACGAAAAAACCACCGTCGTCGAATATCCATAAGTCGAATATCCATAAGTACGAATATCCATAAGTCGAATATCTATAAGTATGAATATCCATAAGTGAGTATAGAGTAGAAATGAGTGCCAGAAATGGCGGGAGGTAGAGATACGTGAGTTTGTTCGGGTTTGTTTGGTTGGGTTCCCTATATACTCACTTTTCCTCTACCTCCCGCCATTTCTGGCACTCATTTCTACTCTATACTCACTTATGAATCAACTTATGGATATTCGTACTTATGGATATTCGGTTATGGATATTCTACCCCAATCGAAAAAACTTACGTTTGTATCGAGGCCGCCTTTGCCAACGAGAACTCCCATATTTTTTGTGTTCTCGAATATCTCCAGCATGTGAGCGTTTGACAGGGGTGTCCTGGTCCGGGCGTCGCTCACGAGTTCTACACCGATCATTAAACCCTTGCCACGAACGTCACCAATTATACTCGGATAATCGAGCATGAGAGCGCTCAGACGATGTAGCAAATACGTTCCTATCGTCGACGCATTTTCCTGCAGACTTTCCTCCTCTATCACCTGAAAAACATTTTGGTTTTTGCAATAACGTCACTTTAAATATCGACTCGACGGTTACGCGCAAATTGGGGCGGCAAGAAACACGATGAGTAATCAATGAGGCTTTGGTTCCTGAAATTACTATGAGGGCACCGATAAAATGAAACCTTGCGAAAAATCGTATGGCAAAAAATAGTTGGATTTTTTGTGTAAAATATCAGGGTACTGGGGGTCTGGGGGGTACAGGGTACTGGGGGGTACAGGGTCTTTACAAATCTTTCGTCGCTTGAGGCAACTCAAATTGGAGAGGAAGGTCCAACATATGGTGCACGAATCGGAGATTGAAGGTAAACTTATTATTACAACGATAGAACTGCTAGTAACACTTGGTGGGGCCGCGTTGAAATTCCGAAATTTACATGATCCGACGGCTTAAAATTCCTCATCTCAAGGGGTCTTCTCACTTTGGACGCTAAAAAAGTCTATTTTCATGATTTTTTTTGATAGGTTTACATTATAGATATTGATATAAAAGTTGTTACACTTAATAAATACAAAGTTGATGAAATCTCGGAGATGGATCATCCAAAACAAAAAAATCAAACACTTTTAAATTCAGTATCCCAATGGCTATAGCGCATACCATACAATTTTTGATATTTGCAAAAATAACAAAATGGCTGACATTTTTCGAAAAAACAAAACAAAAAAAAACGTTTTTTTTTTCATCGTTTTTGGCAAAAAAAATTAGAAAATATAAAAATTTAAAAAAATCCTTGATATGCGCTATAGCTATATTTGTTAAAAATTCGTTAAAAAGTTTGTTAAAAATTAGGATCGGATCAGTAGTTTCGAAGATTTTATCAACAAGCCGTCGAAAAACGTTGTTTCGGGAAAACGCGTTTAAAGTTTGGTGGGTTACATAAATACATAAAAAAATGTTTTTAATGTTTTTCGAAAGTGTATTTATTAAGTGTAACAACTTTTATATCAATATCTATATATAAACCTATAAAAAATCATGAAAATGGCCTTTTTAGCGTCTAAAGTGAGAAGACCCCTTGATGTTCCGAAATTACAAGGTTCATAAAGATCATGCCAGCGATACTCTACAGAGTTGACTGTGAATGATGTAGAACGTATAACATTATCTTGACAAATTTGAAAATTGACATGTCACTTTTTTATAAAAAAAAATCTTGTAATAATTCGTCGTTTTATTGAAAATTTTAAAACTTTTCGAAATTCCATAGCCGAATGACTTTGACGGTGTTCAGATTTTCGGAGTTTTGGTTTTTCGTGTGAAATTATTTCCGAGGTTCGAGCGTTCTGATCATTCAAAGTTCCGAATTTCAACCTGGCCCCAACGTGGTGTACACGATTTCTCGACATCTAATAAACGGATTGACTTGAAATTTGGTGTACTTATTCAGTGTAATAGTAGTTTAGTCTTGACCGACTTTTTTCCGCTCAACATTTTTTTCATTACTCGTCGATAATAATTCAGTTATTTTTCCTTAAAAAATCGAAAAAAAATATTTTGATGATTGAAACACGGTAACGAAAAATTTCGGTCAAGTTTTCCCCAATATCATCGGTTTTGAAGAAAACCTCGTGTTTTTTGTTCCCGATTAATCGGGTGGCCAAAATCAAGTACACCGTTGAGCCTCGTTCAAAAGTCCTCCACGCGATTGTTTATAACTAATTATTCACATTTTTTCATTAAATTTGGCACGCAACTTTGTTAAAATACCTACAAATAAACGTCCAAACGATTTTTCATTAATCTTACTTATTCCTTCACGAATGTTTTATTTTACATAACGTTCATTTTCGGGTTGCCACAGTAGCCTCACCGCTTAGTTTATCCCCCTTAATAACCCCCTTAGTTTTCTTCACATTTTGCGGTCGGCTGGACGTTTTGAGAACAAAACATAATTGAGTTTTTTTAAGTTTCCATAATGTTATCCTTCATTTCTATATTTATTTATGATAAGATTATTCATTAATGCTTTGATAATTAATTTCCTAATTCTTTTAAGCTTTTTTTATAAATACATTTATTATTATTCTAAAATTCTATTTTTCTAGGGGCTAGAATAATGGCCCAGAGAATGTCTAAAAATTGGATACTTTTTCGAACACACATTTTGATCCTCCAACAATGGTCGAAAAAACTTGCGCACAAAGATTATAAATAGCAATGGCATTCTACATCGTAATTGTACACTGTATTCGGGTCAAAGATCGAAGCAATTCAAAGCGAGAGAATATCAATGATAAGTCGTTTCCTGTTTGTACTCGTAACATTATTCATTACTATTATTGTTATTTACACTGACTTTCCAGCCATTCAGGCAAACGTCGTCAAGTTTGTAGCGCTTTGTTTTTTCGACAACAAAACTCGCGCATCGTCCCAAGATAATTTTGATACCAGGACAAAAACTCAACTATTCAATTTAACTTACATCGAGAACGGCCGATCCAACGGAACAGGCGACGGGATTGCCACCAAAAGTGTTGAAATGTAAAGCTCTGTCGAGTACCGTTGCGATCGTTGGTGTCGTTACAACTGCACCCATGGGGAACCCATTACCGATTCCTTTGGCCATTGTAACGATATCCGGCTGGACTCCGTGACCCTCGAAGCCCCAAAAATGTTCGCCGGTCCGACCGAAACCCGTCTGCACCTCGTCGGCTATACACACGCCACCTTTCTCCCGTACGTACTCGTAAACTTTTTTCAAATAGGACTTTGGATATTGCACGACACCTCCGATTCCCTGTACTCGTGACAAAAACAACATAATCATCCAACACTCTTAAAGGTCGTGATGTGGCAGTTTTTTTTACTTATTATTTTTCGTCTTCGTACTAACTTGAATACTTTCGGCGACGAAAGCAGCTACGCGTCCACTTCCGGGCAAACTGTGCTTGAATATTTTTTTGAATTCCTCAAAGTAGTTGACCGAGGCGAGACAATCGTCAGCCGTGCAATCGCAACTTCTCGACTTGCAACGTACAGGACAATCTCGGCATTGCGATCCGCCCCAGAGTCCCCTGTAGGGATCCGCATTCATTGCCTAATTTTTGGGATTGGAGTATCTTCAAGATTGTGCAAATTTATTCACATTTTTTCCGGGGCCGAATTTAAGGGGTCTTCTCACTTTAGACGCTAAAAAATCTATTTTCATGAGTTTTTTGATTGGTTTATATTATAGATATTGATATAAAAGTTGTTGCACTTGATAAATACACTTTCGAAATACGTTTTTTTTAAATTATTTATTTACTTAAGGGGTCTTCTCACTGTAGACGCTAAAAAGGCTATTTCATGATTTTTTTTATCTGTTTATAGTATAGATATTGATATAAAAGTTGTAACACTTAATAAATACACTTTCGAAATACATTTTTTTTAATGTATGTATTTATCTAACCCAAAGAAACTTTAAACACGTGTTTCTCGATACGTTTTTCGACGGCTTGTTGATAAAATCTTCGAAACTACTGAACCGATCCTTTGAATCACATACTCCTTATAGCTATAGCTATAGCGTATATCAAGGATTTTTTTTAAATGTTGATATTTACTTTTTTGCCAAAAACGGTGAAAAAACATGTTTTTTTTAATGTCCGCCATTTTGTTATTTTTGCATATATAAAAAATTGTATGATATGCGCTATAGCCATTAACATACTGAATCTAAACCGTTTGATTTTTTTGTTTCGGATGATCCATCTCCGAGATCTCATCAACAGCGCAGACGTACAATTTTTTAGGACATTTTTTTAAATGTATTTCGAAAGTGTATTCATTAAGTGTAATAACTTTTATATCAATATGTATAATATAGACGTATCAACAAAATCATCAAAATAGCCTCTTTGTAGTATCTGAAGTAAGAAGGCCCCTTAATTCACTATTTATAGACGAAAATGGTAATTAAAAAAATGTCCCAAAAAATTGTCGGTCTGCGCTATTGATGAAATCTCGGAGATGGATTATCCGAAACAAAAAAATCAAACGGTTTTAGATTCAGTATGTTAATGACTATAGCGCATATCTACGATTTTTGATATATGCAAAAATAACAAAATGGCGAACCGTTTTCGAAAGAAAAAACAAAAAAAAACTTGTTTTTTCATCGTCTTTGGCAAAAAAAGTAAATATCAACATTGAAAAAGATCCTTGATATGCGCTATAGATATAGTTGTAAAGAATATGTGGTTAAAATTTCATAGGGATCGGTTCAGTAGTTTCGAAGATTTTATCAACAAGCCGTCGAAAAACGTTGTTTCGAAAAAAACGCGTTTAAATTTTGTTTGGGTTACATAAATACATTGACATTTTTTAAAATGTATTTTGAAAGTGTATTTATTAAGTGTAACAACTTTTATAGCAATATTTATAATATAAACCTATCCAGAAAATGCATGAAAATAGCTTTTTTAGCATCTAAAGTGAAAAGACGTCTTAACCCTTCCTTGACCCACTGGGTCGTTTTGACGCGGACGAATCTGACATAAAATACTCACTTGCCCAAAATTGAAGGTTTTCAATAATTTGTTGGGACAACTCAATTTTATATTTTCCGAATTTTAATTATGCAGACGTAGTAAGAAATGTTTAAGGTAGAACAAGCGCGCGCTCTTGATTTCTATAGATTTTGTTCAAATTTTAACCAGACATTGTTCATATCATTATGCATGTTTAAATTAAATTTCAGAACAGTCGCCTACTTGGATTGGGAGATAATAGATTTTTAATTTGCAAACTTTTAACACTGCAGGGTCTGCATTGAAATTTAGACGGAATAATTTTCCGTATAAAATATTTGTCGCCTATAATAAGGAGACGTATAACAACACCGCAATGTTCCACGTATCCAATAACGTAAGATTGCGCGGCATATTTAAAATAATACTGCAACACAAATGGAAGTACGTAGGATTTTTTTTATATTGCATACTTCATTTTTTATTAACGATTTTTTAGGCTAATTTTTAGAAAATGGCAAATTTGCCTAAAAAATCGTCAGATAATTGTTAATAACAAATTAACTATGCAATATAAAAAAAATCCCACGTACTTTCATAGACAATGTATTTTTCAAGATATATTCAACATTTCGAGTGAATCGGTTGAAAATTGTCCGAGTTATGTTTCCGGCCAACTTAAAAAATTCAGTTTTGAGATAAACGCTGCACAGCCTGTCATTTTGAAATTAATCGCTTCAAAAAAATCATTGTATACAGTCACTGATATGTATGATAAACACCCTTTTTTGTATTCTCGATTTATTTTGAAGTTTTTCTGCAGAAAATCCCCAAAAAGCCTATTTTTTCGGCCTCTAGAGTGGCCTCACCCCTTAAAGGCGTGGAGGCCCTCAGGCAACGAAGAACCGGGAGGCCCCTGATTATTTTTCAAACAAGATCATTTTTTAAAGTGTTCAAATAATTGATTGCGAAAAAAGAAGATACTTTGACGCACAGTACGTTCAATTACAATTATGTTTTTTCATTTTTTTCATTTGAATTAATTAATTTGTTTAGTGTTTAATGATATGCTTCATAGTGTAATATAAGTGTTATTGTATACTATACAGTACACATGAGTTGAACTTGCCAATTGGAAACTTTTTTCTCTTTTTATTTATACAATTTGAAGGTAAACTTTTTTTAGACAAATAGCATTTACCCGCCGGTGTAAGCGTCTGGAAAGTACTAAAACTTTCACAGGCGTTTTTAGCCCTTGTAACAAACAATATGATTAAAAAAATATATTTCTTCTTTCCGAATACACCGCCAAATTCTGGGAAATAAAATCGTTGGCTCAATCCACGTGACATTTAAAAAATTATAATCCATGGTATATACTCTTTTATAGAGAATTCATCGTGTTTGGCGTTTTTCATTATTTTCCCCAGAAATGCGCTTTGAAATATTATTTTGTTAAAGTGCGTCGTAAAAGTGTGAACTTTTATTTCCTAGTCGGACTTCTGGAATGGTTTTTTTTCACAAAGTGTTGCATACCATCCGTCAGCAAATTTTACCTAACACTTTAAATTGTGGAGGCCCCGGTTACCCCCCGCCCTTAAAAACGGCCTTAATTTTGTCTTTCATTTCTTTCCCGGATGCCCAACATTTTCCCGTTAGTAGAACCTTTCAACGAGCTGGTGAATTAAAAAAAATGGTCTGGTTCACGAAGACTTAGTTGACATTTATTAATAAAAGAGAGAGAAGTCGCCGCTAATTAACTTGTCAATTGAATTGCGATCGAACGTCAAAAAGATTAAGTCAATTATTGTTGACACGGCTTCCGAGATTTGTTTGTTCGTTCATTCGTGCAAATGAACGCATTTACGTGTAGGTTCGATTTTTTCTTTCTTGTTTATTACGTCAAATTTCTGGAAAAAAAGACATCACATCTCTTCGGCATATTTGAAAGGAATATTGGGCTGTTGATCGTCATCGAGAAGTGGATCTTCTTATTTGTGTAAATTGCAATAATTACATGAATATAGCCGGGTGGCTGAGGAACCGGATATCGCCAATTCGCCATTGCTGTAGACGCCACCGAGCCATGACCAGCACCGTGATAACAATTTTGCAACGATATTATATCCTGTGCTCCCGTGTACAGTCTAGCCATCAGGAAAGCCAGATCTGTCGCTTCGGATCCGCTGTTCACCATATAAACGACGCTCAATTCTTTCGGCAATTTGGATATGAGTTTTTCTACGTATTCGTGAAAACCCGAGTGCATGTAAATCGCAGTCGTGTGGCCGAGTTTTCCGAGCTGCGAGGACGCGGCGGCCACGATCTTTCTGCAATTTCAATTGAGCAGCCAACGCTCGTACGGTATGCACATTCATAATTCCAATGTTTATTCGCAGCGTCGATTCACATGTGTTCCGTTATCGCAATTTTTTTCGCTCGTTCGGGCTTGTCATTGAAACAAATGTTTTATTTTACCACCATTTTTAGAAACCAGGTCATTGATAAAAACATCTTTTCAAATGTTAAATCGATGAGACTGGAAATTAATTTCGAGAATTATATGTTGCATTTTATTAATAGAATTGGGTGCTAAAAATCACGCCTTGAATTGTAATGAACTTGAAGCGTTAGCAACAATCCAAGATTTGATAAATATGTATATGTTATTGTGTAGACTATACTGATGCGAGTCTTTGTGAATATTTCGATTTTTTTTTCAAAACGAATCACGAGAGATGAAAAATAGTTTGATGTATGTAATTTTACGTGCGGTTGGATGGGCAAGACGTTCTCGCTACAGGTGATGTAATTTTTTTGGCTATTTAGCACCAAGACAAATCATTCCTAACAATGGATTAACCTAAAGTAAACCTTTGTAAATATTTAGAAGTAAAAAAAAACCATCTTGCTCATCGTAAACCATATAAACTCAATATTGAACCATCAAGGTTTGATAAAAGATTACGAATCTTGGCTGGCGAATGAAGATTGCTGCCAACCTCAATGTCCGCGAAGTTAGCGTATTTCGGCAACATTTAATATTGATTAATGGCACTAATAAAAAATCTCGTGACATAAATATAAATAGGCATCATTATAAATTACTGCAAATTTCATTCTGACAAGGAACATCCCTCAGGTGTCCGCCTCCGATTTTGTTGAAACTTATATATGTGATAGAGCATCGAAAACTTTGAGACACGTATTTTTTTTTATCGGCGGAAAAACGGATTTAATGGGGAAACCGCCCCTCAAAGAAAGGCGTGTCGAGAGATGATTTTGCAGTTTCACCCAGAAGCAATCCACCGATCTGAATGAAACAAAAACGAAAATTCTTCTCATGAAAAGCGATGAAAATTCCACTATGAAAATGCTAAGAAAAAATAAAATTAGGGGGTAAACCACCCCTCAATTTGCCTTTTTTCACCCCACACTTAAGAGGGTTGTATGCAAATTGATAGAACAGGTATCATTTTGAAGGGCAATTAAAATTAAAGTTTACGTGTTTTTGCGTTTTGGCGGCATAGCAAATTTAAGGGGGTCAACCACCTCTAACAAAAAATGATTTATCACGGTCGTTTTTTCTGTGTTTAAAGTATATCCGCTGATTTTAAATATTTCTATAAGCTACAATTTAATGTTTTATCATATTTCAAAATTATAACATTCGTCTTAAGGGGTAGCAACCCCTCTGACGAGAAACATCATTGAAGTATCCACTTTCGATTTCGTTGAAACTCATATATGTGGTAAAGCATTGCGAACTATTAAACATGTTTTCTTTGTATCGGCAGAAAAACGGTGTTAGGGGATGAAACCACCCCTCAAAGTTTCTCCCACAAGCAGTCCAGCGATCTGAATGAAACAAAATCGAAAATTCCTCTAATATTAAGCGATGAAAAATCCACTACAAGAGTGTTGATTAGAAATATAATTAAGGGGTAAACCACCCCTCCATTGGCCGTTTTTCACCCCACGCTTAAGAGGGTTGTAGGAAAATTAATAAAACAGGTATCATTGTGAAGGGGAATCAAAATTCACGTTGACGCGTTTTTGCGTTTCAGCGGGACAGCAAATTTAAGGGGGTAAACCACCCCTAATATAAATTTGTTCATCACCGTCGTGTTTTCTGTGCTTAACATGCATCCGCGGATTCAAAATATTCTCCCGCGTTTTTAAATCATTACGTTTTTTAATTTTTACATTTTAAGGGTAAACTACCCCCTCTAATTGCTTTTCGTTTGAAGTTTCGCGAAAGGTTTCACGAATTTCGTTAAAACTGTTTTCATTTCATCGGTAATATCAATTTTATGTTTGTGTGCGCAGGCAAATTCGTTTTGAGCTTTAGGAACGGTACTTTGGGAGTGGGGACGTGGGGCTACCCCTTACTCATAAGACTCATATTTTCGTGTCGAAACGCTTCCGATTTTAATATGCACGTCCATTAAGCATCTCCATAGGAATAAACATACACTTCTATATAATTAATTATAATAATTTCCAGAATAAGTTATAAGGCTCACTTCGTATATTTCGGAACGATGATGCGCCTGGATCAAGCGATAAAATAGCCAGCGACGTAGTTTTGTGGAGGAATGTATATTTTTATTATTTTACCGTTTATTTAATTAAACATATTAATGAAACTGAGGGTTTTACAGTAGGTTAACGAACATGTTTTTAATATATTTTGACATATTTCATTTGGGAATCATATCAGCTGATTAAATTAATAGTACTTGTGAAAAGTATCGCAGTCATATGCCGTCAAATCATTTTCTCGTGACATATACTTTTTTTCATATGATAACTATCAACAATCATGGCTGCAATAATGATAGTCGTCAAAAAAATGCTTTAAACACAACGATTTTTTGCACCATGCACATCTGATAATGGCCAAATTATTGCAACCGGGTATTTCACAATGTGTGTTCGATCACCAAAACCAAAGGTAACAGAATTTTCAAAATCTTCTGGTTTTTTAGATATATAATTACTTTTATACCATGAATATTTAAAAAGAATAGAATACCGCGGTGATGAGAGCTGATTGTGTGTAAGTGATTGCAGTTTGATTATATTATTCCTCAAGTGGAAATTCATATCAGATTTTAATAATATTACACTGTCTGAAAAATGTCGGACGAAATTTTTCCACACTCTGAATCCAAATACATCGAGCGGCTAAATTTTTCCAGTTGTACCCTTTGGAATAATCATTGGGATTATCTTCTTATTACGAGGTGTCGCTTCATGAACAACCTTAGGGCAGTGTCCACTCCAGGACTCTATCAATGTCTCCCGACGTTAGGAAAGAAAACCTTTTCCAACCAGGTTTTAAAATGCTCTGTTAACACAAAACACATGCAATATTTAAAAAAATACTAATGTTGACATCAATTACATTTCATATTAAAGAAAAATAATTCATTATAATATGTGAGCATACGTACCAGAAGTAAGTTTTCCAGATTTGGATGCTAATACAAAGACGTTTTCTGCTTTAAATAGCGCTTTCTCTACTCGTGGTCCGAATTCACCCTTCGTCTCCTTTAAAACGATGAACAGTGGGGAAAGTAATTTCCCCTCAGCGCTTATAGTAGGCTGAATCGTATAGCTGTGAGTTATTGAAGAAACTGACTGTACAACGCATTCAACTTTCTTTTCTCCTTCCGTTGCAAGAGTTCGCGCCGAATGAATTTCCACATGAAAACCACTTTGATCCGAATTATACACATTTTCCGTTCAATACTTTTTTATCAGTGGTGCAACATCGGCGACAAATTTTTCTGCACTTTTCCGTAGAAGTTCTTCTTCTCCCGTAGTTTTGCGCGTTACAAATTTATTGATTCTTCTGGATACAACGCGATGCTGTTTTTTAAAATTCCATACCCAATTATGAGAGGCCTTAAATCGCACATCATTAAAACCTATCTCCTTTTGGGCTTGTAGCGCTCACTTCTGAAGATCAATATCATGTATAATGACACCAGCATCTAGAGCAGTTTTCATATTCTTCAATGTATATTCAGAAATTTGCGCTAGCTTTTCTTTATAAGTACCGCCTTTATTCAGCTGGTGTGCCCAGCGCCGCAATTGTCTTTCAGACTTGACAGATTTGTATTTCTGTTGGACGGTTTTGAGGCTATAGTTTTTCGTCTTACCAGACCTCCAGTATTGAATTGCTTTATTTTTGTAATCGTAGTTCACCTCATCATCACTGGAACAGGCGTCAGAATCACTATTACCAGTATCCTTTTGCCATACGGTATCTTCTACAGCATTGGAATTTTCGATTTTGTTTTATTGAGATCGGTGGACTGTTTGTGGGAGAAACTTTAAGGGGTGGTTTCATCCCCTAAGACCGTTTTTCTGGCGATACAAAAAAACATGTTTAATATTTTAGTTTTAAGGCTTTCACGGCTCTTTATGTAATGAAAAGAGTTTGTGGCTTCCGGATGGAGGCCGTGTTGAGGATCAGCGTTGTGCCGACGTTTCGCAAACGTTACAGTCTGCATCATCAGGGCTGAGAGCTCCGATACTGAAGCTCTCGTGTCTCAGGTATTCCTTATATAGTTGCAGTCATCGTTCCAGATCACTGCACCAGCCAATCAGATGTTTTAATTGATCAGCTGGTCAATTAAAAAACCGGGAGGACGGTGTGCCAAATAGGATTGACGTGATATCCTCCATCTCTGTTTAGGTTGTCCGGATGTTTTCGGATTTCCAAGCCTTCTCGGTGTTTCCTGGAAAAATAGCTGTTTGATGGGGCCAGACTTTGGGCTTTGTCGAACTGGATGGCATGACCAGTCTCCATCCAATGTTCGGCCAGCGCTGATTGTGTAATATGGCCATATTTGATACACCGTTGGTGTTCTTTGATCCGTGTACTGATCTTCCTCCCGGTTTCCCCTATGTACACTTTGCCGCATGAGCAGGGTATTTTGTATACTCCTGGTGCACTCAATGGTGGTCTTTGGTCTTTTGCACTCGGAATCACTTGTGCTAGTTTCTTCTGAGGTTTGAAGATGACTCGCACGTTATGTTTTCCAAGGACCCTGCCTATGCGATCGGTTATGCCCTGAAGGTATGGAAGGGAAGTTGTTGCAGTTATTTGTCCTTCATTCTCTCCATCAGGTGCTGTAACCGTTTTCGGATCAGCTATTTTTCTTTTTAGATTTTTGATCGTTCTTTCGATGTTGCCTGGCTTGTAACCATTGTCTCCTAAAGCTTTTCGTAGGTGTTCTAGTTCAACCTCCAGGGAGTCTGGTTCGGAGATTGCTAGAGCTCTGTAGACCAGAGAGCTTATGACCGACTGTTTTTGGGAAGGGTGGTGATGGGACGTAGCGTGGAGGTATCTATCCGTATGCGTTGGCTTCCGGTAAACTTTATGGCCCAAAGTGCCATCGCTTTTCCGTTGAACCAGTACATCCAGAAAAGGGATTTGATTTTCCTGTTCCTGGAAACACCGAGAAGGCTTGGAAATCCGAAAACATCCGGACAACCTAAACAGAGATGGAGGATATCACGTCAATCCTATTTGGCACACCGTCCTCCCGGTTTTTTAATTGACCAGCTGATCAATTAAAACATCTGATTGGCTGGTGCAGTGATCTGGAACGATGACTGCAACTATATAAGGAATACCTGAGACACGAGAGCTTCAGTATCGGAGCTCTCAGCCCTGATGATGCAGACTGTAACGTTTGCGAAACGTCGGCACAACGCTGATCCTCAACACGGCCTCCATCCGGAAGCCACAAACTCTTTTCACAACATGTTTAATAGTTTGCAATGCTTTATTTACCAGATATATGAGTTTCAACGAAATCGAAAGCGGATACTTCAGTGATGTTTCTCGTCAGAGGGGTAGTCACCCCTTAAGACGAATGTAATAATTTTGAAATATGATAAAACATTAAATTGTAGCTTATAGAAATATTTAAAATCAGCGGATATATTTTAAACACAGAAAAAACGACCATGATAAATAAATTTTTGTTAGGGGTGGTTTACCCCCTTAAATTTGCTATGCCGCCAAAACGCAAAACCCGTCAACTTTAATTTTAATTGCCCTTCAAAATGATACCTGTTTTATTAATTTGCATACAACCCTCTTAAGTGTGGGGTGAAAAAAGGCTAATTGAGGGGTGGTTTACCCCCTAATTTAATTTTTTCTTAGCATTTTCATAGTGGATTTTTCATCGCTTTTCATGAGAAGAATTTTCGTTTTTCTTTCATTCAGATCGATGGATTTCTTCTGGATGAAACTGCAAAATCACCCCCCGACACGCCTTTCTTTGAGGGGCGGTTTCCCCCTTAAATCCGTTTTTCCGCCAATAAAAAAAAAATACGTGTCTCAAAATTTTCGATGCTCTATCACATATATGAGTTTCAACAAAATCGGAGGCGGACACCTGAGGGATGTTCCTTGTGAATTGTTTAATGCATTCAGTGACGCAGGTTTTTTTCACAATAATCATCGATAATGTTTTCTTTTTTCCAGTTGGTAGTCACACAAAAGTTAATATTTGTGTTACTTTTATATTATTTGTTTAATTATATCGTTTTGTTTTATATTTTTAATTGTTATTACAATAATACAATTATTACAATAATGATTATACAATATTTACAATTTTATTGTTTAATGAATTAATTTAATATTGTAGTAATTATTGTTAGTAAATTGTAGTTAATATTTAGTGTGTTGATATAAATTTATATTATTTTTGTTACTACCAACTGATTTGCGTAATGAAAATATAAAAATGCATAATTTTTCTCTTTACTAATATATTTTATGAAAAATTAGCATCTACAAAATAAATCTATATCTTGAACGCATTTTTTAGGTTAATTGAAAAAAAAATCATAAACCGTCATTTGACTCAGCTGGACCGCTCCAAGCTCTTCAAATACAACGATGTTGAGTTATCATTTTGCTTCAGTGTTCAGAAGCAAAAAATATGGATTGAGAGTATGCCACATTTTTTTCTGCCTTTCAAGGTTCATCGACAGCATAGATTTTTCTCATTTAAGGGGTTCGCGTAAGCTAGAAATTTCTCAAATACGGATTTTCATCGTCTAGTTTTATAGCCTAGGGTCGCGACTGTAATTTGCAACATTCTCTAAAAATTCAATAAATCTACCGGTTTATGATAATTCTTGCGACGGGACCCTTCGCAGTCCTGCAGTGATTTTACCCTTTTTTCTATTGCCTTTTTTCGAAGCTATGTTTTATGGAAGGGTGTAAAGTCGTATTTCAAAATCGATTCGCCCGATGCACCTCAAATTCGGACAGAGCATAGTTGATAACATTTTAGATCGTACGACCGGATGATTTGTCCATATGTTTGCTCATTTGTTAACAACAAATGATTTAAGTTGTTTTTTTTCATCGAACTTTTTTCTACAGCATGCTACTTTTGTAATGGTCAAAATTGCATAAAAGTATTCGATCATACGGAAGTTTTACTATAATACTATAACTATATTTTTATATACACCGATGACTATAACTATATTTTATACACCGATTGGGCATACAGCAACGGCGGTACTTTGTTCAAATAATAATAACTTCATTCTTCATCAATATTTTTCAATTTAAAAAAACCTCAAATTTGGTAAGACTGTATCAATAGGGTATTCGAAGGTTGTGCGGAAATAATCCAAAATGGTTAATTATTTTATATTATGATCGTAGTATTTTTTTAATCTTCGTAAATTTCAATATTTACGAAATAAATCGGCAATAAAATTTAAATATTCAACCAGACCGCCAAAATGCTCCCGTTGTCAAATGTGTAGTCACGTGACGCCTGTGACGTTACATGACAGTAAACAAGGTAAATTACCTATATCGCCGCTGAGTTGTCGCACAGCAAACCTTCCTCTCCATTGTTATTCAAAAATTGATAATATGGTAACTATCACTACAAATAACTATGAATGAACAGAAGAAGCAGAGAAATATACTGGAATCAACTAGAAAATCGCTCATTACTCGTCACAGGTCTCGTAATGACAATCTGTTTACTGGCATGTGATGTCACTTCAGATCCAACCAATCCTGGAGCGTTTTCATTCACGTGACCGACTATTCAAATTGACCTCATTTAAAAATAGAAATGAACGAAAATAATGCACATTTTTTCGATAAGATGATAGAAAATACTTTTTAAACACTATATTCTTTAGGATGACAAGAGAATGAACCACATGTTTAATATAGTCAAATACCCTATTGTGTTGAAAATCGCTACCTCGTCATGCCAATACTCTCATCGACAAAAAAAAAGAAAATGGTCATGTTTCTTGAGCCCCAAGCGTACGCAGACCCGTTGAAAATCGATTTGCACAATTTTTGGTAGTATATTGGGTCAAAGTGGGAACAGTGGCAATCTCTGCATGTTGTTTCGAACAGAACATGGTCGCCGTAAGTTCCAACAAAAATTCTGTGTGCTTCGGCTGCAGATTTTTTAAAAATAAAGCAGTGCAGTGGAATTCCCCGCAATACGCGTTTTTGGCACAAAATTTGACATGTTTAACACTATGAAAAAAAAGTTGGTCACACTCTGGCGAAATGATACACACTGAACTTCAAGTTTGCCTATAGTAGGGTCAAAGTGGGGACAGTGGCAACAGTGGGTACACTGAACCTTTTCTGTTTCTCAGAAGTGGACATGTATATATGTGCGTCTTTTTCACATTAGAACCGTCCTCGGATGCCAATAGGTTTGAACCTGTCTGTGAGTCGTTTCCGCGCAATTCGGTTGTGAGAGGTGATTTTACATTATTTTTTGTGTCAAAAGTTGAAAAACCAGCTGAGTTTGTATGTTTTTTGCTTCTTTACCTATCGCAGTTACGTTCGAAGTCATTGTTCTCCCGCAATATACAGCTATATTGCGGTATCCGAGCATTGTGTTTGTTAACCTAACAAAAATAGAAACAGGTCAGTACCGGCTTTAGAAAAAAGAGAGGGTCGGTACACAGTGGCTCAATTTTTCGAGGTACACAGAGGTAAATCATAATATGAACATTTTCGCATTGTGATTTAGATAGGTACTGGTACTACCTAATTAGGTAGGTACTCATTGTTGATTAATATTCAATAAATGATTGTGATTGATCTCATAATATGCTGTCTTTTTTAAATTAATTTTTCAATAATTTACTGTACAATACTCCCCAATGTATAGAGAAAAGCACTCCATTACCTACAAGTGTACAGTGAATCAGAGCAATTTACTTCAAATTTTCCTTGATTTTGAAATTTTGTTTGACTGTGAAATTAGGCATGTTTCACTGTAAGTACACAGTGGATCAAATCCCATTTTTTTTAAATGGTTATCATCTCAATATCTATTGGGTTAGACCGTTCAGTGTCTTTTAACATAAAGAAGCCATTGAACACACTTCACGTTTATTCAAGGTTTCATTGAGATTGTGTGAACGGTCAGGCAGCTATAGATCTCGGAAAAAAATGAGCCACCGATCCCACTCCGATCCTACGTTTGAATTAAAAACGATTTTTTCAAAACTCAACGAAACATGACAAATCATGCGTTCGCAATAATTTATTTCATTTCGCACACCTTATTGCATCGTTAGAAAATAAAAAGTTGCTTCATCTTGATCTACTCACGGATGGCAATGGCCAACGGAGACGGTCACGATACCACCGAACATGTCGAGATATCTCCGCCCTGTGTGATCCCAGAGCCATTGGTCGCGACCTTCGTGAATCAGCAGAGGTGTCTTGTAAAAAGGACGATGACTCGGTGACACGCTCTTATTGCGCGACTCGCGCACGGAATCATAACTCGCTCCCTGTGAATTCAGAGTATCATGGGTGGATTTTTTCAAAGAGCGGATTATTCTAAAACAAACGGGTGTAGGTTGGATTAAAATAATTGGCCACCGATAATAATGTTAGTAAAATTGATATACCCCGCTACAATTAAATTTGGCAAAACTTGCTTTGTAAGTCGATGGAACGTAGCTGCATTCGGGCATCTCCGGCATATCGAATGTACTGAATTTTTTGAGATGCATCCATCGTGCGGCGACATCTTGCAAAATGCACACAAATTATTGCAATATAAATGCGATCATTATAATTACGATGTTTTTTCAGGCGGTCATCCCATGTGACAGGTACAAAAAATCGATTTTTTTGCATAAATTGCAAAAGATGCGTGCGTGTTATATGACCCCAGCATAGTAGACCAGGGTTGCGAAATTTGTAATGAAAAAGTAATGCACTATTCATTACTTTTTTGATGGGTACGAAAAAATATTTCATTACACATTACATTGTAATGGGTAATGGAATTTGTTTACATTACAAAGTTTAATATAATGAGTAATGGTTTTTTTTTACATTACAAAACATAAGGTAGTGAACAATGGAATTTGTTCACATTATTAATGTAATGTAAACAATCTCCAGTACTCATTACAAGGTAATATGGATTATTATTCGTTTCCCATCGGGTCAGATCGACCCAATGCAAAAACCGCTGCCCCTATAATGGGAAACGAATAATAATCCTCATTACAATGTAATGAGTAATGGAATTTTCTTACATAGCATTGCATTAGTAATGTGAAAAAATTCCATTACGTTGTAATGGGTAATGAAAATATTTTACATTACAAAATGTAATGTAATGAGGAATGGACATTTTTTACATTACAAATTCCAATGTTATGAGTAATGACAATTGTTTGCATTACAAAATGTAATGTAATGAGTAATGAAATCGCTAATGCATTACAAAAAATAATGCATTATTTGCAACCCTGTAGCAGACTAATGGTGAGTCAACATTTTCTTTGTGTAAATCGTACTTGAACTTTGAGACGCGTTTTTCTCAAAACTGTATTTTTCAAATTGGCTTCCATGATATCTCAACAACTAATGAACGGATTTCGCTCAAATTTGTATGGTGTAGTCAGCACATCGATCGTTCTCAGCCGAACTACAATATTTCTGATATCGGCCATAGTTTTTTAAGGCGTCTGGCCACCATGACATTTTTTTTAACCTTAAACTGTTAAGAACAATCGCTGATTGAAGGTAAGACTCACAAAAACCGCACCATCAGCCGAATAAACGCGCGTTTACTTACTTTTGCGATTATCTCAAAACTACATTTTTCGAACTGGTACTAACGAAATCTCGGAAACTATCGGTCCGATTGCTTTCAAATTTTTAGACAATACTTTTAGATACATTATCTAAAATGTAGCGTAGGATTTTTGCGATAAATTGATTGGTCTTTTTTTTATTAATGTTTTTGCTCGTAAAATTTCGGTGAAAAATACAATTTTTTCTTCTCCTCGACATCATTTTTTAATGGTCAAAAAAAAAAATCGATACGCTACATCGAACGACACCATTCACGAATAAACTAATATTTTTTTGTGATTCGATGCTACATGACCGAGTAACACGTGGGACAACGATCACGCGTATCGTGTGGAGGGCCTCCGCGGAAATGTGCATAACGTCGCCATTTTTCTAATATTTTGAAGGGAAATTTATTTATGTTATTATTAAAGCCCTTTCTGACGGTGTATAAAAAAATAAAAACTTTCCGATTCATACTTTCGAGTTTTTTTTTTAATATACCACATTTGCGAGCGGCCAGGGTGGCCAGACGCCTTAAGCTGAAAAAGTCGAAAAAATAAAAAAACTTGGAATATGTAAAACCGTGCTAAAAATTCAATTTTCCATATTCTTACTTTACTCTAGTTCGAGCGATCGCCTCAGGTCTAAAACTTAAAATGCCGGTTGATTTTTAAATTTCAGATGAGCAAAACCTCTGCAATCATGGCAGCCGTCAACCACCTTTTTTTACATATGAGTGCCTTCCGAACGATGTGAAGTCGATTCCACTCGTTATTTATGTTCGATAAAAGTTCAAAGATAGTGTGCTTTAACGGTTAATAAAAAAATCCCCAAAAAAGCGAAAAAATAGCTGTCACTTGGGATGGCCCCGTTAAAAGATAAATTGTGTTGCGATATTGATAATGTAATTGAGGGATTAGTCTACTGTGAAAATTAAAAAAAAAATGGATAGTCGCTTGAGCAACTCAAATTGAAGAGGAAGGCCCAACATATGGTGCAGGAATCGCAGATTGAAGGTAAACTTAGGATTACAACCATAGAATTGCTAGTTAAACTTTAAACCGCGTTTTTCTCTGAACTATGTTTTTCAAAAAATGCCAACACGATTTTTCGACATCTAATGAACGAATTGACTTGAAATTTGGTACATTTATTCAGTGTAACAGTAGGTTAGTCTCGATCGACGTTTTTCTTCTTGACATTTTTGTTCATTGGTCATTAGCAATGAGTAATTTTTCGTCGAAAAGTCGAAAAAGAAATTCAAACATCTTTTTGAATGATTGAAACACGATAACAAAAAAAGCTCGGTCAAGTCTTAACCAATGTTATGTATTTTAAGGGGTCTTCTCACTTTAGACGCTAAAAAGGCTATATTTATGATTTTTTAAATAGGTTTATATTAAAGATATTGATATAAAAGTTGTTACACTTAATAAATACACTTTCGAAATACATTTGACATTTTTTTTATGTATTTATGTAACCCAAACAAACTTTAAACGCGTTTTTCTCGAACCAACGTTTTTCGACGGCTTATTGATAAAACCTTTGAAACTACTGAACCGATCCTTATGAAGATTTAACCACATATTCTTTACAACTATAGCTATAACGCATATCAAACATTTTTTTAAATTTTGATACTTACTATTTTTTTGCCAACAACGGTGAAAAAAAACACTTTTTTTTGTTTTTTTTTTCGAAAAATGTCCGACATTTTGTAATTTTTGCATATATAAAAAGTCGTATGATATGCTCTATAGCCATTAACATACAAAATCTAAAACCGTTTGATTTTTTTCTTTCGGATGATCCATCTCCGAGATTTCATCAACGGCGCAGACCTACCATTTTTTAGGACATTTTTTTAATCACCATTTTCGTCTATAAATAGTGACTTAAATAAATAAAAACATTTTTTAATGCATTTCGTAAGTGTATTTATTAAGTGTAAAACTTTTATATCAATATCTATAAAACCTATCAAAGAAATTAATGAAAATAGCCTTTTTAGCGTCTAAAGTGAGAAGATCCCTTAAGAAAAAAATGTTTTTCGTGTTTCAGTTCAACCGGGTGGCCAAATCAAGTACACCGTTGAGCCCCTCACGTTCAAAGGTCCTTCACGAGATTGTTTATAACTTCTTCAACTATGGATATTGTTTCATGATATTTGGTACACAACTTTGTTAATGTACATACAAATAAATGTCCAAGCGATTTTTCAATCATCTTACTTATTCCTTTAAAATGAATATCTTTAAATAACCCCGACTTTCGGGTTGTCACAGTAGTCTAAGCCCTTAAATTGCTTGCTGCTTATGAGGTTTTTTATACTCACTTCGTGTCAATGTCATTTTAATTATATATTAAAATAAAATTAACTTCTTTCAGAACTGTTGACTACTTCTTCTCTCCCTCTTCGGTATGCTCCACTGAAACCGAATATGTATTTATCAATCGTTTTCGATAAGAAACACGCGACGCATCGAGCGCGGGATTTTCCTTCCTCCTAAGTATGCGATTAAACGAGTTTGTTGGCCGGGAGTATGATCGCAGTCGACCGAGCCGACGAAACGCTCGTTCGATACTGAGTCCTGAACGTTGAAAGCCTTGCAACATGTATATGACGTTCATTCATCGACAACACGCGAAAGGTGGTTGGATGAAATTAAGACCCAATATTCTTTTCCTCTCCCTCTCCCTCTCTCTAAATTATACAGAGTCCAACAAAAATAGAATTCAACCCAACGATGCGATGTACGATAACGAAAGTTAGGCAATCAATGGCTCGAAAACATTTGAATTTTTAACTGCGTGTCGAAAATGTGTGGAGCGTTACATGTGTATTTTTTTTCTACTGAAGTTAGACGCCTATTCACAGTTAAAATAGAATTATATTTTTTAAATACCAACGCATAAGAGCTATTTCGGAACACTTTCTCAATTTTGGTGACGCATACAATCTATTCGAAAACTATGAAATATTATTATTGTTATTATAATGTATAGGGTGATTGGAAATTCAACCTATTTCTTGAAAGGGATTATACTAAAGGCAGTTTCCAACAAATTAACCACTGTCAAATAGGGGTCGAAAACAAGTAGTTTCCGAGTTAGAGTGGTTTTAAGATTTTTAAGAAATGTTCAGACTTGTTACCAAAAACAAATAATTATAAATTTAAAAAATTCTCTAGGGTCAGAGTGGGATCAGTAGCTCATTTTTTTCAGAGGTGCTGCCTAACCGTTCATACAATCGCAATGAAACCTTGACTAAACGTGAGATGTGTTCACTGGCTTCATTTTGTCAAGGACCTATACCAGTGTGAAACTTTCAAAAAATCGATTTGTTTGCCTTTTTCGACAGTTTATACTTTCAAGAATATCCTGTAAAAATTTCAAGGCCGTATCTCTAATCATTTTATCTTGCAAAAATCAATAGTTAAATCTTTAACCGCGTTTTTCTCGAAATGAGATTTTTCAAATTGGCTGACATTGTAACTCAAAGCGCAATTATCCGATTGACTTGAAATTTGAACTGAGTACTCTTGAATATATTTGCTCTACAATGACGTAGGATATCTTTGATTGGATGAAAATTGACGATTCGGCATTGAAAAAACGAACATTTTATGGGCAAGAAAACAGACTTTTTTTTTCATAACCACGCCATTTTGTTAGATTTCAATATTTTTCGAAAATCCTACGTCATCGTACAGGAAATACCTTCCAGTTTGACATTTTTTCCTTTTTCGGTTTCAGCTACTCAATCGGCCGGAATCATGTCAGCAGTGAAAGAACTTTTTTTTGGCGCCTCTGAAGGCAGCGCATGAGTCGCTTGGATCTCAATATTTTTCTATGAAGAAATTATGTAATATAGGTCAAATATAGCCAAATATATTCTTAATTTTCCGAAACATTTAATTGAGTACTCGTCTCCCAAAAAATTTCCGAAAATCACCTAAAATTTCAGCGTTCACACTGGCATAGCCCCTTAAAGAACACTGAACGGCCTAACCCAATAGATATTGAGATAATAACCATTTAAAAAAAATGGTATTTGGTCCACTGTGTACTTGGGGGTGTACACAGTGAAACATGTCTAATTTCACAGTCAAACAAAACTTCAAAATCAAGGCAAAATTTGAAGACAATTACCCTGATCCACTGTACACTTGTAGGTAATGGAGTGCTTTTCTCTATACAATGGGGAGTATTGTACAGTAAACTACTGAAAAATTAATTTAAAAAAAACAGCCTATTATGAGATCAATCACAATCATTTATTGAATATTCATCAACAATGGGTACCTACCTAATGAGGTAGTACCAGTACCTATCTAAATCACAACGCGAAAATATTCATATTATGACTTACCTCTGTGTACCTCGAAAAATTGAGCCACTGTGTACCGACCCTCTCTTTTTTTCTAAAGCGGGTACTGACAAGTTTCTATTTTTGTTAGGTTAACAAACACGATAGGTGCGATAGGTGAAGAAGCAAAAAACATACAAACTCAGCTGGTTTTTCACCTTTCGACACAAAAAATAATATAAAATCACCTGTCACAACCGAATTGCGCGGGAGCGACTCACAGACAGGTTCAAACCTATTGGCATCCGAGGGCGGTTCTAATGTAAAAAAGACGCACATATATGCATGTCCAGTTCTGAGAAACAGAAAGGGTTCAGTGTACCCACTGTTGTCACTGTTCCCACTTTGACCCTACTCTGAGCACTCAACTGATACTTTTCTGGAAGGCGTGATTTGTATGCTAAGTGTCATACTTTTTGCTGGTAATTCTCGTCAATTTTTCAAAATTGACAACAAAATAATGTATCTTGCCACTTAGGATCTTCCAATTCCGAGATTATGGGAATTTTGGGCATGCATTTTTTTAAGCGATCACTCATTTATCAGTTTTGCGAAAAGTATTAATTGAGTATCCAGAATGGCGTACATTTTTTTTATAATTATTTGTAATTGACAACAAGTCTAAAAATTTCGAAAAAATCTTAAGACCACCATAATTCGGAAACCACTGATATTCGACCTCTAGTTGACAATTTGTTGCAAATGACCTCTAATGTAACCCGTTTCAAGAAATAGGTCGAATTTCCAATGTATATACGATCATAATAATATAACATTTTTATCATTATATACACAAGATAATATTTTAAAGTTTTCTAATATTGGTTACGTATTTCTGATTAGTATACGTATGTGCAAATACACTACCGGACAAAAGTTTGCAGACACTTCAGATAATTGCAAAACTTTCGATCACTTTGGATAATAGAAAAATTATATTTGAATAATATAATTCATTGTATAGAGCTATATAGTATCTTCGTAAAATATTAAATGAAATGAATTATATTATTCTAACATTATTTGGTAATTATCCAGTGATCCAAAGTTTTGCAACTAACCGAAGTGTCAAAAAAATTTTGACCGGTAGTGTATATTTATTTAAATTTTCAACTATTCGCTATCCTGTAGGGATATTCAATAATTTTGTTCGCTTCCCTTTACATCGCAAAGGATCGAATTTCCAAGGACATTCATCACGTCTTAGTGATCGAATCGTCTTATTAGGTCCGAAAGTTTGGATCGTTTTAGCCTTTTTATTTCGCCGCGGCGGTTTAGAAATCTTCGGGCTAGGGTGCTGGGGTGGTTCATCAATCTTCTTATGTATTTTTTGGCTGTGTATCTGTGCCTCTTGCTTGGTAAAACGCATTCGTAGGTCGTTGGGTATTAATTTGTTGGGGACATACCACAGAGCATTTGCAACAATTCTTAGTGCTTTAGATTGGAATTTGTAGAATTTCGATCTTGGAGAAACTTTTGTAGATTAGCAATTTGCTTTCAAGCCATAGATTGGATTTTTTCCCTATTAGTCAGTAATTTTTTCAGCTTTATTTCTATCTCTTTTCTCTTAGCCTCAATGTGTTTGGCCCGAGTTAGCCGTTTGTGTGTATATACTAGGGTGGTGAAAAATCGATATTTTTTCTCAACGGAAAAATGAAGGATGTTAAGAAAAAGAAAGTTTTGTAAAATTTGAGGGTTCTGAACAATTTTTTAGTTAGTGCTCAAACGCCTTTTTCTCGTTTTTTAAAATGATTATAGGAGTATTCATTTCTTTTAAATCTAGATGCAGAGAATATTCGTGCGCCATCCAATGTAAGTCTTGATTTAATTTTATCTGTAACAATACACAATCTTTATTAAATTTTTTTTTACCATGAACGATTTGTATTTGCAGATTGAGAATCAGTATATGTAACTCGATTGGGAAAATTATATCAACCAATTGATGAACAAGAACACGGTGGTTACATCACTGAACGTCTAACAAGTATGCGTGTTTTTTTGGAGTAATATGTTGTTTTGGAGTAAGAAAGTAAAGTCATACGGATTCGAGAGTTACAAACCCCGGCGCTGTTGACGCTACTGACTGTCCGTGACGCTACTGACAGTTTCTCTGACTGTCCGTGAGTTCTTTTCGCTATTCATTTGACGGTTTCCCGCGTAGTTGCTGTATTGAGGTACGTTACAGCACACGTAAAAATAAAAATGTAAAAAATGATCGCGTGTTTGGACGATAGTGAAAGTGCCGAAATTTATCTGATTGGGTCGGAAATCGAAGAATTTGTGGAGCGAAAAATACCCACGAATAGAGAATCATTAAGGCGTTACCCCCACTTGTAGCGCAAAAAAAGTCCTTTTTCATGAATTTTTTTAAAGAAAACTACAAAACTTTTTTAATCGATCAATATACCATCTTAAAGAACACATCTTGAAGAACTTTCAGTAATTTTTTTATTGAAAAATATTACATTGTTTAGTGGCAAATGGCCGTCAATGAAATAATGTTTTTATATACACGGTTTGCGGTGACCAACATTGCGGCGAAGTGGATCATCTGAAAAAAAAAATGCGGATGGATTTAGTCAAATATAAGTATAAACTAGTCTTTAATCGAAGGATTTTAAAAAATATTCATTTTTCACAAAATGGCGGACAGTCAAAGTTAATGGTTCGATTTTAACGAAAAAAAATCGAACGATTAAAGACTACATTTTTATGTATTAAATAGCCCTGCAAAATTTCAAGAAGATCGGTTCATTAGTGTTCGAGTAATCTTGGTCACCGACTTCAGAAATGCCATTTTGAGAAAAACGCGTTTAAAGTTTAAATTTCAGTTTACACGAAGAAAATATTTTTTTTTGTAAACTTACATAGAGTCATCTATTCCGGGCATAAAAAAAAACCACTTTAAATTGCACTTAAAAAAAAATGCAATAAAAAAAATCGATTTTTTCAAAATCGCAAGTGGGGGTAACCCCTTAAGTCTATTCTTTCACCATCATAATACTCTTAAATTTTCTGTTCGAGAGAGTACACAAAACGTTATCGACAAAATAACTAATATTTGGAGCGAAACCGGAATAGGAATTTCTCAACCTTGCATCAATTACAAAAGGTTACAAAAATTGCGATTGGAGTGGGCAGCATTGAAAAAAAAATTATTTACGGAAAAATCAAACTGATCAAATGAAAAATCACAATTTTTGAGAAAATTATATTAGTATGACGTCTGTTGGCGGGGGGAAAAAATTAACGAAAAATCGAAAAAAATTAAATAAAAGTCGTTTAAGCACTACCTAAAAAAATGTTTAGGCCTCTCAAATTTTGTATGAACTACTTTTTCATAACGTAGTAACATTTTCCGTTGAGTACCGCGAAAGAAAAATAATTTTTTTTAACCACCCTAGTATATGTACTATTATTTTATATTTTATTTTATTTCCTGAGTTGTGCAGGAAGACCGCATACAGGGTGTTAGGAAGGTCGATGCAAAGCTTTAAGGGGGTGATAGATCACCTCGTTAGGAACATGTCTTACCTAGGTTACCTTAGTCCAAAGTATAAAGATTTCGAGTTATCATGGTATGATTTTTGGAAAATTTCCCAAAATTAGGTACTAATTCGTTCATAATGTTCAAACACACAATAATTGGTAACTAAACACTTATTTGCGTCTTAGCTCAATGTGTATTCAATCGACAAATACCAATATAATCATCTGTATCCACACAACTAACTAAATGGAACGTGTTGAATAATTAAAAACTTGTAAAAAAATAAAAATACCTGTTATATTAATACTATTGCTTAAAAAATAGCATTAACATAAAACGTAAACGAGTTGGTACTTAATTTTGGGCATTGTTCCTAAAATCATACCTACCATGATAACTCGAAATCCTTAAACTTTGGACTAAGGTACCCTAGGTCAGATATGTTCCTAACGAGGTGACCTATCACCCCCTTAAGGCATCGACCTTCCTAACACCCTGTGTAAGGTTGATGATACAATTCTATGAGATATCGTTAAGGGAAGATATACACCTGGAAGCCGGAAAAAACGGTCATTTTTGTGAATTTTTTCAAGAAAAACTATTTGAAATTTCGTATTGGGGTTTTAATTATCTAAAAGTATATACATTCAAAAAAATGTTTAATTTTCATTATTTAAAAATATCAAAAATATACAAGGATATTGTATGATCCTTGGAGCGTCGTAAAAAATCTGCGTTTACGGTACCCACTGGCGTTTCTTCAAAAATCATCTGAAAAAAAAAAACCAAAAAGATTATTAGATACTATAATCTAGTACTTGTCATAGCCGATTTTGAAAATATCGATTTATGACAAAATGGCGGACGTTTGAACATAAATAGTGATTTTTGGGCCAAAAATTAGTTATTTTTTTGCCTATAAAACAAGAACTAAGTAACGGAAAAAAATCCTGTGACAACTACTAGATAATGGTGTATAGAATAACCACAAAAAACCTCAAGGCAATCGGTTCATTGATTGTCGAGAAATTTTGGGTACCGATTTGAAAAACGTGGTTTTGAGAAAAACGCGTTTGAAAATTTGGGAATGAATAAATCATGAAATTTGTCAACTTACATGAAATCATCGATACCAGACCCATAGTGTAGGTCTTTTACGGTCGACGGACTGTTCATAGCTTCTAAATCCTCGACCTCGACCATCTAGGTGTATATCTCCCCTTAATTGTATTAGCAATGAATAATAAGTTAAGGTTTAGGTTTTGGCTCTCAACAGTCCCCGGCCTCGCCACCTCATCGCCTAGACCCATACTCTTAGACGTTGACTTTAGTTCCAACCTTTGGTAGATTTTACGTATTACCTTTCCCAATTGAATCTTCTTCTATCACTCCCCATTCGCATTTCGCTGATCCAACCTAACTTCCGTTGTGTCCGCAGGTACGAGGAAACTGCGGAAAACCCGTAACGCTTGTGACGGCCAGATATTCTTCGATTCTCTGGTGCGCGGTCTTTTTTTACTCAAGTATCTACACCAAGGTCTCGAAAGTGTCTTCTTTTATAAAACTGATTTTTTATATAAAAAAAAACCCGTTGTTGTTGGGATGTTGAATAAGTTTTCGCTGTTTTTTAACGAAAATTACTGCTGTATTTTAAAAAATTGTTCCCAATGCTTTCAAACGTTTCGAAACTGTTGTGTGACCAACTCCTAATGATTCGGCAAGTTCAGCTAGCGTCTGACATGCGTCTCCATGAAGTAATGCCTCAATTTCAACACATCAAAATCATTATTTTTGAAGCGTCTAAAGTTTAAACCAACCACCAACAAACCACCTCCGCATGTTGTTTCGAACAGAACATGGTCACCGTAATCTCCAATAAGAATTCTGTATACATCAGCTGCAGATTTTTTTAAAATGAAGTAGTGCACTAGATTTCCCCGCAATACACTTTTTGCCACGAAATTTGACATGTTTAACACTATGAAGAAAAAGTTGTTTACACTCTGGCGAAATGATACACACTGAATTTCAAGTTTGCTGATCGTAGGGTCAAAGTGGGAACAGTGGCAACAGTGGGTACACTGAACCTTTTCTGTTTCTCAGAAGTGGACACATATATATGTGCGTCTTTTTTACATTAGAACCGCCCTCGGATGCCAATAGGTTTGAACCTGTCTGTGAGTCGCTCCCGCGCAATTCGGTTGCGGCAGGTGATTTTATATTATTTTTGGTGTCAAAAGTTGAAAAGCCAGCTGAGTTTGTATGTTTTTTGCTTCTTTACCTATCGCAGTTATGTTCGAAGTCATTGTTCTCAAGCAATATACAGCTATATTGCGGTATCGGAGCATTGTGTTTGTTAACCTAAAAAAAATAGAAACTTGTCAGTACCCGCTTTAGAAAAAAAGAGAGGGTCGGTATACAGTGGCTCAATTTTTCGAGGTACACAGAGGTAAGTCATAATATGAATATTTTCGCGTTGTGATTTAGATAGCTACTGGTACTATCTCATTAGGTAGGTACTCATTGTTGATTAATATTCAATAAATGATTGTGATTGATCTCATAATATGCGGTCTTTTTTTAATTCATTTGTTGATAGTTTACTGTACAATACTCCCCATTGTATAGAGAAAAGCACTCCATTACCTACAAGTGTACAGTGGATCAGGGTAATTTTCTTCAAATGTTGCTTGATTTTTAAATTTTGTTTGACTGTGGAATTAGGCATGTTTCACTGTGTACACCCCCAAGTACACAGTAGAACAAATCCCATTTAAAAAAAGATTATCCCAACATCTATTGGGTTAGGCCGTTCAGTATCTTTTAACAAAATGAAGTCAATGAACACACCTCACGTTTAGTCAAGGTTTCATTGAGATTGTGTGAGCGGCTAGGCAGCTATAGTCCTCTGAAAAAATGAGCCACTGATCCCACTCTGACCCTACTTCCTTATAGACGCGTTACCATTTTAAACGACACGCTTGTAATTCTGGTTACAACGAGAACTTATTCAACGTCCGAATAGTTACATTTTACATTTGTTTCTGCTTTCCGAGATTCATCGACAGGGTAACTTGATCTTATTCGTGAAACTTTTCAAAATGTTTGCGTTCAGTATAACGGAGGTCGAGCTTTTTTTTCTCCCTGAAATGTGTATGAATATATGCTTGAAGTTTCATAAAGGTCCGCTTTAGAGTTTTTTTTAATTAAGTCATTGTCACTTTATTTTTAGCGCTCAGATTGAGTGCACCCCTTAAGAAATCACGCTTCTCCCTATTTCGATAATCATTAAACTTAACGTAAAGAAACGATGACATTTTTCAAACTCGAATCTTGTCTTTACTACAGTCAGAGTGGTATGTATGTACAAAAATTACAACACTGCGATAATCGATAATTACTTGTCATCAATTATCTTTGATTTTGTGAATTTCTCGTCTCGAAGTATTTTCCTCGGGGATGTTACCGTCCGGGATCACTTTTGTGTCTTGCACCGGTCCCGTAAAGGTGAAGAGAATGGGTATGCTTTCGAGCACTGGATTCGTCCGTTGCAAGCATCGAATCCATGATAATAGAGAATCTTTGCTAGATGTGCCGGTGGCGCAGACGGCGAAAATCGTTGCGTCCTCTTGCTCGTGAACCGAGCGCACTGTACCGATCGCGCTTGCCGGCGCGTCCCAGAAGAACACCTTTATCTTACTCACGTCTGAAACATACGAGAAAACGCAACTGAATATTTGGACATTTTCTTCTCGTCTGAATGTTTTTTCTTCAACAGCGTTGTTACGCATTATTGCATCAGAAATTCCCTGACTTTCCCGGGTTTTCCATACAAGTTTTGCAAAAATGCCATGTTTTGCAAATGACCCAGGTTAGGGTCAAATAACGAAGACTTTGTTTTCATTAAATATATATATTTTTTAAGTTAAAGACCACAAGTTATGTCTCGTTTCAACCATACTAGTATTTGTAAGCGTTACAAACTGCACGGGAAATATTATATACGCAGAAATAGCAATGAATCATTTTTGTGAAAAAAAAAACATTTTTAACCGACTTGAAAAATCAAAGGAAATTCTCAATCCGATCCTTCTATTGAAAAATGATGTTGAACTAGATAACATAATTTTTTTAAGATCAAATAAATGGAAATGTTAAAAATCAAAATAAAATTAAACAAAAACTGAAATTCGGGAAAATAATTTAAACATTGTAAAGTAAAAAACACAGAACCTGATCTTTATTACAGACATTTTTATGCCGGTGAAAATAAAGAAAAAATAAATATAAACACTTATCTATAATAATCATGATGTGGTTGTGTATCGACAGATCGAATGCAAATGTATAGGGCTTCACAGTAAATTAGTTTTCAGTTTTTATTTTATTTTAATGTTTTGGCACTGAAATGACTTTTTTTGTATATAATGAAGAATAATATAAATATTGGAAATGTACAAAAATATTTATTTTTATACTGTTCAGTTTTTTTGTCAAGTCGGCTTCATTTTTCGTAATTCTTGCAAAATGTAAATTCTGAGAAAATTCCAGAGAATTTCCAAAATTCCCTGAGTTTTTCCGGTTTTCCCTGTTTTCTATGTGCGTAACAACCCTGTTCGACGAAGTTCGATCTCGGGTAATCGTACACAGGAAGACGTTGTGCCGGAAAGCGCAAGCGGGTTTTTAGCTCGCCCACAATTTCGGAAAATATAAGAACGCTTCGATTTGCCGTAGGTGTAGTCGACTTGCTGAAAAAATTGTCACCAAAGTATTTGTTAACTATCGTAGGATCCTCAAGTTTTTTCTCACCGATAAATATTTTTCATTTTATAAACAATTTAGGGCCTAAATTTTTGTCAACAATCGATGACTTTTTTTTTGACAAGTCGTCATTTTGTCAAAAATTATTATTTTGCTCATTCCTTCGATCAATTACAAGATAATCCATTATATTAACGAAATAGTTTTGGTTTTATCATTTTAGATTATCCAGTCCAGAGATATCGTGCTCACCGCAAGACGCATTTTTTAGAGATGCTCCCGGAGATCAGCAGCTTTCAAATAATTATTTCTACAACTAAAAAAAGTTAAAATACTGTTAAAAGTTACCATAATATGTGTACAAATTTTTACGTTAATAGAATGAAAGGTCTTCTCAAAAAATTCTTCAAAAATTGATCATTTTGGCCTCCTAACTGTATATAACCCCTCAATTCGAAAAAATGCATGTGTATGAATAGTTTCTTAAAACATCAATAGTTGTTTTAATTTTTTGTACTTCCGTGGTGTTTCATATCTATATTATGAAATAATCTGGTAGTTTGGTTCAATACGCAAATGCAAATCACACACTCCTGGTGTGCCGCCATCTTGTATCAAAACAAATCTATATTTTTCTGCTAATTTCATAAATATCTCCTCGAATCTGCATAATAATGATATCCTTTTTAAACCAAAGATAAAGTCAATAGGGTATTTGACGGTTGTACGGAAAGCATCTAAAATGGTTAATTATTTTATATTATGCTCACAGTATTTTTTATCTTCGTGAATTTCAATATTTATGATATAAATAGACAATAAAATTTAAATATTCATCCAGACCGCCAAGACGTCCCGTTGTCAAATATGTAGTCACGTGACGCCTGTTACGTCACATGCAAGTAAACAAGCTAAAGGACCTATATAACCGCTGAGTTGTCGCACAGCAAACCTTCCTCACCATTCTTATTCAAAAGTTGTTAATATGGTAACTATCACTATAAATAACTATGAATGAACAGAAAAAGCAGGGAAATACACTGAAATAAACTAGAAAATCGCTCATTACTCGTCACAGGACTCATAATGACAATCTGTTTACTAGCATGCGATGTCACATCAGTTCCAACCAATCCTGGAGCGTTTTCGTTCACGTGACCAATCGTTCAAATGTATCTTATTTAAAAGTTGAAATAAACGAAAATAATGCATGTTTTTTCGATAAAATGATAGAAAATACTTTTTAAACACTGTATTGTTTCAGAATGACAAAATAATGAACCATATTTTCAATATAGTATTGTAATAAAATTATAATTAAATTAGTAAAAGATAAAGAAAATAAAAAAGAATTAAAATGATAAAAATTTGCACCGATTTTCGGACCAACGCTGTAGAAAATGTCCAGCCTCTGATGCAACCTAGATGTGTTATCAAAAACATGAACAGTCCATGAACGGTTCGAACAAAATTATTTTGTCTCATAAGGATGCAAGGAACTGTTTTCATTACGGAAGATCATTCATTATAGAAGATTATTCGAACTCTGTGAGAATGACATTGTATTAGCAAGAAAAAAGAGATATGTTTTCTCACCATCCTCGTCGAAATCGTCTTCCTCGACCGGCGGTCGCGCCTCCGCTCTCAGCACAAAATAATCTATGGGCACATGCGCGACCCACACTTTGTAAGGACCCTCGACGTAGCAAGCCTCGTTTTTCGGATGTCTTTTGAGTAAATCTCGTTGTTCGGGACTGATGGCCGAAACGATCCACGTTTTGTCGATCGAATCCGCGACGTCGTCCGTTTGAAAGATCTCTATTTGGGTCTGCAAGTCGACACTGGAGATTTTGTCTATAGCGATTCGCGCCAGTACCATCGCGTCGTCGGGAACAGGTCGTGGCGTAGGCCAAGGATTGAGATTTCTAAATTTCGGCATCCAGTACGCCATGCGCCAGAACTTTCGCAACGGTATGCCGAATTGGCCGAATATGTTGAGCAACATTTCCTGCATCTCGTAATCCGGTATAACGCCGTTTCCCTCCATTTTCTCCAGCAGCTCTACGATGCACTGCTGCTGTTTCACGTAGTAGCCAAAGTCCGCCAACATCGGCGACGAAGCTATGTATTTCCCTTTCGGCAATACGTCTATAAGCTTCTTGTAAACCTCCAAGTCCTCGTTGACTCCGAATTCATCCATATATTGCATAGCCGCCTCTATAAACTCTGCGTGACCTGATCTCAAGCCTCCGTGAGACTCGTAAGTGCGCAATACGTCCAAAAAAGTTTCCTTCTCCTTTTTCTTAACGTCCTCGAAGGTATACACCATCAGAGAACTCTGCGTCTGCGCTTTATCTGCCAGCAAGCGACCGCAGGTTCTGAGGAACCTTTTGGTCGTGAGAATAGGCACAATGTCCAAAGTGCCACAGCGATAACACGCTGCCAAGAGATTGCTGACTGGGGATGAACGACGCAGAATAACCATACCGCTACGAGCGTGCAGGAACACCATTCTGGAAGGTATTTCTGACAAAAATTCGGACTAGTCTTCTTCACGTTGCAAACTTAGCATGGTTTCTGCAATTGATACAATTGACGTTAATTTTCTCCCCTCGTTTCATTCAGGAAAATGGAGAAAAGTTAAATTGTCATAGTGTATAGTGTGTATAACCTTTCATCGTCGATGAAATGATCTTTGACAGCCCGTGGTGAAAAGTATTTCTCCAATTTCTGAAATTGATCTTGTTTTTCGAGTAGCCAGATTCTTACGGGGAGGAACGATAATACAATTGGTTTCGGCTAGTCAGTTATTGTTCATGTCCCTTCTCGGATGGTTTCATCTCCACCGGCGAGGATCAAACGATAATATCGCTTTCCAACCATTTTCGTTTGAACCACGTGACGCAGAATACCGACAGAGCCGACGAGTGCAAGATACTTAAAAATGCGTTTTTCACCAGTTTCTCGTGAACGACTAATCTTTCGGAAAAAGAGAACAATGATCGGCTAGTTCAATGAAACCAGACCGGAATTATTCTTTTCTCCTTTCCGAAACCCTGGTCGCTTGTGAACGAGTTTTTCGTCATCTGCCGACGTAAAGAACTATCAGCCTGACACGGCTTCGTCGCGCCGGTCTTGTAACCATCCGTCGGTACCGCAAGCATTGAAAACTTTCAGATGTTCCTTCCGATATATTTTTTTGCTCCATCGGGACGTCCGGGACAAGTGGATAAGTGTTGGCCGGTTCAATGTGTGAATGTTTATAATTTGCCACAATTGAGTGTTTTGCGAGTTAACTGCGGAAATTTAAACGAAAACGCGGAACAATGCCAACGTACGAAATGCCGCTGTTACTTCGCGCTATGACACGCGTGAGTTTTTTCGGAATTATCGTTTATACGATACGCTATGGGAGGTTACAATGCTCCGGGGCCGTCCGATACATATTTCCCCCCTCGAAAACTAGTTTTTCTTCATTTATAACGATGTTTTGCTACTTCCACGATATATACATATCAAAAACCGTACTGAAAATATTGAGAATCTACTTTATTCCGCGATTCAACATAATCTCAATGGTTGAGATTACTCCAAAAACGGCGGAATTATGGCCAGGCACATAACCTCCAAAATCCATCATACCATCAACCAACTTCTCGACATTAACGCAACAAAAGATCGCTACGTAGAACTATCGCTTTGACTTTAAAACACGCACGAAAATCAAGCTGTACGACATAACCTATAAGTGCGAGAGAGATTGCTGAAATTATCGAACACATATTTCTCAAAGATACAGTAAATTCGGGCCAAAAAAGAAACGTCGAGCTCTGCGTCAGTGAATCCTACAGAGCCTGATGCTCTGTTTTTCCTAAAAACATTTATCTATGAGACAACTCAGTTAAAAAAATTGAAAACTTACGTTCACCTTGTATAACACCCTTAAGAGAATATGACTTTCTGTTAAAAAAATGCACAATACTCGCATCAAAGGATAAAAAAAAATGATCTCACTTTTGTCCAGAAGTTATATCATAAAAGCTTCAAACTTTTTTCACCCCTCCTCAAATCAAAAGTCGATTGCGTCTTTTGTTCTCTGTGCGAATGATGCTTAACTCTCAAAGTATACGATTGTTAATGTGTCTATTCCAGCCTGAAATTACGTCAACGTTGAAGAGGGTGTCAACGATCATTTTCAGCAAAGGTGGCTTTATCAGGAAAATAGATAATCTCGGTCTACAGCCTATACCCTATAAGACCAAAGCGCACGGACACATCTACAAAGAAGCGAAGTATGCAAAGTTTTTGTTCACTTTACGCCGCATCTACCGAATATATGTAACTACAGATTCGATCGCTTCGTCAGCTACTTCATTTTTCACTTCGACGCACCGCCCTTGGCGTTGGAAGAGGTAAAGGAGGAGTACGGACGTGACATCGATATCATCAGAAACAGAATATTCAAGAGGGAAACAGAAGACGCCCCTATGCGCTGTACTTTGCACAAAGAAATATTACCGCCCGCTTACAGGTTTGTCCGCATCACTTTCACGTATCGCTGCCACAGGACTACGATAATCTGGTTATTGAGGCGTGTTCTCTGGGTAGTTTTCGTGCGAATACCACGGACTGAATGTATTAGAATTTGTAATGGGTGAAAAGAACTGCTCGTAAAGAGTCGGCGGTCTTGACAGATATATTTTCTTATCACTGAAAATATTGACGTGTTCACTTGAAGTTGAAAAAGAATGGACTTTCATATTGAATGTCTCTATACATTCGATATCATAGTCTCATCTGAAATTTCGAGTGAAGGCTTCGACATATTTTCTAAAAGAAAATACCAGACAGCAGACTGTCCAGACGAAGTGAAGAAAATAGTTGACCGTTTTGTTTACGAAATGGAGTGACGAATGAGATGGAGTTTTAAGGGTTTAGGTTACTGTGTCGTTCCAAAAAATAGGGTTATTTGAGAAAACTATTTTTGAAAAATCGTTTACATTAACTAGGTTGCGTACCAAATTTCATTTTTTTTAAATCATAATTAAAGCAGTTATAAACAATCTTGTAAAAGACCTTTGAACGTGTGGGGCCAACGGTGTACTTGATTTTGGCTACCCGGTTTATTTGAAACAAAGAAAAACAGTTTTTTTTTCTCTTAAGGCCTTAGGCCACAGTAACGGGTATAAAACCACGTGCGAATTTAACCATTTTTTTTTCGTATGAAAAAGTGATTCACTCATAACATTAATTACACATCTATTTAGTATGAATATTAAGCTGTTAGAAAATATATGTTTTTTCGATGTATGATGTATGATGACATTTAGCATCCACAATTTTTTACCTAGAACAAAAAACAAAAATTCTCGTCAATCTACATTTGAATACCTAGAGAAGTACGTACGGAATTTAAAAAATATTGTTTTATTCAAAAGTAGTAGGTGCTGGAACTTAAGCAATGAATTTTCAGTGAAAAATTTCGTTATCACTGCTCATAAACTACTCATAAAATGAAAAGTTTTCGATTAATCAGAAATTCCGTACGTACTTCTCTGCGAAATGCAATTAGGAACATAACTTTTAAATTTGAAGTAAATCGAGTGAAAATTGTTGAAGTTATTTGTCAGGCCAATTGGAAAAAAGCTGTTTCGAGAAGTTTCGAGTAGTCGGCCATTTTGTACATCGAAAAAAATATTCTAGCAGCTTGATATTCTTACTAAATAGATGTGTAATTCATTTTATGAGTGAATCACTTTTTCATACGAAAAAAAGTTGTTAAGTTCGCACATGGTTTTATACCCGTTACTGTGGCCTAAGGCCTTAAGGTAATCCTATCGCTTCACACTAGTCGTACCACTGATCGTACTTGAGACTTGTAGGATTTATATTTTTAACATGTGCAACAAAAATAATTTGTAATAACTAAAAATTTTGATGTGTAAACTGCTGAATGAATGTTCACATTTAATTAGAAAAATGAAAAAATAGTTATTCCAACGATTTCAAGGTTTGATACTTGGCAACATTGGTTCTATCTCCCTCCCTTTTTTCCCCCCTCAAGCAGGCGAGTTTAACCTCCATGCTTTTCAATGTCGATCTGTCAAAATAATGTCAGGAGCGGGAAATATAAAGCATTGTATTCGGGCCACGACTGGTAAAAAGCGTGGAAGATTTGTGTCGCCGAAATATGTCGGTTAAAAATGAAATATGTGTCGAAATTCGAATGAGTGAGATGAGGTTAGGACTACAGTCAGCTGTTGCCTTGCTGTCACGTCTCTTTATCGTAACGAGTGGTAATAAATCCAATACCGGAAGTTCAAATTAAACTTGATATTACATAAAAATTAAGTCAATAAGCGTTATTTTTTCTGAGAGCATTGGATTACTACAAGTGTTAAGTATGTAAATATGATTATTTTTAAGAATCTGATGGATTCCCACTATTATATACACTTTTGTAGCGACCGGAAATAGGGTTTTTGTATGTCGCCTCGGAATTCCTTCACAAAAATACGCAATTTTAATAATTTTTTTTCAGTAATAAGGTCGATAATCGACCCTGAAATTGTACAGAGATGATTATTAATATATTTAGGAAAGCTCAAAAAAAATGAAAATACTATGGATTGAAGTCTGGCTATAGGATTACCTCATAATAGATAACACTAGCTTCCCGCCCGCGGCTTCGCTAGCGTAGACTTGTATTGAATGCTCCTTAATGAAATGTGCTCCTGAAATGTTTCATTAAGGAATACGTAGAATTGTGTTGAAGAGCATTGATACTATCAAGTAAATCTGACCTGATATTTCTTTTTCCATACATACTATGCTATCCCCTTTCCCCCTCAAGGATAGAATTTCCAAAAACGCTGAAATTTCAATAATCGTGTCTAGAAGCAGTTTTACAAAGTTTCAGGTAAATTTGGCCCGATCTTTTTTATTTGCCTAACAAACTGTGCCACCCCCTTTCGTTTAGGGGTTGAATTTCGAAAAACGCTGAAATACGTATATTGCGAATTGTGTTGAAGAGCATTAATATTAAGTTTCAAGTAAATCTACTGACCAGATTTTTTAAATTTTCCATGCAAAGTTTGCCACCCCCTTACTCCCCTTAAGGGTTAAATTTCTAAAATTGCCGGAATATGAGTTTCATTAATTGTGTCAAGAAGCACGAAAACCAAATTTCAAGTAATCCTGGAGAGATTCTGTCTTAATTTTCATACCGACATTACTCACCTTAAAGGTTGAATTTCGAAAAATCCCTTCTTAAATGGTGCCGACGTAATAAAATCAATATGCCCTCTAAATTCCACGACTCTACATTTAGCGATTTAGGCTGGGCAATGACGAGTCAGTCAGTCAGGACTTGACTAAGATTTCATTATTTTCATGTTGCAATCATCAAAATAAAAATGTGATTTTTTTCCGAGCAAAAATGACATCATTATTTTTACGGGATAACACCACTCTACCGGCAGAAAATAGGGCGTAACTTTGACAATTTATTTTGGGAATATGAAAAAACGAATAGGATTTCTTTTGAGAGGGTTTATTTAACACATATTAAAGTATTAAAAAAATGTTTTATTATCATTTTCATACAAAATGGCGGCGGCAGAGCCCATCTTGAAAAACGTTTTCTTGTAAAGTATAAGACGTGGAACAAAAACCAAAAAAAAATGATAATCCATATATTATTAGCTATGGATGGAACGTAATTGTGAAGCTACTATCAACAATTCAAATTGATCCATGCAAAGGTGTTCGAGTAATCCGTCCTCCCAGTTTGAAAAAAGTGATTTCGAGAAACCGCGTTTAAAGATGTACGAGGCGCCTGAAAGAAGTCCGAGACGCTGCGGCAAAATCGATAATTGAACCTTTAAAAAGAAAAATTCGCTACAGGAACAATTGCATATTTTTTTAATGACCCCAAAGTATTTTTTAAGCGAAAGAAACGATTTTTCCAAAATCCTGGAGTGGTGTCATCCCTTAAGGGGAAATATACACCTAGGAGCTGGAAAAAAGGTCATTTTTGTGAATTTTTTCAAGGAAAACTATTTGAAATTTCGGATTGGGGTTTTAATTATCTAAAAGTATATACATTTAAAAATATGTTTAATTTTCTTTATTTAAAAATATCAAATATATACAAGAATATTGTATGGTCCTTGGAGCGTCGTAAAAAAATCTGCGTATACGGTACCCACTGGCGTTTCTTCAAAAATCATCCGAAAAAAAAACCAAAAAGATTATCAAATTAGATACTACAATCTAGTACTTGTCATAGCCGATTTTGAAAATATCGATTTATGACAAAATGGCGGACGTTTGAACATAGTGATTTTTGGGCCAAAAATTAGTTATTATTTTTCCTATAAAACAAAAACTAAGTAACGGAAAAAAATCCTATGACAAGTACTAGATAATGGTGTATAGAATAACCACAAAAAACCTCAAGGCAATCGGTTCATTGGTTTTCGAGAAATTTTGGGTACCGATTTGAAAAACGTGGTTTTGAGAAAAACGCGTTTGAAAATTTGGGAATGAATAAATCATGAAATTTGTCAACTTACATGGAATCATCGATACCAGGCCCAGGGTGTAGGTCTTCTACGGTCGACGGAATGTTCATAGCTTCTAAATCCTCGACCTCGACCATCTAGGTGTATATCTCCCCTTAATAACTAATGGAAAAAAAATGTCGGTGAAGACTAAAGTACTATTACACTGGATGAGTGTACCAAATATCGAGTCAATCCGTTTATTATAGTCGTGTACACCGTTTTGGAAAACGTAGCTTCGAGAAAAACGCGTTACAAGTTTTACTATCAGTTCTATCGTTGTAATCATCAGTTTACCTTCAATCTGCGATTCCTGCACGATATCCCGGACCTTCCTCGTCAATTCGGTTTGCTCTTCAAGCGACGAACTATTTTTTTAAATTTCCACAGTAGCCTAACCCCTTAAGCGAGGTTGGACGAGTGGGCTCGAGTAGTATTAGTCCGGCAACAACGTAAGCAAGGGAATTCAGACGAATGCGAGGTTTTCCCTATTTGAATGGTTTTAAAGCGAGCGATATTGCCTTTGCGCGAAAACTCAATTGCATAAACTTTTCTACATAAAAGTATACGAGTAGAACGGCATTGTCCGATTTTTCACATTTCAAATAGGATTCAATTACTGAATAGTTACATACCTGTGGCGTGTATATAGTTTCATCGCGAAATAACGCGCGACTCCGTCGGCAAAGAAACCCATGAAATTTCGGAACTTTTTTCACCCAAACAAACAAACAAACGTGAAATTTTCACAACCGATGTGTAATTGCTAGGAGGAGATTTTCCCGAAACTTCCTATTTTCGAGAAAAACCATTACGCATTCACTTATTACAGAAAAGTGTACTCGAAACAGAGTTAGAAAATGATTTTTCGGTTGAGCTAATCGCAATTACAAGCTCCCAGCCATACGATTATCTTGAACCACCACACTCGAACCATTGCATTCTGTGAGAAAAATAGCGCAGAAAAGTTCCGGAAAATGCGTGTAGGTTGCTCGATCACATAAAGTATCTTAAGGGGTCTTCTCACTTTAGACGCTAAAAAGAGGATATTTTCATGATTTTTTTTGATAGGTTTATATTATAGATATTGATATAAAAGTTGTTACACTTAATAAATACACTTTCGAAATACATTAAAAAAAAAATTTTTATGTATTTATGTAACTCAAACAAACTGTAAACGCGTATTTCTCGAAACAATGTTTTTCGACGGCTTGTTGATAAAATCTTCGAAACTACTGAACCGATCCTTATACAATTTTAACCATAATTCTTTAGAACTATAGCTATAGCGCCTATCAAGAATTTTTTAAATTTTGATATTTACTATTTTTTTGCCAAGAATGGTGAAAAAACGTTTTTTTGTTTTTTCGAAAGATGTCCGCCATTTTGTTATTTTCGCATATATCAGAAATCGTATGATATGCGCTATAGCCATTAACATACTGAATCTCAAACCGTTTGATTTTTTATTTCGGATGATCCATCTCCGAGATTTCATCAAGAGCGCAGACCTAAAATTTGTTTAGGACATTTTTTCAACTACTATTTTCTTCTTTTATTACTTTGCCCGGAAAACCCATTTCGGAAGAGCAGGGTAGCGATAAAAATGTAAATAATTTTCCAGACCCGATGTCCAGAAGATGGTAGCAATTGCGAAATATCAAGGACGGAAAAAACACGGATTCAAATACAACTCCGGACTCGACTACTACCCATTCCAGCGGTAGCTCGTCAAGGATTGGAAACGAAGAATATTTGTGTATCGTAGCTTACTGTGTATGAGGTTTGTGAAATAAAATGCAATGACATTTAATGGATTCAGTTTCTTTATTAACGCAATTATATTTGCTATACATTTGCGGGAAAACGTGTTATATATCTCGTTTTGTTTCTTCTCTTTCTTTTTATAACCACCAAAAAAATGTTTGTACAAAATACTGTAAACATTCGATATAGAATAATTCGTTGTCTTATAATATTAATAATACAAATAATATAATCGCAACGCAAATGTGCAGCGTGTTTTCGTTTTTTTTCGTAGAATTTTTTTTGCAACCACATTGCGCTTGAAAGAATTTCAAAGCTGCAAGCAGCGACAGCCGACAATTAATTATCTGCGTATCTTTTTTCGCAATGTACTCGTAATAACGAAATGACAAGAAAATACTGCGTGGAAAGTATTTAATTTGTCGAGATACTCTCAATCGAAGAGGAGTAACGGAAGGAATATGATGTGCTTTTTTTCGTAAGAAAAAATATCACCACTCTGCTGGAATAATATGAGAATGTATTATTCATAATCGAATCGTGATTCACACATGATTCCCAATAATGACGTCAGTATTGGTTTTTTTTTCACGAGAACTTAAACGACAATTGGCAACAATTTTGTCATAACTTACGTAGTTTTTTTCGTATACTAAACAAATCTGGACCCGTTATAAAGAGCTGGACACGTTGATTCGTCTGTGTTCATCATCATTCGGCTGATCCCCGCAATATATTTTTTGTCGGTACCAATAAAGTCTTTCACATTATTTGTAAATTATAGCTCGATGCTCCGATACTTTTTTTTATGAAGCTCAGAAGTATTAGCACCTGATAAAACAACGCGTCACCGGAGAAAAATTCGAAAAGAATGTTCGGTAAAAAAAAACATTGGAATGATCGATGATCTTCGAGAACGATTAAGCGTGATAAGGCTCGTCAGCCTTTACATGACTCTCCGGCCATTGAAGTCTCTATTAAAAAGCACGCACGGCGGCTTTCACGGCGAATAATTAACGTTCCATTACATTGAATGTATTTGAATCTTCCACGTCGGTAATTAACAAATCTTTCCCATCATTTGTTGAGACGTAGATCGAAATCGCGCTGCGCGAGCAATTACGAGATTGGAATCGGGTCGATAAAACAAAATTACGTGACCAAGGAAAGTAGACGGTTTCGAGTAGAAAAAAAAACGTTTCAGACTATAGAGTCGACAAATATTCGTTATCGTTGTTGTTGTTTTGTGTTTTTTTTTACATGTGTCGCGTGTTGCCGAAGTTTATGCCGCTCTGGTTAGCTCCCTTGTTGCTGCCGTACTGTAAACTTATGACGCCCTGTCCGGCTCTCAGCTGTTCATCCGTAAAATTGCGTACGTTCTTGTCGGCCTCCTTCGGCCCGATACTCGGTTTGCCGTAACCGTTTGCTTTTCGGCCCAGCGATTGCAAGCAAATAACCACGGAATTGAGATTCTGCCTTTCCCAGAGATCGACCGTTTGGAATGTTTCCTGTGGTGGCACACCGAGGCCTCGTGCCGCTTCCAAAAATGCATTTATGTTCTCCATGCACTTAAAGGTGAGTGTCGTTTGATTGATCTTCTTCACGGAACCCTCCTTGATCACGTTCACGAGTCTGCAAAACAATTCATTTACAGTTTTTTTTTGGTCGTTAATGTAATCCTATCGCTTCACACTAGTCATACCACTGATCGTACTTGAGACTTGCACAATTTATATTTTTAACGTATGCAAAAAAAATAATTTGTAATAACTAAAATTTTTCATGTGTCAACTGTTTAAGGGAAGGGTAGGGGTTTCAGCGTGAAAAAAAAACACTTTGGCGAATTTTTTTCATCTATATGGATAGAGTAAATTTATTGAAACCTTTTGTACATTGTTAAGTGTCATTTCAAGAACATTCCGTGAAATTTGTACGCGAAAATATCCACAAACAAGCCGGTGCCGCGTTTTTCTCGAAACCACTTTTTCAAAGTCGTATTCACTGCCATTTGAAAACTACATGACCGATTTATTTTAAACTCGGTACACACTTTCTACATATAAAATACCTCCCCCCAACGGTTAGTTTGATATTTTTTTTACATTGAGGGGGTTTTCCACCCCCAAAATGACGGAATTTTTCGTGAAAAACAGCACTTTTCACTTTACATTACCACCAAAAATTTAGAAATGAAAAAAAATTATCAAAGACCGTTGGGGGGAGGATTTGATGATACTTTGACTAAATTTTAATGGTACTTGATTTCAGATCATTTCTAGCTGAGATACAGTGAACACCGAAAATCGTGTCTTTCCAAAGGCGTTCTTGGAAAAGCTTTGTCACCGGCTTGTTTGTGAATATTGTCGCGTACAAATTTCACGGAATGTTCTTGAAATCACACTCAACAATGTACAAGAGGTTTCAATAAATTTACTCTATCCATATAGATGAAAAAAATGCCCAAAAAAGGTTTTTTTTTCACCCTTAAATCCCTACCCTTCCCTTAATGAATGTTCCCATTTAATTAGAAAAATGAAAAAACAGTTATTCCAACGATCCGCGCGGTATTTCTAGGTTCGATATTTGGCAACATTGGTTTTATCTCCGTCTCTTTTTACTCAACCAGGCGAGTTTAACCTCGATGCTTTTCAACGTCGATCTGTCAAAACAATGTCAGGTTTGGGAAATATAAAGCATTGTATTCGGGCCACGACTGGTAAAAAGCGTGAAAAATTTATGTCGGCGAAATATGTCGGTTAAAAATGAAATATGTGTGAAAATTCGAATGAGCGAGATGAGGTTAGGACTACAGTCAGCTGTTGCCTTGCTGTCACGTCTCTTTATCGTAGCAAGTGGTAATAAATCCAATACCGAAAGTTTAAATTAAACTTGATATTACATAAAAATTAAGTCAATAAGCGTATTTTTTCTGAGACTATTGGATTACTGCAAGTGGTAAGTATGTAAATCCCATTATTTTTAACAATCTGACGGATTCCCACTATTATATACACCTTTGTAGCGACCGGAAATTGGGTTTTTGCACGTCGTCTCGGAATTCCTTCACAAAAACACGCAATTTTTATATTTTTTTCTCTGTAATTAGGTCGAAAACAGACCCTGCAATTTTACAGAGACAATTAGTAATATATTTAGTGAAGAACAAAAAAAAAATTATGAAAATCCTATGGATTGAAGCCTGGCGATAGGACTACCTTAAATTCAAATTGGAAAATAGAACGTGCAATTTCAAATATTATTTCGCTTCGTCCGAAATATTAATCGTCCTGATATGGTCGCTGAGTTCACGGACCTGCAAAGTAGAGTGCCGTCTTTGAGTATGTCGTAAAAATTATCCATGTCCCCGCTGGTGTTGATATTCTCTCCCGTTATCGTCTTTATCCATTCCAAGCATTCTTGAGCGAGCTCCTCGCTGTACTTGCTGTTTATCTGGAAGAAAACAAAAATTCGTATCACAATCATAGAGCCGGTTATATGAACGCTTTTTTCACTTGAGAATTCAAAAAAAAAATAGAATCGGATATACAGTGGGTAAAAAAAGTTGAATGCTTTATGAAGTTTCTGAGTTCGAAAGCTTATCCTAAGTCCGTATACAAAAATCTTGGGCAAACGCAAACAAGAAAATCAAGCCAAATTAACAACAGTTTCGTGTGAGATATACAAATACTTTTTTTACCCACTGTACATGGACAAGCCATGACGCGGGGCTATTATTTCACCGTTGGGTGCGATAAGGATGTTTCTCGGAAAAAAGATTATCGGGATTAAGTTTATATCAATGATATGACATTCTCGGTCTCGCTGGAATTCTATCGAAACGTTGTTCCACAAAAAAATAACGAGCTTCCATTCCTGTTCCTATTTCCAGACGAGAGGAGCAGCCAACAGCGCCGCACAGGCGTTAAACATTTTTTAAAAAATACAACGATTGTCAGACGTCTAGTAAATCTCTCGATAAAAATGAATTTTCTCGAACTTTAGAAAAATTATGGTATTGAAGTTTGCATCGTTGGGATGCAACGAAACTATCTACAAAAGGCTACAAAAATCACTAAAACATTTTTGAAGGATCTTTATTGCGGTTCCATGCCCTAAATTTGGATAAAAAAAAGTAGAGTCGTAAAAAGAAAGAAATAAAAAATATTAACATGAATTTCCGTTGCATTCCAACGATGCAAACTTCAACACTGTGAAAAATTGTGCTAACGTTCTCGGCGCGAGTGCGACAAAACGTGCAGCGACTGTAGTAAAATTAAATTCTATGCCCACGGGAGGGGAAAAAACGTTTTATACGAAAGCGTGAAATGTACAGGGGAGGGGAGCTCTTTGGTGAGACCGCAAAAACTTGGATCAGCTTACTCGTCAGCACCTATATAGAGTTACAAACGTTACACGCACGTTTATTAATTATCCCACAGGCACGATACGAAGTAACGCATCCTGTCGCAGCACGGTGGGTTTTTTTATTGCATATATATATATATATATATATATATATATATATATATATATATATATATATATATATATATATATATATGCATGTATATGTCAGCAGCTGGGAGAGTAGATCACGTTGCTCAAGTCATCGACCCGTCTCGACGCTCTTTCTCCTTCTCTCCCTTTATCGAAGTCGATCACAATGTGGCATTCGATAACGGCTAGTCCTAACCTTCTGTATATAGCTGAGGGACATTCGTTCGAGACTCGAGCCCTAAGGTAACTAATCGCGAGCGCCATCAACGAAAAATACAAAATCGACATCTTTATCGTTTCCGAATTTTCCCACTTTCCGAGCCCGTACTTCGGCTTCGGTTCTATCGGCTTTTCATAAGTATGGACCTGTTTCTTGATCTATGGCCGATCGATGGAAAAAATTAACTTGAATGTATATATCGTAAGAGGTTAGACTATTGTGAAAATTTCAAAAAATCTTTAGTGGATTGAGGCAACTCAAATTGAACAGGAAGGTCCGAAATATGGTGCAGGAATCGTAGATTTGAAGGTGAACTTAGTATTACAATGATAGAACTGCTGGTAAAACTTAAAACGCGTTTTTTTTTTTCGAAACAGTTTTTCAAAATGGTGTACACGGTTTCTCGACATCTGTTGAACGGATTGACTTGAAAATTCGTACACTTATTCAGTGTAATAGTAGTTTAGTGTTGAGTAAGGTTCCAACCCCCCACCGATCGAGCTGAATTTTTGCACAAACCTTCCTTTTAATATTTGAAGAAAAAAAAACCCTCAAGGGATTTTTGGCGACTCGCAATAGTTTTTCGAGATATTGAATTATTAAGTTTTTTTTTAACGCGCGCTGACTATATATCTGCTACGTCTCCGTTACATTCTTATACATGTTATCGCGCTCTCCGTTTTGTTAAAAAAATACCCAAACAAACCCAAACACAAAAACTATTACACGTCGGCAAAGTGCCTTTAGGGGTTCTCTTCAAATATTGAAAGGAAGGTTTGTGCAAAATTTCAGCTCGATCGAAGGGGGGGTTCGAAACCTTACTCCTAGTCTTGAACGACGATTTTCTTCTTAACATTTTTTTTCATTACTTATGAACAATAATGATGCTGAAGTTTGAAACGTTGGAATACAACGAAAATTCTTCTATATTTTTTTATTTCGCGGTTTTTTACCGTTCAAACTCTTTTTTCCTGATTTAGGTTGTGGATCCTTAAAAAGGACGTTCAAAAAGGTTTCAATGATATTTGTAGCTTCAAAGTCGTCAAAAAAAATTGGTCGGTATGAGAAAAATGTAATTTTGTTGCAACTCAACGATGCAAACTTCAATACCACGAATGATAATCATATCATTTTTCTTCGAAAAATCGAAAAAAAAAATTAATTCCTTTTGTAATTGAAACACGATAACAAGAAAAGCTCGGTGAAGTCTTAGCCAATATCGTCTATTTTAAGAAAAAAGCACGTTTTTTTCACATCAACCGGGTGGCCGAAAGTAAGTGCACCGTTGGGCCCCGCACGTTCAACGGTCCTTCACAAGATCGTTTATAACTTCTTTAACTATTAATATTTTAAATGAAATTTGGTACACAATTTTGCTAATGTACATACAAATAAATATCCAAACGATTTTTCAATCATCTTACTTATTCTTTCAAAATTATTTTTCCAAATAACCCCGATTTTTTGGTCGTCACAGTAGTCCAACCCCTTTACCTTCTGAGGCCCAGAATGGAGATGGCTTGAATGAAGATAAACCCATTGTTCTAATATTATAAAAAAATCATTCGGCCATATAGACACATGACAATATTAATATCTCCGTGACGAAAAAGTATTTAGCTTCGATACTTGGAAGGTGTTCTTATATTGACTTAGGAATGCCAAAACGTGAAATAAAAGCCTCAAAATATTTGTTTGGGTAAATGGACTGTGGAGTGTCAAACTGGTGTGCCACGTAATTCGAAACTTTAAACTTAGTTTGAAAACTAAGTTCCAGTACTGGATGTTGGGTCATTTGAATAGGTCGATTTGAAAATTGGATCTATACGAGTACGTGATTTTGTTCTAAAAATCGTACGTGGGTAAGTAGATAAGAAGTAGTTACAATTAGAGCATGGATACTGGTTTTCGATAATGTCGAAAAACACGGAACATCGGAGCAAAAACTCGATATTCAAAAATCGATATTGGACTCGAATAATACCGATATTTCGATATTAGAGTTCAAAGAAATTGCAATATCATCATAATTGTTATTATTTCCATTTACGTTACTGTTACTGGTTCTTTTAGTACGTTTAACAGCATTAAAATATTATTACATACATTGAATATTTCCGAAGTGTCAATTTAATTATCCACGAGTGTGGAATCAGGAAGGGCCTTTTCTTCCGCGGCTTACACCTGTAATAAGGTAGGGCCGTCTCGGAAAGGCGAAACTTTAAATGCCCTCGGTTTTTGCGGTCATTATTTCAACAATCTCAATCTCGTTAATTAAAGTGACCATGCTGTTGCGTGCTTTCCACAGCTATACCATTTGTTTCCATTCTGGTATCTCCTACTACGCCGACTCGTATCAAATTACCTAATGTTAATTTTGTTTGGCACATATTTTATTTGCATAGAAGTTCCTATTTGGTGTTTTTTGTTTGTTTGTTAAGGGTTCCGTACCCAAAGGGCAAAACTAAACCCTATTAAGGGGTTACGTAGGTTTGAAAATGTCGAAGAAACCATTTTTTTATTATTTTATTATCTAATGGTACAAAATGTCTAGAATATTCTCCCAAAGTTTTAAGTCAATCGGAGGAAAAGTCCAGGAGAGAGACCCTTTCGGAATTCCCCCCGTTGGGAAAAACCGGCCGGGAGCGACGCAGGTAATCGCATTTTTCTCAAAACACTATTTTTGAAGTCAGTGGACACGTTTTCCAAAAAACTAATGTACTGATCTTATTGAAATTTTGCACACTTCTTCTAAATAGCATTGACTACACATTGAACGAAGGTTTTTTTTCGATTACAACTAATTTTACAAGGCTATACGGAGTGTAAATTGTACCAAAAATTGAACTATTTTGCATACATCTCTGCCACAAATTCAATTTTTATTTTATTTTTAAATCCTTCATTCATTCACGAGCTATGCTTATCTACTAACAGCAAAACTTTGGTTTTTTAATTTCAGATAAAGCTATTATGCGTTATCCTAACCACCACGGGGACACTTTTTTTAGGGGTCTCCGGAAACCAAGGTCCCATCGGCTGAATTTCCCAAATATTTAATGGATTTTTTTTTTCAATTTTGTTGAAATATTGCTCTTTCATGTGCTTATCATTTTGAATACAATATTTTTTTTTTAATTGAGAAAATATGCTTTTTGGCTTCGAAATCCACGCAACCCCTTAAGGAGCCTTTAATTATTTTATTAAATTAACCTAGATCGTCGAGGTCGAGGATTTAGAAGCTATGAACATTCCGTCGACCGTAGAAGACCTACACTATGGGCCTGGTATCGATAATTCCATGTAAGTTGACAAATTTCATGATTTATTCATTCCCAAATTTTCAAACGCGTTTTTCTCAAAACCACGTTTTTCAAATCGGTACCCAAAATTTCTCGAAAACCAATGAACTGATTGGCTTGAGGTTTTTTGTGGTTATTCTATACACCATTGTCTAGTACTTGTCATAGGAATTTTTTCCCGTTACTTAGTTTTTGTTTTATAGGCAAAACAATAACTAATTTTTGGCCCAAAAATCAATATTTATGTTCAAACGTCCGCCATTTGGTCATAAATCGATATTTTCATAATCGGCTATGACAAGTACTAGATTATAGTATCTAATTTAATAATCTTTTTGGTTTTTTTGTCAGTTCATTTTTGAAGAAATGCCAGCGATTTTTTTCAGATGATTTTTGAAGAAACGCCGTATACGCATATTTTTTTACGACGCTCCAAGGATCATACAATATCCTTGTATATTTTCGATAATTAAAAAAAAAAGAAAATTAAACATATTTTTGAATGTATATACTTTTAGATAATTAAAACCCCAATCCGAAATTTCAAATAGTTTTCCTTGAAAAAATTCACAAAAATGACCTTTTTTCCGACTCCTAGGTGTATTGCTGTCTGTCCGCCCGTATGTCACGGGTCTCTAGCTCGTAACCGGAATGAGTTGCAGACTTGAAATGTTGATATTTTGTGTAGAATTTTACCTCATAACCGAATATTGAATTAAAAATTCGATAAAATTATTTTTCATGGGGGCCCCATACATGTAAAAGGAGCACAAAAAAATGTTTTACCCTGATATGTGGGGTGTCATTTTTCAAATCTCATTGAGTCGAGTACAAATATAATTTTTCTTTCTGTCTTCTTGGTGTATATGGGTCATTCCATGTCAAATCGACAAATTTTTTACCTGACCCCCTTTGATTTCGCTGAAAATGTTCTATCTTTTTCTACCCCCCGAAAGTTATTTTTCAGAATTTTTTCAAATTTTTTTTCCCGACTCAAAAAAAGTTATGAATTTTTTAAAAAAACCGCTCTTTTATTTTTAAATTGCCAGAACTTTTTCAAAAATTGACCGTTTGGGAACTTTTTTTTTTCAAAATTTTTGTTTTTAAATGTAGTTTTCGAAAAAAAATATGAAAAAATTTTCAGAATCCCAGATATATGAAATATTTTAGTTTTTTTGAAAAAACCGTAATTTTCTCAAAGTCCGACCGTTTTTTTTTGCTCTAAAAATACTTCAACTAATTCTGCAATGATCCCCGTTAATCAAAAGATGTGACGACAATCGCTTCTAATTTTTTTTCTTGATTATAAAAAAATTTTTGTTGAATTTTTGCTGATTTTATATGACTTTGTTATGAAATTTTTTTTATTTCCTCGTGAAACCTCAAAAGTTAAAAAATAAAATTTTATTGGAGAATTTCAAGTGATTATCGTCCAAGAAATTGTTATTTAAAAAAAAAAAATAATTTTTTTCTCTCATTGACGTTATTTTTTTACTCTTATGGACGTTTTTTTTTGGTACTGAAATATGACAACTTAACGTCATTTTGGTACTGAAACATGACAAAATAACGGCAATGAGAGGATAAATTTTTTTTTTTTTTTTAAATAACAATTTCTTGGACGATAATCACTTGAAATTCTCCAATAAAATTTTATTTTTCAACTTTTGCGGTTTCACGAGGAAATAAAAAAAATTTCATAACAAAGTTATATAAAATCAGCAAAAATTCAACAAAAAATTTTTTATAATCAAGAAAAAAAATTAGAAGCGATTGTCGTCACATCTTTTGATTAACGGGGATCATTGCAGAATTAGTTGAAGTATTTTTAGAGCAAAAAAAAAAAAAACGGTCGGACTTTGAGAAAATTACGGTTTTTTCAAAAAAACTAAAATATTTCATATATCTGGGATTCTGAAAATTTTTTCATATTTTTTTTCGAAAACTACATTTAAAAACAAAAATTTTGAAAAAAAAAAGTTCCCAAACGGTCAATTTTTGAAAAAGTTCTGGCAATTTAAAAATAAAAGAGCGGTTTTTTTAAAAAATTCATAACTTTTTTTGAGTCGGGAAAAAAAATTTGAAAAAATTCTGAAAAATAATTTTCGGGGGGTAGAAAAAGATAGAAAATTTTCAGCGAAATCAAAGGGGGTCAGGTAAAAAATTTGTCGATTTGACATGGAATGACCCATATATACAGGCAAATCTATATTATATCTCTCATTATTTTGTAAAATCTGATATTTGTTTTCGCTATAAATCAACTTCGAGATTTTTTTATGGACAATTTCGATTAACTATTTTACAGACTATCATAAGATTGATCTATCTATATCGGAAGGTGCGCCATTACTGAATTCGAAATTTCGGTCCTTCTGAATATTGATCGTTCGAATTTCCGATTCCTAGTTACGATGAAAAATCAGCGTGGGTTTTTCCGGGCCTTAGTGTGTGAAGCAGACAAGTCAAACAATAAGTCAAGCTAGTAGCAGCGATCGAACAATGATTTCTCGAGAAAGTTTGGCAACTCGACTGTCGCGTTACGTGTCGATAATTATGAAGAGACATCGGTCGAGTCGCCATTTCCTCACACGCGTGGGAAATATCCGTAAAACAAGATGGCGCCCGTTTCGCACGGTAATAAGCGATCTGAAAGATGGCTCTTGTTAGCCCGAGAGCTTACAGCGCCAATCGGAGGCTATAATGAAAAAATCGTGAGACGAAGCGCGGGCAGAGACAGCAAAGGTATAATAAATCATTAGAAGGAGCGCTCCTTCTCTCTTTGGAATATACATCGTTTGTGCAGAGACTTGGAAAAGTTTCCCATGCTCTCGAGTCCCCACCGATGAATTTCCATCCACGGTTTACTTTCACCCTCACGGACGAGCGCGGAATGCAGGAAGCGCATATCCCCTCGTTTCGTATTTATGTCTCACAATGACGAGAGCGCAGGGGGGACGGCCGTAAGGCGAAATATTTAACGAGTTGAGATTTGAATTTTATTCACCTTTCGGCGCAACAATTTTCACCGAAATTGTCATCACAATTCGTGGGTCCTATCGAACCAAATTTTTTTTAACATCCGAAAATCGAAACCCAGACACTTTTACCGAAGCCTCGGCATTTATCAATCAACCCTTTGGCCTAATCAAAGAAGAAGAATATTAACTTGTCAATGCTTGGATTACGGTCTGTGACGCCCCTAGGCAAATCTCACCTCCTCCATTACTCGTTGCCCAAGAGTAGTAATCATACCGTAAGCCGGGGTAACTTTAGAACCGAGGGTACAACTTTGGGAGATCGCGTAATATTCGACTTTTGAATTTTCCACCCCAACACCATGTCTTATGAATTGGCGCGCAATCACCGCCACTGCCATACGCTGGTATGTGCTGGTACCTCGCGGCAAATATTTGAAGCTGTACACTGAAAAAACTAGGCGTGTTTGACGTGTGTTCAAAATATGTAGAAGTAACACAACACAAAGGCTAGACACGCGTTGCCATGTTGATTCTACACACTTACACTCAGAAAAAAGCTTTATTATGTTTCAATAAATTGGCACATTAGAACATAATTTCTTAGAAATTAATAAACGTTTACTCGTATGGAGACAGTATTTATGTGATTGTAGCTACAGAATTTATTCGGCGTCACTAAATATGTTTTTTTACGTGCCGATTTTTCACATCAATTAAAAGCCATATTTAAAATAGAAAATTGGAATAAATATTTCCTCAAATCAAATAAATACTACTTTCCAATCACGAAAACCTCTTATTTCGCGACTATGATACTAATGCGCGCATGCGCACTTTGCCCTTCAACGCGACGGGCCCGACAGCAGGCCGCTCGTCAGATGTAGCTCACGCATACGTTTACCATGTAGCTTTTTCCTATGCCAATGCTTTTGGCACAAGTGTCAGTGTTGCGTTTCGGAAGTGAGAAACGCGAAAGTGAGGAATGATTTGAGTGTAAGTAAGAATATAAAGTGAGAAAAAAACGATCAAGTGGAAAAATAATGACGGACGAAATGACACAATTCCTCGAAGAAAACCAGCTGGGGGATTATGAAGAATCCTATTAGATGTTAAGAAAAACTCTATTTGTCGGATATAAAAGACCTATTTCTTCTAATTTATATATCCTATTAGATGTTAAGAAAAATTCTTAGTAAATCTTAAACATAAAGTTAAATAAAAAATGTTCTTAGCTGTTAATACAATCGTAGTAGGCCGACATACGAATAAGAAAACTTATTCGCCGGGAGACAAAATTCTTTGTCCTTAATAAATCTTTTTTCTGAGTGTATGCATTTGGTAACACATAATGCGTTACAATTACACGCGTAATGTGTTAAAATTACACAAGTGAGTGTGCAATTTTTATACATTAAGGGGAGGCACCTGAGTAAACTGCGAGAAAAACAGGTAAACTTCGCGGATTTTTATCTCAAAAACTAATGTTTCGATTGGATCCGGGTTTCTTTATTGGAAAATATGTACATTGAGGTCTGTTTAGGAATTTTTTAAAATAAATTGGTTGACTGAAAGCGATTCAAACGCGATTATCTCGAAACATAGTTTTCAAAGTCGGTGCCAGATGTTTCTCGAAAACGGCTTGTCCGATTTTGTCCAAATTTGGATACAATATTCTTCGATAGTTTTTCTCGTTTGCCACGTAGGGGTTTTTCATTTGATTGAACCATTTATTTTTTATGCAATGTGTATGCAATCCAAAATCGTCGGAATTGCGAACGAAGAACGAATGTTAAATGAAAAAAGGCCGCAATTCCGTCGAAAATGAAAATTTCAAAAAAATCCCACCTGGCGAACGAGAAAAATTATCGAAGAATATTGTATCCAAATTTGGACAAAATCGGACAAGCCGTTTTCGAGATACATCTGGCACCGACTTTGAAAACTATGTTTCGAGATAATCGCGTTTGAATCGCTTCCAGTTAACGAATTTATTTTAAAAAATTCCTAAACATACCTCAATGTACATATTTTCCAATAAAAAAAACCCGGATCCAATCGAAACATTATTTTTTGAGATGAAAATTCCCGAAGTTTACTGGTTTTTCTCGCCGTTTACTCAGGTACCAGGAAATTTGACAAAATCGATTTTTTTCTTCATTTCATTATTCCTTACACCTTTCTTAATACGCTCGTGAAAACTGTTTATTGATATTTCAAAAATTAGCAGAGTAATAGAAATTATAAGCAAGTCGCGCGCAAACCTCATCTAACGGTCTCAAAACTTTCACCACGTTTATCTCAGAACTATGTTTTTCAAATCGGCGCCCACGATATCTCGATAACTAATTGACCGATCGAGCTCAAATTTTGCACATACCTTCGGTAGCCTCTTTCTGAGGACTGGTAGCAGAATTGAGTCGAACAATAAGTTTGCCCACATTTTATAACACGTCGAATACCCGAAAATGTATGAAATATCGTTAATCAAAGTTTAACAGGCCGCCATTTTGTAACCAATTTTTTTTAAGTACTAATTCTGCTGCCCGTGCTCAGAATACTCATACAGATTGAGAATATATATATATATATATATATATATATATATATTCAGATGCATACAACATCACCTAGAGTGGGCACCGATTGAGGCGGTTTTCGGCGGACCAGTTGTGAAAAAACAAAAACCTACATGAAAATATTTAAAATATTTTTTTTTAATGTAAATACATTCTCAAAGGAACAATAAATACATATGTAAAATTCCATCAAGACAACTTCAACGGTTTAAAAGTTATTCCAACCCAAAAATGACGTCAAAAATCTCGCTCTAGACCAGACTACTGCCTTAGCCCTTAATCCGTGAAGGTATTTGAGGCACCTTAATCCCGTGAACCTGGGTCGTTTTTGTTTTTGAACTACCAAACCAACATTGTCAATGAAAAAAATTTGAAAAAATTCATGGTCAATCTTTAAGCCGTAATTTTCAACGGAAAAGAGGGTTTTTTGCTTTCTTATTTTTAATAGATTTTTTTTTCATTAAATATTAAGCAACCTGTGAAGAAAATGATTTTGGGCAGGACGAAAACGACCCAGGTCCACGGAATGAGGGTTAAAATAAATGAAATAATCTACTACAGCTGCTTGCCAGAAAAGGAAACTTCGAAAGAAAAAAAATTAGACAAATTGCTATGACGCTCCCCGAATTGTGCCGCTGTGAAGACCATTGAGAAATTCACACTGACGATTGTGATCGTTCATACATCCTGCAACAAGGATCAAGAGTTGTGCTTTTTCAACAGGTTACACCTAGCTTGTGATCGGGGAAAAAAAGTAATTTTTGTGAATGTTACTATGGGAAAACGAGTGCAAGTTAAAAAAATGTACATTAAAGTGTATAGTTTCAAGTATCTTTTACAATTTTTGTATCGAAAAATGTCCTTCGCGGTGACCACTGCTGCTCGGAAACAAATAATCCGAAATTGAAAAAAAATCAACCGTATTTAGTTTCTGCATGAAATTATCTACAGTTTGGACGAAGGATTTAATAAAATATTGATTTTTCAAAAAATGGCCGCAGTCCAAAGTGAAAGTATCGATTTCCGTGAAAAAAAGTGCTCTATTTTCGTTGATTGAAAAAACTATGCAACGAAAAAAAATCCTTTCTTTCAAGCACTGCTTTTCGATACATAAAAAAAACTTGTAAAGTTTTTTGTTTGTTTGATTATTGATAAATCGTCACCGATTTCGAAAAAGTAATTTTGAGAGAAACGCGTTTGAACTTCACCGGTTCGCGGAACCTACCTATAAACGCCCATAACTCCCTCAATTTTGGACGGATCGACTTGACATTTTCAGAGAATATTTTTTTTGAAATCTTACATTTTGAGTATCCGCCAAAAACGAAAAATCGAAATTAAAAAAAAATCAACTATGTGTAAGCCCTCAATTTATTCTTCCACAGTCGTAACTAGTTTAGGAAACCCATGCGCATCAAGGTTGAATAATCTATTTTTTCAAACTGGTCTTCGATAAGACGGTTTTCCACGATTTCGCGTTTTGTTGTGAGAACATTCTCGATGTCCCAATTTTCTAAGGATATAAAATTCAATAGTTTGCTGTGTACGTGTATATACGTTTATGTATCTATGTGCATGTAAACATTTTTCAGCGGTTTTTTTATCACGCCGAAAATGTATCCTTCGGCAGGCGAAAGAATGGCGGCGAGAGAGCTCGTGAGCGCATGCGAGCGCCCCTTACAGAATCCGAGAGATGCAAGCGCTTCTTTCTCGTTTAGGGGGGCCCCCTCTCTTTCATCGAGAGTATCCGAGGGCGAGGTCGTTGTCCTTTTATGTATCCTCGGGTCCCCCCTGAGCAGGCTGCTGAGCTCGAGAAACCGAAAATTCTACAGGTATACACGTGACGCTTCGTAACGGAAAAAAAATTAACGGAAAAGTGAAGTCGACATAAATTCCATCTATCCAGCATCCATACACCCGATTCGTTCAAACCCGATTTTCTGGCTACTCGGAACGTTCCGAATACTTTGAAACCCCAACAAAAAGCGGACAAGTGAATTAAGGAATTACGCCTAGCTGGCACTCGGGAAAAAAAACTGATATTCGATATTTTTCTACAACGTCAATGAATTTTTCATTACAAATATAATATTATTTAAAAGTACACATAATAAACTTTTTTTTTCATCGACAATTATTTAAAAATATAGAATATGCAGCTGATCTTCGAAAACGTATTTTTTTTTCGACATGCTTTGCGGTGAGCACGAGATCTCCGTAACGGTTCACTCGAAGTTAAAAAAAAGCAAAAATGATTGTTTTGGAAGATGACAATACGAAGTTCGTAAACGAAGAATTTTCCTTTTTAATGAAAACTTGTAGTTTTATTAAAGGGTTAGGCCACAGTAACGGGTATAAAATTATGTGCGAATTTAACAATTTTTTTCGTATGAAAAAGTGATTCACTCATAAAATTAATTACACATCTATTTAGTATCAATATCAAGCTGTAGAAAAAATATATTTTTTTTTCGATGTACAAAATGGCCGACTACTAATATTTTCTTTTGTTATCTTTTTTTTAGATGCTCCGCGGCGTGACATTGAGCGTCCAAAATTTTTTACCTAGAACGAAAAACGAAAATTCTCGTCAATCAACATTAGAATACCTAATAATCGATATTTACGGAAACAATCCGTAAATATTGTCCGAAAGATATTTCTTTTCCTCAAACGATTCGAAGCACTTGGAGCCCTCGACAACGAAAGGGAATATTCGAGCAAAAACGAAGGACCCTCGTTAGGAGGAAAGAAAAACTGTATCTTGCGCAATGTTTACTTGGTCGAGGTCAATTGCCATCCAAGGTCGTCTCATATGTTCTCATTCTCTCGTCCATTACTCGCATCAATTGGCTGAAAAAAATATCACACAGCTGAACATCGGCAGGCTCCATGTTGGGGAAAAAATAAATAAAAATGATGCTGCGTTCCTTCTTCTGCTCGATGGCCTGATTAATCGATCTTCGACTTTGCCCAATAACGATCCAGCGTACTTGCCGTTCGATCTTGCACGTGTAACGCATTCTCGAGCAGCGAGAGAACACCCAGATTAGGGAACGTTGTTGTACGTCGATCGATCGAAGAGCGTCGATCGGATTTGCTCTGAGATTCCTTTTTTTCTTCTTATTTGTTTTTTGTCGTCGTATCGAGAAAGTGGAACGCATCCTTGAGGGGGCTTTTTGGTCACTATGGACAGATCTTCGAACACTTAAACTCACCAACTATAGCGATCTCGGGATTACACCGTGTCAAGGTGTACGCGAAAGAAAAATGCGCATCGATTGAGACTGCTCGTATTCTTTTTCGCGATGGTCCCCGGCCCTTGTACTTGCGGCGAAGTACAAACTGTACCACGTTGCCAACGACGTTGCACACGAGTGCCAACGAGATTGAAGTTTCCATCGTTGGAATTCAATGGAAATCATTATTTTTCAACTGCTTACATTCCTTTTGACAAATCTTGACAACAAAAATGCCTCAACAATTTTTCAAAGGACTTGTTCAGAGACCGATAATATAAATCTGCGAAGAAGAATTTGTAAAATAATAAAAATGAGAACGTAAAGATATAATTTTTTATTTCTTCATTTTTGTTAGTTCACAAAGTCTTTTCTGCATATTTAGGTTGTAGATGTCTATGTAGGCACCTTCCCGAACTCTTGGGGCATTTTCGTAGTTAAAATCTGCCAAGAGAAATTTTAGCGATTAGGAAATAAAAAAATTATTTAAAAATAATCATCTTAGGAATAAAAAATCAAAGATTAAAAAAAAAAAACAATCAATTGAAGCGATAAAAAATGATCAATCTTTGCAGTAAAAAAATGCTCTAACAACTTTTGAAGGTGCTTACTCAGAGATCTATAATATAAATCTGCAAAAAAGGTTTTGTGAGTGCCTTAAGAGGTATTCTCACTTTAAACGCTAAAAAAGACTAGTTTTATGATTTTTTTGATAGGTTTATATTATAGATACTGATATCAAAGTTGTTACACTTAAGGCATTAGGCCACAGTAACGGGTATAAAATCTTGTGCGAATTTAACAATTTGTTTTTCGTATGAAAATGTGATTCACTCATAAAATTAATTACACATCTATTTAGTATGAATATCAAGCTGTTAGAATATATATATATATATATTTTTCCATGTACAAAATGGCCGACTACTCGAAACTTCTCGAAACAGCTTTTTTGCAATTGGCGTGACAAATAACTTCAACAATTTTCACTCGATTTACTTCAAAGTTATAAGTTATGTTCCTAATTGCATTTTGCAGAGAAGTACGTACGGAATTTCGGGATAAACGAAAAATTTTCATTTCATGAGCAGTTTATAAGCAGTTATAACGAAATTTTTCACTGAAAATTCATTTCTCATGTTCAAATACCTACAACTTTTGGATAAAACAATATTTTTCAAATTCCGTACGTACATCTCTAGGTATTCTAATGTAGATTGACGAGAATTTTGGTTTTTCATTCTAGGTAAAAACTGTGGATGCTAAATGTCACGCCGCGGAGCGCCTAAACAAAAGATAACAAAAGAAAATATCAGTAGTCGACCATTTTGTACATCGAAAAAAAATATATGTTTTCTAACAGCTTGATATTCATACTAAATAGATGTGTAATTAATTTTATGAGGGAATCACTTTTTCATACGAAAAAAAATTGTTAAATTCGCACATGATTTTATACCCGTTAATGTGGCCTAAGGCCTTAATAAATACACTTTCGAAATACATTTAAAAAAATGTATTTATTTAATTCACTATTTCTATACGAAAATGGTAGTTAAAAAATGTCCTAAAAAATTGTAGGTCTGCGCTGTTGATGAGGTCTTGGAGATGGATCATCCGAAACAAAAAAAATCAAACGATTTTAGATTCAGTATGTTAATGGCTATAGCGCATATCATGCGATTTTTGATATATGCAAAAATAACAAAATGACGGACATTTTTCGAAAAAAAACAAAAAAAAACGTCTTTCTTTCACCGTTTTTGGCAAAAAAAGTAAATATCAAAATATTAAAAATCCTTTATATGCGCTATAGCTATAGTTGTAAAGAACGTGGTTAAAATTTCCTAAGGATCGGGTCAGTAGTTTCGAAGATTTTATCAACCAGCCGTCGAAAAGCGTTGTTTCGAGAAAAACGCGTTTAAAGTTTGTTTGAATTACATAAATACATAAAAAAAAGAATTTTTAATATATTTCGAAAGTGTATTTATTAACTGTAACAACTTTTATATCAATATCTATAATATAAACCTATCAAAAAAATTCATGAAAATAGCCTTTTTAGCGTCTCAAGTGAGAAGACCCCTTAAACATTGTTGGGGCACTTTCGTAGCTAGGATCCGCCGAGAGAATTTGAGCAATTAAAAAATAACCATTTTCATTGAATTCGAACCATGGAAACTTCAATCGCGTTCGCAATCATGTGTCACGTGAATAAATAAGAGTCATGTGAATAAAAATGCAAGAATTTTCGTTGCAATCGAAACTTCAACACCATGATTGCGTGAGAGACAGCTGAAGTTTTCGAACAGACATTCCTCAGGGACGAATAATATGCAGGGCAAAAGAAAACAGTCAAGCTCTCCGTCAGTAAATTCCACAAGGCCGAGGGCTTTGCTCTTACTCAGAAAAATTAAGTTCAGTTAGGGGTTACGCGACTGCGAAAATAAAACAAAAAAGGAGGTAACTCAAATGAAAGGGGAAGGCTCAGCATATGGCGCAGGAATCGCTCACTGAAGGTAAACTTATGATTACAACGATAGAACTGCTGATGAAACTTTAAACGCGTTTTTTCTCGAAATTATGCTTTCCAAAACGGTGTACACGATTTCTCGACATCTAATTAAGGGATTGACTAGAAATTTGGTACACTTATTTAGTGTAACAGCAAGGTAGTCTTGAACGTATTAACATTTTTTTCATTAGTTATTAACAATACTATCACTTTTCCTCGAAAAATCGAAAAAAAATCAATTTTTTTATATGATTGGAAGCCGATAACAAAAAAGGCTCGGTCAATATTACTGTAGTAGAATATCCATTTCTATTATACAATATTATCTATATCTAGGTCAACATTATTATAGTAAAATATGATCTATATTTAAAAAAAGAAACGTTTTTCGTTTCAAATCAACCGGGTGGCCAAAATCAAGTATACCGTTGAGCCCCTCCCGTTCAAAGGTCCTTCGCGCGATTGTTTATAACTTCAATGATTAATATTGTTAAATGAAATTTGGCACACAATTTTCTTAATGTACATACAAATAAATGCCCAAACGATTTTTGATTCATCTTACTTATTCATTTAAAATTAATTTATTTAAAAAAACTGATTTTCGGGTTGTCGCAGTCGCCTAACCCCGTAATTAATTAATTAACGCGGTTTGAACATTTGTGAGGTTATGTTGACCTTGTACATGCCCTTAATGGTTGAATTTTCGTGAGAAATCGATACACGAGAACCTCTCGTGATATATCGTGAGTGAAATGAAGCAATTAGGCATCATATTTGACAACGAAATAAAACCGTTGACCCACTTTGCGTAAGGCCGACTCGCATTTGCGCAATATTAAGCTATCTCGTTTTTTACCCTATCTCTCTCTCTCTCCCTCTCTCTCTCTCTCTCTCTCTCTCTCTCTCTCTCTCTCTCTCTCTTTATATCTCTTTCCTTCTGTACGTACAGAAAGCAGAAAAAACAGACATCACATAACTTCGATGTGTCTGCGATGTCTCGGGGCCATAGAATCTTCGTAGCTATACACGGACGCTCAAAATATTCTCGAGCAGGAAAATACATTACAGATTTCCCATAAAAGTAGAAATGGCGAGTATGAAAATTTGACGAACGTTAGCAAGCTTCGATGGAGTTTTCTCCAGCTGTCGAGGAAGTTTTGCACGAAGTAAAACAGATTGCTCGTATAGTTTCTCGTTTGGGTCCTTATATGGCGAAGCCAACAGAGTAGCCAGAAAACTGGCAAGAGCGAGAGAGAGAAAAAAGGGGGACGCGAAGAAGTGTCCTGCTGTAGCGATAACCGCAAGAACGTGGTCGAGCGTAAACTTGTATTTGTGTGTGCAGGAGTGAGAGAGCGCCAGAGGGGGGGGGGCGAGGGGGAAGAGCGAAAGGGAAACATGCGAGAGTCGGTTCGTGGCGCTCCTTCGAGCAAACGAAGAAAAGCAAGCAGAACCGGCTCGGCGTTATCTCAATGCCGGCCGCATCCTTCAGTTTTCTCCTGTTGCACGGTAATATCCTGTATGAACTCATACGCGAACTTGGCGATGGAAATCACGTTTTTTTTCGTCAACCCGATTACGTCGGGCTTTTCATTTCCACTTGAGGGCGGTGATTTCGTGGACGCGCGACTTCCGACTCTGTTTTTACTTTTCGAAATTCGTCTCTGCGGCGTGGGTGCGATGATATAAAGACGCCATTTTGAAATTCGGGAGAGACGAACATCAGCGAGCTCACAAACGATCAGAGACATTTTATACTCTCGAGCCCGTTTTTTCGACTTTGAAGTTTTATCTCGGGTTGTCGTTTCTTAACCCTAACTTTAAAGATCCAGGGAGCGCAGTAGGAAATTTATGTTTTTAAGGGGCTATACCAGTGTGACACTAAAAAAAATGGAATTTTTGGCCTTTTTCGACAGTATACTTTCAAGAATATCAATATCATTCATATAATTTATATCAATATGATTTTATCTTGCAAAAATCGATAGTTAAATCTTTAAACGCGTTTTTCACGAAATGGGATTTTTCACATTTGCTGACATTGTAACTCAAAGAGCAATTATCCGATTGACTTGAAATTTGAACTGAGTACTCTTGAATATATTTACTCTACAATGACGTAGGATATTTTTGATTGGATGAAAATTGACGATTTGGCATTGAAAAAAACTACCATTTTATAGGCAAGAAAACAGACTTTTTTCATAACTACGTCGATTTGTTAGATTTTGATATTTTTCGAAAATCCTACGTTGTTGTACAGGAAAAACCTTCCAGTTTAACGACATTTTTTCCTTTTTCGGTTTCAGCTACTCAATCGGCCGGAATCATGTCAGCAGTGGAGGAACTTTTTTTTGGCGCCTCCGAAGGCAGCGCATAAGTTGCTTGGATCTCAATATTTTTCTATGAAAAATTATGTAATATAGGTCAAATATAGCCATATATATTCTTAATGTTCCGAAACATTTAATTGAGTACTTTTCTTCCAAAAAAATCCCGAAAATCACCCAAATTTTCAGCATTCACACTGGTATAGCCCCTTAACGGTTCTGCACTTTCTCAATTTTGCCGGGATGTCTCGGTGCTCTTTAAGGAGCGGCCCCGTTAAGTCATATGACGGTTTATGCATTACTTTTTCAATGAACCTCAAAAAATGCATACGAGGTTATTCTATACTAGGTTTATTCTGTAGATGGTAATTTTTCATAAAATATATAATCAAAGGGCAAAATTATGCATTTAAAAAATTTTTATTACGTAAATGAGTAAATACTTTTGTGTCTTGACGAAGTATAACATTATCGATGATTGTCAGGAAAAAACTGCGCGAGCGAATGTTTTATACAACTCAGAATTTAATTTTCAACCTTTTATAATTATGCCTATTTATGTCAGGATATTATTCATTACTGCAATTAATTAATATCAAGTGTTTCCGAAGTACAGCAACTTCGCGGACATTGGGGTTGGCAGGAATGCTCTGCATGCGCCAGCCAAGATTCGTAATCTTTTATTAAACCTTGATGGTTCAATATTGAATATACATGGTTTACGATGGGCAAAAAGGGGTTTTTTTCTAAATGTTTCCAGAGGTTTAGTTTGCGTGAATCCATTGTTAGAAATGGTTACCTTGGTGGTAAATAGCGAAAAAAATTACGTCACCTGTAGCGGGACCGTTTTGTCTATCTAACTGCATGTACAATTTGATACATTAAGGGGTCTTCTCATTTTAGACGCTAAAATAAGACTATTTTCATGAATTTTTTGATAGATTTATATTATAGATATTGATATAAAAGTTGTTACACTTAATAAACACACTTTCGAAATACATTTAAAATTGTTTTTATCTATTTATATGACCCAAACAAACTTTGAACATGTTTTTCTCGAAACAACGTTTTTCGCCGGCTTGTTGATCAAATCTTCGAAGCTACTGAACCGATCCTTATGAAATTTTAACCACGTATTCTTTACAACTATAGCTATAGCGCATATCAAATATTTTTTTTCAATTTTGATATTTACTATATTTTTTGCCAAAAACGATGAAAAAAACGTTATTTTCTCGACTAAATGTCCGCCATTTTGTTATTTTGGCATATATCAAAAATCGTATGATATGCGCTATAGCCATTAATATACTGAATCTAAAACCGTTTGACTCTTTTGGTTCGGATGATCCATCTCCGAGATTTCATCAACAGCGCAGACCTACAATTTTTTAGGACATTTTTTAACTACCATTTTCGTATATAAATAGTGACTTAATTAAATAAAAACCTTTTTTCATTTATTTCGAAAGTGTATTTATTAAGTGTAACGACTTTTATATCAATATATATAATATAAACCTATCAACAAATTCATGCAAAAAGCCTTTTTCAGCGTCTAAATTGAGAAGACCCCTTAAACTATTTTTTATCTCTGGTGTTTTGTAGTGAACATTTTTTTAAACATTCGTAAAGACTCAGTACAGTCTAGACAATAACATTTTTTTTTTAATTGAATCTTGGTTTGTGGCTAACGCCCCGACCTCCTTAATAGGAGTTCAACAAGGAGCCCTTATGATCCCATGTCCGTCCCGTCTGTCACAGCCTCACAGTTTCTACAGTTTTAAATCTATATGCATTGAATTTTGTAGGTGGATGCCTCAAATGGGGATCTCGATCCCTATGTTGCAAAATCTTGAAAAAAAACCATATTAAGAGTTTTTTCCTTTGTGTGAAAACAGCGATTTTTTCGCAACCCATCGAGTAGGATTTAATCAGGCAAGTCTGTCAGAATGAAATAGTGGTTCCATTCACCATTTTTCATTTTTGAGCCCCGTTTGCAAAATATCAAGGTTCAAAGTTATCTGCAATGTGTGTCCACCTTATTTTTCAACCATTAATTTGAAGAAAAAAAACGGAAAAATTGAAGGCTTAGGCTACTGTGATAATTTTTAAGAAACGATAGTCGCTTGAGGCAACTTGAATTGAATAAAAAGGTCCATCATATAGTGCAGGAATTGCAAATTGAAAGTAAACTTATGATTACAACGAGTAAAACTTTAAACGCGTTTTTCTCGAAATTACGTTTTTCAAAACGGCGTACACGATTTCTCGACATCTAATAAACGAATTGACTTTAAATTTGGTATACTTATTCGGTGTCATAGTAATTTAGTTTTGACCGACATTTTTTATTCATTAATTATTAACGATAACCTCATTTTCCTTCGAAAAGTCGAGAAAAAAATCGAATTTTATTTTTTTATCACTGAAATACGATAACAAAAAAGGCCGTTCAAGTCTTAGCCAATATTTTCGATTTCGAGAAAAAAAAACTCGTTTTTTTTCGGTTTAGATCAACCTCGTGGCCAAAATCACGTACACCGTTGAGCCGTTTAACCGTTCGTTGTCACTGTGGGTCGACTTGTTCTCCTTACAATTTTTTTTGCATGTTTCGATCTGATGTTGGATATAATAATTCTCGGCACATATTAAGCAATATTTAAGGTATGTTCATGAACTTTGTCATGGTCATCCGCCTGGTAGGCTTGACACACTGGGTCTAAGTGACCCAGTGTGATAAACATGTTTCTCCACGTAAGTGTCACAACGGAAGGTTACTTATGAATATTTTTTTTATGAAATTTGGTACACAACTTTGTTAATGTACATACGAATGAATGTCCATACGATTTTTTAAATTTACAAAATTAATTTTCTCTTGACAACCCTGTTTTTCGGGTCGTTAGAGTAATCCCCACTCCTGAATACGGTTGTAGACGCAACGGAAGTTAGGTCAGACAAGGGGCCGTCCATAAATTACGTCATTTTAAAATATGGGGGGGGGGGGGTCGTTGGATGACCGTAACGATAATTGGATTATAACTATAGGAAGGATAGGATGTTTTCGGATGGGGGGGGGGGTAAAAATCAGCAAAAATCGATGACGCAATATATGGACCGCCTCTAAGCAAAGTGCGGGTTGGGAGTGATAAGAAAGGGATCAATCGCGTATAAAACACCGCCAGAGTATACGTTGTAACTAAGGAAATAAATAAATGTATTGGGAGTACAAATAAGTCTCCGCTGTTTGACGAAAGATGGCCCCACCAGGAGGTTTTGGTTGAAATTGTCAGATGTAAAACGTCATATCGTAAGGTTGGACATCTGGCAAGACCATAACCTTGAAATAATAGCGATTTTGTATCAGCATCACAGAATTTTTTCGTGCGAAAATGTCGAGTTTTGAGCCGAATAAGCGTCATTTGCGGGAGCTTCATAACTCTTCTTTACTTCTTTCATTTGAAGAAATATGCAGCAGAGGCGCATCGATTGCTTGTAGGAGCATATGGTGAGGATGCTTCGAGGTAGTTCTGTGGTTTTGGTCAAATCTTAGGAATTGGCTGAAATCTAAGTATGGTATAGATATGACCTTCGAGGACTGATGCCTAAAAATTCAATTCGATTCACCCTTTAGTTCATGAGATAATTGCAATTGAATATGGTTATTTTTGTACGCGATCCCTATACCTAACACGTAAACCAATAGTTGCTTGCTCGCATGTCTCGATAAAGGTTCTAAACGGATCTTAGGATTTAAAAATTTAAAAACACACGCGTACGCTGTACTATTGTGGGATTGATGTTTTTTTAAATGACAAACTTTGACCGTTTAGTTGCGGAGATATCGACTTGTGAAAAGTGGTAAGTGTATTCCACACCGAACTCGGGCCTAACCATCTGTAACGGAATGGCAACGCGTACGCTGCAGCCAGCTGATCGGCGCGTAGTCTGGGAACTCGAAGCGTGTTTTTTCCGAGTTCTAGTAATTCTGAGACAGATGTGAAATAAATTTATTCTGCAAACGAATTGAATTTGTTCAATTTATGCATGTATTTGTCTTTGTTACAGCGAATACAATTTAAACTGTCGGCAAGATGTTGTAAATCCACGATGCGACGTCCTTCGACAGCGAATTTTTGTTGCTGATCGTTGAGGTTATGGTTATTCTCATCGCGTTTAGCCGCATTTGCTTGACACATGGCTGCCACAGCTTTCAGTCTTTTAGCAAGCGCCTTTTTCTTGTAAACTTTCCTTTGTATCGCATTTGGGTTGACATTTTCACGCTTTTTTTATTTATATAAAATATCAACTCAACATTTTCGCACGACAAAAGTTATGTGATTCTGATACAAAATCGCTAATATTTCAAGGTTATGGTCTTGCCAGATGTTCAACCTTACGATGTGACCTTTTACATCTGACAATTTCAACCATAACCTCCTGGTGGTGCCATCTTTTGTCAAACGGCGGAGACTTATTTGTACTCCCAATTTAAAATCGGCAAAGTTTGATTGGTAAGGTGACTATACTGGAAAAAATTGAACGATGTTAAAAGTGCGTGGGAGAGAACGGGTGGATCATATTCAAGGCGGTGCTGCATGTTGAGAAAATATCAGACTAGGAGAAGGAAGGCAGCGTTATAAGGACGTTGGTAGGATCGCAAGGCTTCTCTACGGCTGCGCAGTGTGAGACGCGCGTTAGGAGAGTATCACAGACATAGTAAGAACAGGAGAAATATAGAGATTGTGAAGATTGGTGACCAGAGAGAAAAGGGGGTCGAGGTTGCCAGTGCTTCAATGTAACCCCGCGTCCCGTAACTTGCGAGGTGAACAAGCACTTTTCTCTCCCAAAGTTTACAACCGTGCAATACTTAATGAAAAATACGTGTACACACGATGACGCGTATCTCACACGTAACTTCCAACTATGTTCACGGCCGGTATACCGGCTCGTGGTATCGTATGTGTTGTGACTTTTTAATCTTTTTAGGATTTACAGCGACTAGGAACCCTTGTAATGTCTGTTCTTCATGAGTGCTTTGATTTGACATAAAAAATCAGACTGATTAGCATATTTTAACCATCGAAAAAACCGTGATAAACAGCTATTTTTGGACCCGTTAGAATGTGATGATCCCTCAACGTATTAAGGGGTTAGGCTATTGTGAAAATGACGAACGCTCGTTCGCTGCTTGAGGCAACACAAATTGAGGCAACAAAAATAGTTTGATGTGTGTAATTTTATGTGTGGTTTGATGGGCCAGACGTTCAAGAAAAAAAGCCATCTTGCCCATCGTAAACCATATATATATTCAACATTGAACCATCAAGATTTGATAAAAGATTACGAATCTTGGTTGGCGAATGAAGAGGATTGTTGCCAATCTCAATGTCCGCGACGTTGTCGTAATGAGGCAACACTTAATATTAATAGGCATAATTATAAATGACTCAAAATTTCATTCCGAGTTGTATAAAACATTCACTGATGCAGTTCTTTCATAATAATCATCGATAATGTTTTACTTTTTCAAGTTGGTAGTAACACGAAAGCTTTTCTCATTCACGTGAAAATTATAAAAATGCATAATTATATATTTACATTAATGTATAATTATAAAAATGCTTTAATTTTGCTTGCAATGAATATATTTAAGTTTCGCGCGTTCCATCCTCCTCCACGACAACCGAAACCTAGCAAAAATCGGAGCGACGCGTGCCTGAATTTTCGCTAATCATAATCCACTCGATCACCCTCACCGGGCCCCGTTGGCGATCAGACGCGTTATCACCATTTGGTGATTGAAAAATTTCATTATCACCATTTTTAATGTTTCATCAACCGTTAACTATATTTTTAGCAATAACCATGTTGAAAAAAGTTTGGTGCGCTGTAAATAAAAACCTATGCACTATACAGAAAATTTTTTGAATAAAAGTTACAGAGAATTTTATTATTTACGAAAACGATCTCTACTGATTTTTTCGTACGATGCACGGTTCACGAGATATTTGATAAAACGTGTTTGCCAAGATGGCCACTGAAGCTCAAGCCCCCCTCCCCCGGTCCGCCAACTTGAATTTACATTCAGGGAACCCCTCCGAACATTTTCCAACGAGCAAATGAATTCTGTAGAAGATTGCAGAAAAAAGTACCTGGCTCTTGGACTATATATTAGATCATTATTCGGGGTCTGGAATACCGGAATTCCACCACCATCTCAATGGACATTCTCGTGAAGTTCTCTATTACTACCGTGGAGTGACGATGTAGTCCAGTAAAAGAGACGAAAACCAAGCCTTTTTTAGAGTAGAATTAGAATTATTGAAATATTTTTTTTAGACAGAAATTTCAGGTCACAACTTTTTTCCCGCAAAAAATATACAGGAACTGATCCTGATTCGATATATGTCGATTAATTTTTTTAAATACATAAATATTTTGACGATTTTCCAAAGATGTACTGTTTTCGCATCAACGCCGAATTTTCTAATCGTTTTTGTGTCGCTATTTTCAAAGATAGGGGGTTGGACGTCAGATAATTTTATATGTATTTTATTATTCCAAACAACTTTTGTTTGAAACATTTTTTGATCAGGTTATTAATTATTGAGATACGGCGATTTTTAAGTTTTCAACCCCCATTCCTTAGAGTTGGAGCGAGTTGAGGGGCAACATTTCATAGGGGTGACTTTCAGTGCGCAACCATCTAGCTTCAGACAAAAATTCTAATTCTACGCTAAAAAGTGCTGAGTTTTCGTCTCTTTTGCTGGTCTAACGGTTCAACTCACGATTGAACAAAGCATAACGAGAAGTCAGGACAACACGTATTTTCATCAAGATGAGTACCGGGATACGAATTTGTAGGTGGAATTCGTTTGAGACAGATCCTTAATGAAGATGTCATTTGGTCCCGGTCATAAACTTTCCGTAATGGAATGTCTCAAGTGATTGTTGTATTTATGAACTCGCATTGTAAAATAAATTAAATTATTATAAAATATTACAACCTCGTATGCAAATTTTTTGAGGTTAATTGAAAAAAAATTCAACAATCGTCATTTCATTCAACTGGATCGTTGCAACGTCCTTAAGGATATTGGAACACCACTGAGAAGTTTCAAAAACGTCTTTTTTTAATTGGCTTAAGAGATGCTTTGAACCATCCAGGATAAGGAGGGGGAGAAGTTTCGTACCTGTAAAACAAAGGGCCGCAGGCCTTTGTAGGTCTGTGGTGGCAGTGACCCGTGTGCGAGACGTCGACCGTTTTTGTCGGAACACAATTTTTCACAACGACACACAGCATAACTTTTACAATTTTCATTATTTTCACTCCAAATTTGGAGCACATTTTTAAAATAACATTCCAAAGCGAAATACGTACGAGACTTTCCATGAGTTAATTATAACATTAGTTATTAACAAATGGTTGTCCGTTTTTTTCTGTCGAAAATTGAGTTTTTACTTTATATGCTTACCAGTTACACAAGTTCATATTTTCAAAATCCCCTATGTATTTCTCTAGCTATACTCATGTAAAGTAATAAAAATTTTGTAATTTTATTCCAAATTCAAATTTGCGTCTGTTATACTGCGTGACGCAGCGCGTCTCAGATTCAACATGCCTCGCGAGAATGGCTCCAGCGTCACTCTTTTATATAATTTTTTAATATCACATTTTTTTGTTCACCTGAAGATATGACTAATAATATCCTTGAATATTATTATCCTCTTATTTGTCCTTCCACCGAAAAAAATCGCGAAAAATCACTTAAATTTAGACGTTTACAGTGGTGTAAGTCCTTAAACTCGTTTCTCTCGAAACATGTTTTTCAAAACAGTGTACACGATTTCTCAACATCCTATCACACGGATTGACTTGAAATTTGGTATACTTATTCAGTATAATAGTAATTTACTTTGGACCGACGTTTTTCTTAACATTTTTTTTCATTAGTTATTAGCAATAAGTAATGTCGTTTTTCGTCGAATAATCAAAAAAAGGGATTTTTTTTTATGATTGAAACACGATAACGAAAGAAGCTCCGTAAAGTTTTAGCTAATAATCTTTTGTAAGAAAAAAAACACGTTTTTTTTCTTCAGATCAACCGGGTTACCAAAATCAAGTACTCCGTTGAGCTCCTTACATTCAAAGTTCCTTCACGGGATTGTTTATAAGTTCTTCAATTATTAACATTTTTGAATGAAATTTGGTACACAAGGTTAAGGGGTCTGCTCACTTTAGACGCTTAAAAAGGCTATTTTCATGAATTTTTTGATAGGTACACTACCGGCAAAAAGTTTCCGGACAAAAGTTTAAAAGAGTGCCGGAACAGTTTTCTATGCCTTTTCGTCGGTAGTTGACCTAGATCAATTTTAATAAACGGCATTTTAAAGAGGAAGAATTTACCTTCATTTTGCCTTTTTTCAAATAATGTTACGATTTTTTTTACAATTAGCACCCAGAGTTGAAAACGACCATTTTTCGTCGTCTTTTTGTTCCTTTTGTCCATCTATTTCCGGTCAAAGCTCGATTGATCTGAATACCATAACAATAATATAATTAAATTTTTGACTTACATATTATACTTTGGTCTCGTCGAAGAAACCTCCTCTGGCCGAATTTAATTATATTATTGTCATGGTATTCGGATCAATCGAGCTTTGACCGAAAATAGATGAAAACAAAATCTGAAAAAATTCGCGTGAACCCACAAGAAGCAATGTAACTTTTTTGCTGTCTTGAAGTTTTGTTGTAAATCTCGTCGTTTTCGTACTCCGAAGCCATTTTTAAGTTATCTATTTTTTCACAAAAAAACTAAATATTATTGGAAAAAAAATCGTAGAATTTTTTTTTAATCGAAATTGACGCTTAGGCTTCCCCCTTTATGATTTCGGTCGAAGAAACGCGTATCATTTTTTTACTGCAAACGGGGTCCACTCAAAAAGGAACGAAAAGACGACGAAAAATGGTCGTTTTCAAAACCGGGTGCTAATTGTAAAAAGATCGTAAGTTTTTTTCAAAAAAGCCAAAATGAAGGTAAATTCCTCCTCTTTAAAATGCCGTTTATTAAATTGGCCTAGGTCAACTACCGGCGAAATGGCATGGAAAACCGTCGTTTCAAATTTTTGTCCGGAAACTTTTCGCCCGTAGTTTATATATTATAGATATTGATATAAAAATTGTTAGAGTTAAAAAATGCACTTTCGAAATACATTTAAAAAATGATGTATTTATGTAACCCAAACAAACTTCAAACGCGTTTTTCCCGAAACAACGTCTTTTGCCCGCTTGTTTATAAAATCTTTGAAACTATTGATCCGATCCTTATGAAATTTTAACCACATTCTTTACAACTATAGCTATAGCGCATATCAAGGATTTTTTTTATTTTGTTATTTACTAATTTCTTTGTCAAAAACGGTGAAAAGAACACGTTTTTTCGAAAAATGTCCACCATTTTGTTATTTTTGCATACATCGAAAATCGTATGATATGCGCTATAGCCATTGACATACTGAATCTAAAACCGTTTGATTTTTTTGTTTCGGATGATCCATCTCCGAGATTTCATCAACATCGCAGACCTCCATTTTTTAACTACCATCTTCGTCTATAAATAGTGACTTAAATAAATAAATTTTCTTTTTTTAATGTATTTCGCATATGCATTAATTAAGTGGACCAACTTTTATATCAATATCTATAATATAAACCTACCAAAAAATTTCATGAAAATAGCCTTTTTTAGCGTCTAAAGTGAGAAGACCTCTTAATGTACATAACAAATAAATGCCCAAACGATTTTACGTTCATCTCACTTATTCCTTCAAAATTAAATTTTATAAAAAAAATCCTGATTTCCGGGTCGTCACTGTTTCCCAACCCCTTTAAATGTAAACTGTCTCGATATATTTCTACACACAAAATGCTATACGAAATTGATATCCGGCGTAGCGTGGATAAGGAATGCGTGACATCGCATTATTAAAACAGATGTGAAAAAAAAACGTGGAATATAGCAACTCGTAAATTGTTTCGTCATTTTTTAAAATTGCCATGGGACCTGTTCTACCCTAAATCAGGCGGTTTAAATTCCATTACAGCCTGTAGCCGATCTGCACCCAATTATTAACGAGCAGCCGTAAACATAATGCCGTAGAGAACGCTCTCTCGTTAGTTATCTCATTGTGCGACCCGAATATACAATATATATGATAGAAGGAATGAGTTATGCGCGTTATGCGCGTGAGTCACGATGGTATCACGGAGGAACAGCAGCGCCCACCGGGGACGCGTTCGAAGGTTCTCCCGTATTCGGCAGAATTCGCACTCTCCGCTCGCATCTTGTTTTTTTTTCCGTCCAGCTTCGCGATTTACCATCTGCGGTTTATTACACGCATGCTCGTGGCGCGTGTATTCTGGAATTCCAAACCACTTCCCATACGTCGCCCAACATGGCTTGCTCTATTCCACGATCTTCCCTCGCGAGTCACCCGCGACCCTAACTTCGGATCTTACGTTAGATTGGTCCTCGTTCGCTCTGTTATCCTTGGTCTCTATCGACGCGAACTTTCAGGTTGTTTTTTCAAGTCGATTGGGAACGAGTTTCTTTTTGTTCTAGAAATTCCGATACTTGCACATGGGTAGGGGGGATTACAGTCGTTATCGCTCGGATCGGAGGTGGAACTTGCCTAGTGTGGAAGCAAACTTCGGGCACTTGATCTTTATCTATGCTGGATATCAGTATTTCGATAACTGCGATAAAACCCGGACAACGCGTTCGGGCTTGTCCAAAAATGGGGAAGAACAAATATTTGTAGTTTTGATCGAGAGCTGATTTGGTGTTTTTTTTTTTGCTTTTTCCGAGACAAGTAGAAATCGGGTAGAAAAAATGTATGCCCAATTTGAGCTCTAAAGTAATCCTATCGCCAGGCATCAATCCATAAGATTTTCGTAATATTTTTTTTTTGAGCCTCACTAAATATATTAATAATCGTTTCTGTAAAATTTCAGGGTCGGTTATCGAGCAAATTACAGAGAAAAAATATAAAAATTGCGTCTTATTGCGAAGGAATTCCGAGAGAACATAAAAAACCCAATTTCCGGTCGCTACAAAAGTGTACATAATAGTGGGAATCCGTCAGATTCTTAAAAATGATCAGATTTACATACTTAACACTTGTAGTAATCCAATGCTCTCAGGAAAAAATTACGCTTATTGGTTTAATTTTTATGTAATATCAAGTTTAATTTGAACTTGCCATATTGGATTTATTACCACCTGCTGCGATAAAGAGACGTGACAGCAAGGCAACAGCTGACTGTAGTCCTAACCTCATCTCATTCATTCGAATTTCCACACATATTTCATTTTTTACCGACATATTTTGCCGGCACAAATTTTCCACGCTTTTTACCGGTCGTGGCCCAAATACAATGCTTTATATTTCCCAAACCTGACATTGTTTTGACAGATCACCGTTGAGCATCGAGGTCGAACTCGCCTGGTTGAGTAAAAAGAGACGGAGATAGAACCAATGTTGCCAAATATCGAACCTAGAAATACTGTGCGAATCGTTGGAATAACAATTTTTTTTTCTAATTAAATGTGAACAGTCATTAAGCAGTTTACACATGGAAAATTTTAGTTATTACAAATTATTTTTTTTGCATATGTTAAAAATATAAATTGTACTAGTCTCAAGCATGATCTATGGTATGACTGATGTAAAGCGATAGGACTACCCCAACTTCAAATGGCAGCTGGATTTTTTCTCCCGTTTGATTCACGCGGGAAAGTCACTCCCCACATTCGAACTCGAATAACTCAAGGCTCTCAAATCGTATTTAGAACGATAAATACATTTTTAAACATCAAATCATTTGTAAAAATTATTTCTCGTGAGAGACAATATTTTTCAAATTAAATAAATGTTTCGAATGATTGAATATGAATAATATGATCCGTATTATTATTTTTAGGTTATTTATAACGTTAAATATTTTTCAAATCTGACTGAACACTGTTAGGGGTCTGCATAAACTTGAAACCTCAAAGGTACGATTTTTTCCCTATTGCATAGTTTTATAGCCTGGGATCCTCACTTTAATTAGCAACAAGGGTTTATGAAAATTCCAAAAATTGACCTACTTTTGTGAAGAGTCAGCCAACTGCGATACAGATAACAGCCCCGCTGCGGTTTAGCCTTCTTCTTTTGCATTTTTTCAAAACTTCGTTTTTAATAATGGTGTAAAAAAAGATTCTTTTTATCGCGATATCAAAACTTTTACACAACCTTCAGCGTATTGAAAAACTGCTTTTTTTATTTTCGACACGCATCCATACGTTTTCCGAATCGCTGAAATTAGACTGAACCAAATTTTACCCATCGCTAATTGTGTTAAAAATATATTTATGAAAAATTACGTACAAGGCGGGTAGAAATCACGATTACTGGATACATAACTAAAAATTGTTGCAGTGTATCCGAAAACGAATCGTTTATAAGATATATCAAGGTCAAGCCGGTAGGGGGGGTTCTCTATTCGGAATATTTACCGAACAATCATATTGAGATTTTGCATTCTCGAAAAGAAAATTGCATTTTCGAAAAATATTTTTATTCGATAGTATCACCTTTTACCTATGCCTGAAAATTTCATTGAAATATTCCCAACATTGAATGATCTACAGCTTCTAACAGTAGGCCGGGTGAGCCGTAGCAGCACCATACTTCAAACTTTGAACGCGTTTTTCTCAACACTGTTTTCAAAGTCGGTGGACATGATACCTCGAGAACCACTCGATGGATTATTTCCAAATTTACAGAAGATACGATAAAAAACATTTAAAGGTCGTTGATGATCTCACTTTTAAAAACATTGATGTTCATTTTTCAATAGTTACGTAAAAATGACAACTTTTTTCCTAGATTTTGTATGCTCGATTTTCAATTCGTCGCGGCGTTATTAAAAAAAATTATTTTGAAAATGGACGATCGTTAACGACTCGTATTTATTGTTAACTTGGATAACCCGTTCGGTTTTTAGATTTAAGATGGACCGTACAGGCTGGAGAGTGTCCACCGCCAAACATCGCGAAAAATATTTCATCATCTGCCATGTTTTTGTTACCTTTAAGTACTTTTGGTGATTTTTTTAGGCTCTCGTTATATGTACCTTTGTGCTTAAAAAAAGTGTTTCTTTCCAACCGTTTCCCAGAAAAAAAATCGACATTTGGCCATTTGTTTCGGGCCTCTAGATAGGTGTAGCCCCTTAAATGCCCCTTTCGAAGCTGTGACGGTCACCTTCGAGAATGTTTGACCAGGTCTACAGACCATTCTGGAGCTCAAGGAAGCAATTGGATGCACCATTAAGGCCGGAGCCTGAATTAGATATTGATATTTCCGCCTATTGAAAACGTTGAAGCGCGTTTTCTCCAGTCTTTTAAAATTATTTTTATAGCACGTTAAAGTGTTTTTTCAAACACATTTTCTTTTCAAACCTGAGAAAAGTTATAATTTCACGATTTTTTCAGCTTTTTCTTTATTCACCCAGAAGAAAAATATATGACAATTTAAAATTTTATTGGTTTTTTGTTCCAGTCAAGAATTACGAGCTGCAACTTTCCCGTCGATTGGGGATTGCAGTGGCAAGACGGCACATGGAATAGGCTGATAAATCTGCAGTCATTTATTGTTTCACGTTGAAACATTTTTTTACACATTTCAAATATACATGAAACGACACCTCAATGTTTACTGGGTCCACTTGTTTTTTTCACTTCGAAAAAAATTCCCGAAAAAAGGCTATTTGCACCTTCTAATTCAGGCTCCCAACTTAAGGGGATGGTAGGGGTTTCAGCGTGAAAAAACACGTTTTTGCGAATTTTTTTCATCTATATGGATAGAGGAAATTTATTGAAACGTTTCGTACATTGTTAAGTGTCATTTCAGGAACATACCGTGAAATTTGCACGCAAAAATATCCACAAACAAGCCGGTGCCGCGTCTTTTCTCGAAACCACTTTTTCAAAGTCCGTGTTCACTGCCATTTGAAAACTACATGACCGATTTATTTCAAACTTGGTACACACTTTCTACATATGAAATACCTCCCCCCAACGGTTAGTTTGAAATTTGTTTTTACATTGAGGGGGTTTTCCACCCCCAAAATGGCGGAATTTTTCGTGAAAAATAGCACTTTTCACTTTACATGACCACCAAAAATTTAGAAATGAAAAAAAAAAATTATTAATGATCGTTGGGGGGAGGATTTGATGATGCTTTGACTAAATTTTAATGGTACTTGATTTCAGATAATTTCTAGCTGAGATACAGTGAACACCGCAAATCGTGTTTTTCCAAAGGCGTTCTTGGAAAAGCTTTGTCACCGGCTTGTTTGTAGATATTTTCGCGTACATATTTCACGGAATGTTCTTGAAATGACACTTAACAATGTACAAAAGGATTCAATAAATTTACTCTATCCATATAGATGAAAAAAATTTGCAAAAAAGTTTTTTTTTCACGCTGAAACCCCTACCTTTCCCTTAATGAAATAAGTCCGCAATTATGCCAGAATGTTAATGAACATTACGTCAACAGAGTGAACGTTTGCAAGCAGGAACGAGGCGGCCGTTTATCAGATATTGTGTTCCACACATAACCTCCATGGTTGCGCCTTAAAAAAAATATTCGTACTTGTCAAATAAATAATTCGTTTTATTAATAAATTAAAACGTCACGTCATTTTGAGACACCATATACATCTCTCAACAATCAAAATAAAAAATTCTAGACGGACTTTCATAGCTAAGAACTCTCACAAGAAATTTCAGCGATAAAAAAATAATAATTTTCATTGCGTTGAAACTTCAATCCCATTGGATCAGGCTTTGCTGCCATTCGGCGAGCACTCTCCATATACCGGACACTATCATTATTGTTATAGCGGAAAAAAAAGTTTGTGGAGAGCTCGTGATTTCCTCTTCTGGATTGGCGGATAAGGCTATTTTTAGAACGTGAACAAACGTTGCCTTCTTCAACGTCGATTCCTCGGCATCACGGCCCCTTTCGAAACTCGTGCCCTACAAACACCGACTAGAATCATTTTTTTTCTCCTTCGTTCCTTATTATTCGAGCATCCGCATGTGCGCTATGATCGCTGATCCCTGGCGGGCAAGAGAGAAACTTGTGCGGACGTTTGAGCGACCTCAACGCGAGAGAGGAAGCGGAAAAAAGTGTCTCGTTTAGCAGTAAATTCCATGTAGGTCCGATAAGAGCCCGCACTTGCGGTTCCAATCTTTACGTGTACCCTGTGGGCTCGAAGTGCCGAGTGTGCGTGTGTGGTTTCGAGTCTCCGGCCGCACTTATTGTGGCTCAGACATTTTTTTCTTTGCCCTGTACCTATGCAAACCAGAGGAGACCGATTTGAACTTCGCGAGAGACTTTGCGTGCGTGGTGTTCAACGCCGGAGCCTGAATTGGAAGGTCCGAAAAATCGTTTTTTTCATTGCTTAAATCGATAGATAAACTATCCAAGAATATATTTACAAAGTTACAGAGGCCAATTGTAAATATTTTCGTAGATACAAGGCCAAAAGCAGAGAAGCGATTAATATTTGATATTGATATTTCCTCCTATTGAGAACTTTGAAGCGCGTTTTCCCCAGTTTTCATTTTCACGATTTTTCCAAATTGGCAGGCGTGGTAGCAAGAAAAACTAAACGACCTATTGAATGAAACCAAAGTTTATTTTATACAGAATGAAAATATCTTCTAAGTGAATTGAAAAAGTCGTTGAAAAAGTCTTTTTAAATAATTTTTATAGGACGTTAAAGTGTTTTTTCTAACACATTTTTTTTCAAACCCGAGATAAGTTATAATTTCACGTTTTTTTCAGCTTTTTCCTAATTAACCCAGAAAAAAAACATATGACAATTTAAAATTTTATTGGTTTTTTTGTTGCAGTCAAGAATTACGAGCTGCATCTTTCCCGCCGATTGGGGATTGCAGTGGCAAGACGCACATGGAATAGACTGAAAAATCTGCAATCATTTATTGTTTCACGTTGAACTTTTCTTTATACATTTCCAATATACATGAAAGGACACCTCAATGTTTACTGGGTTCACTTGTATTTTCCCTTCTAAAAAAAATCCCGAAAAATCGCTTTTTTGGACCTTCTAATTTAGGCTCCCGCCTTAAGGAAGGACACCACTGTGATAGCCCATTTTCAACCGTTTTCTTTGGATTTTTTTTAAACGCAATGAAATCCATGGTCGAAAGAACTTTTAGGCTTTTTCAGGTATACAGGTGGGGCATTTAACGTGACCACCCCAAATATCTCAGTTGCCTTTAGAGTGACGACAAAAATGTCAGGACGTAATTTGATTGATTTCGAAGGGCTGATACTGTGGTGAAAAATTCATTTTTGTCAAGGTCATAGTTTCTAGGTGTTTTACGACTATGATATTATTTTAAGGTCATGATATCATATGTCGTGGGATTTGTCTGAATATCAGCTACAGCGTCTTAATAAATCAAAAACATGTTCCCATTTAAAAAACCATTGATGACCTTAAGAACGCAAAAACTATGACCTTGACAAAAATGAATTTTCCACCATTGCATCAGCCCTTCGAAATCAATCGAATTACCTCCTGACATTTTTCCGTCAGTCTAAAGGCAACGGAGATATTTGGGGCGGTCACGTTAAATGGTCCACCCTGTATCTTGAAGTATGTACAAAAACATTATTTGTCAAAAGAATACAAAATGGCGGCGCACGAGTCGCTGTAGTACTATTACTTTTTAGCCAACTCTGAAATATTTTCATTCATTATACTAGTTCAACAGTCAAGTACGGGGGAAAATTGAAAAATAATGAAAAAAGAAAATAGAGACGAGTTTGAAAATAGTTTGTTTTTTCGACCATAAATTTCATATAAAAAGTCATATATTTTTGACAATTTTCTATTAATTGAAAAGAGCGCTCGTACTCAACTGTTAAAGCAACCTAAGAAGCTGTAGTTCAAATTTCAAGTCGATCGGACGAAAATTGTTCGAGATCTGCCGCGTGCCGATGTCAAAAGTACCGTTTTGGGAAAAACGTGTTTGAAGTCAACGGTTTTACAGACGCGAGAGTTAGTGATATTTTTTTCCGTAATCTAATGCCATCAAACCAGGTACAAAATAAAACTATTTTTAGTCGGTAACTTTTTCCCCACAGATAATACGCGTACAAGAGTCGACAACTGCGGCTACCGCCGTAGCATTCCCGAAGGCGCTTTTCAGCTAAAAAAATGGCTCAAAAACAACTTTAAAACTGTTTTTTTTCAGCTATAAACGAATATGCATCATATTTTTGAAGGTTCGAAGGCATTTTTTAAAGTGTTTCCAAAAATCGAATTTCGAAAAAATTTCAGTGGTGTCCTCGTTTAAGAAAGAGAAAGATCAACTAGAGTTACTATCATATAGGGTAAACCGACCAGTGAACGGACGAATAACGGCATTGTAGGATTCAGATGGACTGTAATATGAAAGTATTATGAAAACTAATTTTTGAATTGCTATAGCTAACAAAAATTTTTGTTCTGTTAGTAGTAAAAAATATTCGAAGTAATTGCTACAAATAATATTCGATATAACGATAACGATTTTTTAGGCAAATTTTTGAAAAGTGATCAATTTGCCTAAAAAATCGTCAGATAATTGTTAATAACAAATGAACTATGCAATATAAAAAAAAATCCTACGTACTTCCATAGACAATGTATTTTTCAAGATATATTCAACATTTCAAGTGAATCGGTTGAAAATTGTCTGAGTTATGTTTCCGGCCAACTTAAAAAATGCAGTTTTGAGATAAACGCTGCACAGCCACAATGTCCAAATTAATCGCTTCAAAAAATTATTGTATACAGTCACAGATATGTATGATAAACACCCTTTTTTGTAATCTCCATTTATTTTGTAGTTTTTCTGAAAAAAGAATCCCCAAAAAGCATATTTTTTCGGCCTCTAGAGTGGTCTAACCCCTTAATGGACGAAATTACCAGTGAATGGACACTGGCTAGTAAATGGACGTGTAGGATGAACGCTGTAAAGGATAACGATTTATTGTTTATTTTTATTAAATGCTAGACTTAGAAATCAATGTGTTGCATAAAAATTATAGTATTCTTGTACATATGTGTATTATATTTGTTATTACGATTTCGTAGAAAATTCACAAAGCTTTTCTCCATCTTAACGTGACATTCTCAAAAAAAACTACCAAAGTTTAGTTCGACAGCGCAATAGAAAAATACATTTTGTAAAAATTTAAAAAATAAATGTAATGATTTTATAAGAACAATTTATGAAATGTACATTGTCATATCTCAACAGTGATTAATTTGGCAATTTCCAGCAAATGAGCCAAATTGTTTGCTTCGCTTTGAGAATTATTAGAACAATGCCTTTATGCCCATTTGCTGGAAAGAGGTCAGAACACACCACCAGTGAACAAACATGTCTAATTCTGATCTATCATTACGAATTCATAAACAATTTTTGCATAATATCAAAGACTAATTCCATCTCAAGTAATGGAAGTAATACTTACCCGCAAAACTTATAAAAACTATTCTTTTCGCCTTTGGAACACCTACTGTGCTATATCCGTATCGTAACCGAGTTGCGCGATGTGCAAGTACCACAAACTAAAAATTTCCGTGTGTCGTGAAAATTCGATATTTATCGGAGAAATCGGTTTAAAGACATCTGTGATCGCTTTTTGCTAAATTATAGTGATGCGAGTTTTTATCGACAATTCGTATTCTTGACTTATTTTATATATGCATCAGCTCTCGTCCATTCACTGCGGTCTCCGTCCATTCACGGTCGGTTTACCCTATATTTCTGACGAGGGATTCGTTGCAAATAGCATCTGAAGAAAAATAATCAAACGCGTTCTGAAAGTGCATCCTTCAGTGATATCAGCTCCGGACAGTATTCACCTATCTAGAACATTACATCACTGCGTATTCAGGTCCAATATTTCATTCCGAAAACAAGTTTCGAAATTCTTTGGTAGAGAATGTCCGTCGCAAAAATCATTGGATGACCTTAAACTTTAGCGTAGCAATCTGAGCGATGACGTGCGAAAATCTATGAATGTTGCTTGCCAAACCAAAACACCCAATTTTTTTAAAGGCGTTACATCTGAGTAGGAAAAATGTTCGACCGCTTCTTTTTATTGGCTTGAGTTATGTATAAATGTCACAAGAATTAAATACAAAAGGATGCAAAACAAAAAAATGTTATTTTTTTTTAATTTTTGGAGCTCATTTTTCGAAGCGCTTCTGAGCGCTCTGAAAAGACGAAACAGTCGGTGAAAACAGCAATTCGGAGTAGCTTAGGCCAGTCGCTTTACAGAAAATGTATAACCGCTTAACAACTAAAGACCAACTATCAAAATACCTTCGTGAGTACACGCAGAATTTAAATGAGAGCTTCCATTTCGTCGTGTGGACAATAGCTCCTAAATCAGTTTTGAAACTTTAAGGGATCACACCACTCTAGGATTTTGGAAACATCGTTTTTTTTTTGCTTGAAAAATTCTTTGCGGTCATAAAAACAATATTCAATTGGTCCTGTAGTGATTTTTTTTTAAACGTTTAATTATCCACTTTGTCGCAGCGCCTCGGACTTCTTTCAGGCGCCTCGTACAACTTTAAATACGTTTGAGGAGGTTGCTCAGTTATCGCGAAATCGTACGAATTTGCTAAAATTTATTGCGAATATTTGCGAACAGATGTTACGACTCCGTGTAAAATTTCAAGTACTTCGTCTGCGTGATTGTTGAGCAATTAGTTATTGAAGTTAGGCTCTTATACACGGGCGACATAGCAAGAGCTTCATGAGAACTCCAATACGACTGTCGCAAAATACTAAAAATAGGAAGAATTGAATGGGAATAGGCGAAAAAAAACTTGAGATTTTTATGAATAATTTCAGCAAAGAGTACAGCGTTTTGTCTGTCTCGTTATCGAGATATTCGTGAAATAAAACAGGAAATTTAACCTGACTCGCGTAAAACGATAAATCGTAATCGTAAAATTTTACGTTCGCATAATTTAACCAATTCAGACATTTGCTTAATGTTTTTCAATCAAAATAAAATATTAATATTTTAACGAATAATGTACTTAAAATGAATATCGAATATGGTGAAAACAATAAAATAACATATTTACTCAATGCAAATTTTATTTGAATCAAACGAGCGAAATTCAATTTTTCTCGTGTACTCGAATCAACAATATTCATGTTATAAATTGAAACGCTTTTTTCGTTCGTTGCAGAAATTGCAGAAAAAACAATATATCCTTTGAATGAAAAAAAACTTTCAATTTTATCATGTTATTGAAGTCAATAGCGTTTTTTTTGGACTAATAAATCCCATTATTTACACCGACAATTTTACAATCGAATCAACGAAATTTCATTCAATAACACCAATGATATTGGATCAATGATTTTTTTTCTCAGCGACATATTTACTAGCTGACATTTATTTATTTTACGTAACGGAAAATTTGATTATTCACACGGTGCCCGTGTTTAAGCATATGCGTCCCCCTCTTGCCTCGTGCCCCGCAAAGACCCTGAACAGCCTGCTTAAGATAGCAAAGCCAAACCATCTACACCAAAGTTTCAGAAGCATTGGCCTTCGGCTCACTAGTTCATGGGCCAGCCGGTGCCCATGCTAAGCGGTCACCGCTCCGAGTATCGGCCATGCTCAAGGCTGCTCAACTCGAAGTACCGCCGGAGCTGAACCTCGACCGCCCATCCACCAATCTCGGTTTCATGTAAATTATAATTCAATGCAAATGGAATTCCCATCGCGGAAATGTTTCGTAACTTGTGACGCTTATCGTCGCATCGCTATGCTGTGCGTAAAGTGCAACGTTCATTAATTTTCTTTGCATTCTTCGTAGCCACTCGAGTCGAGGAGCTTCCTATATAAAGAAAGAAAAATATACACAACAAGACATCAAGTCAATAGATATTATAGACACACGGCACGTAAAGCTTTCTCCTTCTCGAGAGCAGATAAGCGAGAGGCTCTTTTTGGTACAGTTATAGCGCATTGTCTAGGTTATATCGCGTGCGAACGTGGCTCCCTCTCGCGACCTCGCGTCGCGCTAAGCAAAATGTAACAACGGTATCGCGGATTAGTTCTTCGCTAGAGGCTTTATACGTACCATCCGTTATTACGTACGTAAGGAGAAAACGTGACAAAGCCCGAAAGGCAAAGGGGAAACAAATCGTTGCGCGAATCGTAACGTTCCATCGAGGAGGCGTCAATTTGTCGACACAAACTTAAGGCGGGATATACATTTACAACGATCAAAAAAACGATTTCTTTTTTATCTTTAAACGATAGAACTATACATGTAGAATACTTTCCCAAAGTTTCAAAGCGAAATTCGAAAAACATCCAACCTTACAGCCCGTCAACGCTGTGCCTCACCGCTCGGATTCGGAGCGGGCGTGAACTTCAAACGCGTTTTTCTCAAAACTGCATTATCGAAATTGGCGTGCAGAATTACTCAAAAGCTATTAAGCCGATTGAGTTGAAACTTGGTAGAAATGTTGATAATATTGGTACCTTCTACTTGGAGAGAATTTTTTTTGAAAAGTTGGAAATAAAACTACTTTTTTCATCCACATTTTACAGAAATGTTGATTTGTTTGTTGTAAATGCGTGCCATTTTTTTTAAATTTGCATATTCTTCATTTTAATTACCGTCATATAGAAACTATATATGTTCTAACTGAAAAAATGTTTAAACTTTTTTGCAAATGAAAGTCTACGGGAAACTGACTGCACGCCGATTCGCAACTCCCGCGGCGACCTTGCTGTAACACTCTGCCACAGCTCCGTCATTTTGATGATGAATTCATTAAAAAAAAATTGTTTCGTATACTTAAATATACTATTAAAGTATACCTAAAGTGTGATAATAGTAGAATTATTTCTTAGTTCAAAAAATCCCTCAATATTGCTTATTTTTTTCTTGTCTAAATGTATATCCCGCCTTGAGGCGAGATATACATTTAGACGAGAAAAAGATTAAGCAATTTTAAGGGATTTTTAAAACCAAGAAACCATTATTCTACATTTGTCAAACTATAGGTATACTCTAGTAGTATATTCGAGTATACAAAACAATTTTTACAAATTCATTTATCATTTAAATGGCGCAGCTGTGGCAGAGTGTTAAGGGGTCTTCTCACTTTAGACGCTAAAAAAGGCTATTTTAATTTTTTTTATAGGTTTATATTATAGATATTGATATACAAGGTGTTACGCTTAATAAATACGCCGTCGAAATACATTTAAAAAAATGCATGTATTGATGTAACCCAAACAAATTTTAAACCCGTTTTTCTCGAAACAACGTTTTTCGACGGCTTGTTGATAAAATCTTCGAAGCTACTGAACTGATCCTTATGAAATTTTAACCACATATTCTTTACAACTAAGTATGGATTGACGAGAATTTTTGTTTTTGTTCTAGGTAAAAAAATTGTGGATGCTAAATGTCACGCCGCGGAGCGCCTAAAAAAAGATAACAAAAATAAATATTATCAGTCGGCCATTTTATAAATCGAAAAAAAAATTCTAACAGCTTGATATTCATACTAAATAGATGTGTAAATAACTTTCTGAGTGAATCACTTTTTCATGTGAAACAAAATGTTAAATTCGCACATGATTTTATACCCGTTACTGTGGCCTAACCCCTTAATATCTGCTAAGTGAATGTTACCACGGAGCTGAAAAAATAGGTACGGTTCGACTAATTATCGGACTAACCCTTGGTACCGTGAAAATAAGGATTCACCGTACTGTTATAAAATTATTAATGTTTTTGATAGCGAATTTGTGCGAAAATCAAGCACACAAAATATTAGACTGTGCAATCATGCAACGTCGTAGACGGCACAAATACATTTCTAGACATTTCTAGGCAAACACAAAATAACGCGAATTTTTTTAGATACATACATTTTTTTCAGAATATCGGCAAATTATTGAAGTTTTTGCTTTTTTGTGACTATAGACAGTGCACACTTTTTCTTTCCAGCGAAATTTTATTTACACGGACCGATATTCATTTTTGACAACTCCTTGGGCCGCATATTGAGGTTACGAACGGGGCGCATATATCTCTAACTTCGCAACACTTCTGCCAACCTGGGCATTCGAATATACCACGATTTACGACGTTGCCAATTCGTTTCGCGTTAATTGAGCGAGAAAAAGTTATAGAAAATAATTATACAAAGTAATGAAAACACTTAACGTAATCACCGAATGTTCAAAAATGCATATTTTTACAAATAGATGTAGAAAAATAGTTCGAAAACGCACGTTTAATTTGACGATTATTTGAAAGCTAACAGTTGGTAACGGTCAATCGGCTCCGTGCATGAGTATAGGGCGCTCCTCTCGTACTTCACCCCCGACGGCTAAGCCCCATAACAACCTTTCAAAATGTGTAAAGATACTTGAAGATACGCAGAATAAACGCCACTGAGCGGAATTTTTCATGCTATCAACCGGGTATCCATAGTAAATTCACCTCTCTTTCGGGGGCGAGTTTCCTTCGAGTTCTACTCGAATCCCTCACAACTCGTATATTCGACAGGACCCGCTGTCTGAATTTTTATCATCCGCACACCGGAAAAACACCATCATTCTATTATAAACTTCTCCGAAGCAAACAATTCACAGAACATCGGAGGGTACTCTTGCCCGAGACGTTCGAGTCATTAGGTACAGTTGTACGCATCCGCGTGTGTATTTGTGTAAACACAGTTACGTTATCGATTCTCTCGAGTAGGCTATGAAAAGCGCCCGTACGCAGGAGACAGCCAATTAACATCTTTGTCAACATAGCGGGACACAATAGCAAACTCGATAAAAACGTTCGTTCGTACAGCTTCTTTTGACTTTTGATCAAACCTGTAGAACGGAACGGAATATACCTACGACGGTTGAAGAGCGCTTGGTCAACGGTTTTTACGAGCCAGGGCCTTCCCCTTCCCATTTTTTTTCGGAGAACCTGCTCTTCACGGCAGTCCCAGACGAACTATCGTTTTTTTTCCTCCTTCGTCTTTTTAAGGGGTTAGGCTGTTGTGAAAATGACGAACACTCGTTCGTCGCTTGAGGCAAGTTAAATTGAAGTTCCTCTTCCCGGAATCGCAGGTTGTAGGTAACCTTATGATTACAATGATTGAACTGATAGTAAAACTTTAAGGGATACAATCACTCTAGGATTTTGGAAAAATCGTTTTTTTCTGGCATTAAAAATACTTTGGGGTCGTGAAAACAATATGCAATTGGTCCTGTCGATTGGACTTATCGATTTTGCCGCAGCGCCTCGGACTTCTTTCATGCGCCTCGTACAACTTCGAACGCATTTTTCTCGAAACCACTTTTTTCAAACTGGGAGGACGGATTACTCGAACACCTTTGCTTACAACCACCGTAGCTTCACAATACATTCTCTATGGGAGTACGTAGCCGGTTTTTGATTAAGGCCTTAGGCCACAGTTACGGATATAAAATCATGTGCGAATTTAACAATTTTTTTCGTATGAAAAAGTGATTCACTCATAAAATTAATTACACATCTATTTAGTATGAATTATAATAACATTTTTTTTACACCCTAATATGCGTTAAATAAACCCTCTCAAAAGAAATCCTATTACTTTTTTCATACTCCGAAAATAAATTTTCAAAGTAAGGTCTTATTTTCTGCCGCTAGAGTGGTGTTATCCCTTAAGGTAGTACGAGCGCGCAATCTTGATTTCTATAGATTTTGTTCAAATTTTAACCAGACATTGTTCATAACATTATGCATGTTGGAGTGAAATTTCAGAACAGTCGACTATTTAGATTGGGAGGTAATGGGTTTTTAAATTGCAACTTTTAACACTGCAGGGTCCGCATTGAAATTTAGACAGAATAATTTTGCGTAATAAATATTTGTCTCCTATAATAAGAAGACATATGGCAACACCGCATCGTTCCACGTATCCAATGACGTGAGTTTGCGCGGCATATTTAAAATGATACTGCAACACAAATTTTTATTTGGAATTAATTTTTAATCGAAAAAAGTTCTTAATTATTTATGAATGAACCAACACTTCTATTTGTTAATGAAGATAACATAAACAATATAAAATATTAATATTTATAATGCAATTTTTTTTTACATTTTTTACTTTGGGAACACGATAATTATTTTTTTCTCGAAATATTGAACAATACCTGTCCTGCGGTGTTGCCTGACGGATATATCTTCTTATTATAGGGGACAAACATTTCTTACGGAAAATTATTCTGTCTAAATTTTAATGCTCACTATCTTCCAATCTAAATAATCGACTGTTCTGAAATTTCACTCAAAAATGCATAATGATATGACCAATGTCTGGTAAAAATTTGAACAAAATCTATAGAAATAAAGATTGCGCGCTCGTACGGCCTTAAGGGGGGCGGGGGGTGCCTTTAGGCGAGGAAAAAATTCGCTGACTTTTGTTATTTTTTTTTAAAGGAAAGATTTCTCCATCATTTTTGGGATTTAGGGTATGTTTGATTACGACTTCTAGCTGTTACGTGGTATTTTTTTTATTGGTCTTTAGCAATGGCGGAGGTATAGCACGGTCTTCTAAATTACATTTTCAAAACTGGCGTTACGTATCGCTAAAAAACCAACCGGCTGATTCTGATGAAATTTGGTATACATCTTTCTAACCTTATTGTCGAAAACATGAACCTATATGTTCTTGAAAATTGAAAAAAAAAGAATTTTTTTTTATTGCGAAATGTAGGCATTTTCTTTTCGGAAAATTCAATCTTTTTCTTTTAAAGCGTACCATTTCATCGATTTTCCACATTTCTCACTTTTCCTTGGTTCATATTCTGCGTATGAGTGTTAATGAGAGAAACATCGTCGTTGGTTTTTATCAATTTAATTCCTGCAATTTAATTCCGGTCACGTCGTCTGAAAACATCCGCCGCAACCTGTTTAGAAGACCGTGCCATACTTCCGGGATTTTTGAAGATTGATAAAAACAATCTTTCCTTTAAAAAAAAATTATAAAAATAAGCAGTTTTTATTCTCGCCAAAGGTATCTTCTCGTCCCTTAAAATGCGTTTTTCTCGAAACTGTGTGTTTTCAAAACGGGGTACACGATTTCTCGACATCTGATAAACGAATTGACTTGAAATTTGGTACACTTATTCAGTGTTATACTAGTTTAGTCTTGACCGAAGTTTTTCATAACTTTTTTTTCATTATTTATAAACAATGTAATTTAACCTCGAAAAGCGAAAAAATATTGGTTTTTTTTTTTCGATGATTGAAATACGATAACAAAAAAGGTGTATCAAGTCTGATTGTTAGCCAGTATTATCTAGTTTAGGAAAAAAAGCGTTTTTTTTGTTACAGATCAAGCGGGCAGCTAAAATCGATCAAAATTTTGGGTAGCCGTAATCAAGTACACCGTTGAGTGTCACGTTCGAAGGTCCTTCACGACATTGTTTATAACTTCTTTAATGATTAATGTTTTTCTATGAAGTTTGGTACACAATTTTGTTAATCTACATAAAAATGAATGTCCAAACGATTTTTCAATCATCTGACTTATTCCTTCAAAATATATATTTTTTAATAACCTTGATTGTCGGGTCGTCACAGTAGCCAAACGCCTTAAGACCGGAGCCTGAATTGGAAGAATTAAAAATCGTTTTTTCTTACTGCAAACAAACAAAATCGATAGATAAACTATCCAAAAATATATTTACAAAGTTACAGAGGCCAATTGTAAATATTTTCGAAGATACAAGGCCAAAAGCAGATAAGCGATTGATATTTCCTTCTTTTCAAAACTTTGAAGCGCGTTTTCTCCAGTTTTCATTTTCACGATTTTTCCAAATTGACGGGCGTGATAGCAAAAAAACTAAACGGCCTATTGAATCGAACCAAAGTTTATTTTCTTCAGTATGAAAATATCTTCTAAGTGAATTTAAAAAGTCGTTGAAAAAGTATTTTTAAATATTTTTTACAGCACGTTCAAGTGTTTTTTTAACACATTTTTTTCATACTTAAGAAAAGTTATAATTTCACGATTTTTTTAGCTTTTTCTTAATTCACCCAGAAAAAAATTATGTGACAATTTATATTTTTGTTGGTTTTTTGTTTCAGTCAAGAATTACAAGCTGCATCTTTCCCGGCGATTGGAGACTGCGGTGGCAAGGCGCACATGGAATGGGCTGATAAATCTGCAGTCATTTATTGTTTCATGTTGAAACGTTTTTTTTATACATTTCAAATATACATGAAAATATACCTCAATGTTTCCTGGGCTCACTTGTTCTTTTCGCTTCTAAAAAAATTCCCGAAAAACGCTTTTTTTGGACCTTCCAATTCAGGCTCCCACCTTAAGGGGAGGTACCCGAGTAAACGGCGAGAAAAACCGGTAAACTTCGGGAATTTTTATCTCAAAAACTAATGTTTCGATTGGATCCGGTTTTTTTTATTGGAAAAGATGTACATTGAGGTATGTTTAGGAATTTTTTTAAATAAATTCGTTGACTGGAAGCGATTCAAACGCAATTATCTCGAAGCATAGTTTTCAAAGTCGGTGCCAGATGTATCTCGAAAACGGCTTGTCTGATTATGTCCAAATTTGGATATAATATTCTTCGATAGTTTTTCTCGTTCGCCACGTAGGATTTTTTTGAAATTTTTATTTTTGACGGAATTGCGACCATTTTCATTTAACATTTGTTTTTTGTTCGGAATTTCCGACGATTTTGGATTGCATACACATTGCGTAAAAAGCAATGGTTCACCTTTGCAAAAAGCATTGGTACCTTTTGAAACTGCACATTTTTTTATCACTCTCTACGTACGCGTACATTCAGCGTGTCTTCTTCCTTAATTCTCGTCAAATTAGTATCGCGCGCGCGCGTTCGGCCAAGCGTGACTTTTGATCGATGAGCAAACCTCGAAAAATTACACTGCTCCGCGTGTTTGCCGAGTTCTTTCACGATTTTGTCATCGCGTCGAGTATCGTCGATGACGTTATGCCGTGCGATCGGGGGTGGGGGCGAAAAAAAAACTTTCTTCAGTTTCATTCGATTACGCAGTCGCGAGCCAGAGAAGCCGATTTTTTTTCGCTCATTTAGTACGGTCATCGAATAATTCGCGTATTCATCGCGGCTGTACATATGCGGCAAAAAGTTCTCTCGTGAAAAAAAAATCCTCTTATCCTCACCGTAGCTGGAAATTATACACGCGTAAGTAAGAACGTTGAATAGTCGAGAGACTTTCCGAGTAATCTTTGATCGGCGAATGCGACAAGCGCGCTACCCTACGGTCGTGCATAAAGTGGCACTTGATCATTTTTTCCATACGTAAAGATCGAAATACTTCGTACTTTCGAGATTTTTTTAATATCCATCGAGTCCCGATACATTTTTTTGCAAGCGCGATAGTATCGCTGTGGAAATTCGGATGAAAAGCGAAATTCACAAAAAGTCCGAGTATGGTGCAGTTGTTTATCGGAAATGTAAGGGGAGGTCGCGTAGGGGCGGATTTCGGCCGGGCTCACTGGGTCAAACTGGAGCCGGAAGGGAGGCTGCGGGGCGGCGGAAGGTGGGTGACTAGGTCAGGGCTAAAATTTTCCATCCAGAAGAAAATATCGTACGTTCAAGTAAAAAAAAAATCGTCATCGGCGAGTATTCGAAAGACCGTTAAAATCGAGTCTTATCAGTCTGTAAACACTTCTCTTGAGTTTCGTCAACAATAAATTCGATTTAACGCGCACTTACAAGAAAAATGAAAATTGTACGAAGAAAAACTTCGAGGATGTTTGTAATATTGCAAAGTTGAGGAAAACGTATGTATTGTCGATCGAGTTTCTTTTTAGTTCTAAAGGCTTACCTTGCGCTGTGCTTCGGCGGCGAATCCTGACTTCGTAGCCCTGTTGCAAGCCATATTTATTATATTATGTGGTATCGATGGCGTTCGAAAACACACGGTAAAATGTCGTTGAGGGACGAAATTATCAACTACTCGTAGAGTTTGAATTCAAAAATCAGCGTACACAGGAGTGTTCCGAATATCTCTCGAAAGCAAACTGTCTACCGTACGAAAGACGTTGCTCGACTGACCGTCATCGGGAGAGTCGCTATCAGGATCGGTTACCGCGCGCCGTTTGATCCGCGAGAGAAGCGCGCGGCATTACTTTAGTACGCAAAAGTCACGGCAGATGACGCAGTTCTGGCAAGTCGATAAGAAGCATCGCTCACTTACCACGGCAATGAGCGGTGGCCGGTTTTGACGCTGAGACTAGCCCAGGGTGCTGACATCTTTCAGAATTTTTGCTACACAAAATATCCTCTCATTGCAGTATCCTACTCTGCCACTAGCAGCGCTAGTTCTCGAACAATCCTGATGCGCGCTATGTATATATCCACAAACGCACACATATTATTCGAAGACTTTCCATAGCTTCGAATGCGAGGATCGGCTAGTGCGGTGAAAAATGCACCTTTTCAGGATTACGCGGGTACCCTGACGTACAACTGTGCACAACACACGGCATTAGCACACGAGTATAAATAATTTCGGTAATTTCATAAATTCCGCACCGCGGCTTAAGGCGGGATCTACATTTACAACGATCAAAAAATTGATTTCTTTTTTTTCTTCTTTAAACGAGAGAACTATGTATGTAGAATATTTTCCCAAAGTTTCAAAGTGAAATTCGAGAAACTTCAAACGTTTCAGCCCGTCAACGCTGTGCCTCACCGCTCGGATTCGGAGCGGGCGTGAACTTCAAACACGTTTTTCTCAAAACTGCATTATCGAAATTAGCGTACAGGATTACTCAAAAACTATTAAGCCGATTGAGTTGAAACTTGGTAGAAATATTGATAATATTGGTACCTTCAACTTGACGAGAATTGTTTTTGAAAAATTGGAAAAAAAACTACTTTTTTACTTCACATTTTACAGAAATGTTGCGTCAAATGTTATTTTTTTTGTAAATGCGTGCCATTTTCTCAAATTTGCATTTTCTTCATTTTAACTACCGTTACATAGAAAGTACACATGTTCTAACTGAAAAAATGTTTGAACTTTGTTGCAAATCAAAGTCGACGGGAAGCTAGACTGCACGCGGATTCGTAACTTCCGCGGCGACCTTGCTGTAACACTGTGCCACAGCTCCGTCATTTTGATGATGAATTAATAAAAAAAATGGCTTCGTATACTTAAATATACTAAAGTATACCTAAAGTTTGATAATTGTAGACTAATTATATCTTAGTTTAAAAATCTCTGAATATTGCTTATTTTGGTCCTGTCTAAATGTATATCCCGCCTTAAACTCCAAACGTTAAAATAGTCGTATTTGGCGTTGGGGTGGTTAAGTACGCCGTAGAACTACAGTAGAATCTCGATTATCCGAACCTCGATCATCCGAACCCTCAATCCGAACGGTGACTTAGTTTATCCGAACGCTCAATTATCCGAACGTTGGCGCGAAAGATGCATTGTTGCTCGCTGCCACCGCCGTGAGCAACAATGAGCAACCCAACGCAACTTCTCCTTCTCAAACGGTTGCGAGACTTAGCCGCTCAAAAACGCGTACAGCCGTTCATCAATTAAAATGGACGATTTTATTAAAAAAAGCATTCCACTTTTTTCAGGTGTTTAAAATACACACACGCACGCACGCACGCACGCACGCGCACACACACACACACATATTTCAACGTTAATATGTATGTCAAATTTTAATATATACGTATGTACTGTTTTTATGTATAAAGGTGTTGTTTATGATCTCGTCCCAAAAAACCCACGTTTCGATTATCCGAACTAATCTCGGTCCCAATTGGTTCGGATAATCAAAGTTCTACTGTAAATAAAGCGGTCAAAAAGCGTAGCATTTTTATATACGGTAAGGGATAAGAGGTGCCAGCCCGCTGGACCAGCCCCATGACACTGGGTACTATTCCTATGGCAATAAATTATTCGCGTGTTGTCCGGGATGTTTTATCGCGCTACAGCCCATTTCGTGGCGCTAGTAGTACTCTGCTCGGCTCTTTTTACGCATGCGCGTACTAGACTCGATATAATAATATTTTCGGAGTATTTGGAGAGTTTTACGCGTTTCATGGTTATGGTTGGTACTTGTGGCTTGTTCAAATTTTTGTCCCTTCTCGAATGCAACAATATTGTACGCGAATAAACGCCGAACAGCAATAAAACAACTGGATGAAACAAAATTCGAAGTTTTGTACCACGTGAGAAATGTTCAATGTACATTTATGTATTGTAAGAGAAAACCGGTGATTTTATTAAAATGTATTAATATTTTGAATTTGAAAATTATTTAAGGGAAATAAATAAATTTTTCCTCATATTTATATGTATGGATTTATTTCTTGAAATTTGTATGCTTGTTCAGAAACCGACACCCACGCATACATTTACTTTCTGGTCTCTAACTGCCAAAAAACAGAAATAAATGTCTAGTTACATCCTTTTAAACCATCAAAATAATCATATCATAATAATTTTTATAATAAACATTTTCTCAATTGTTTGGTAGGTTCGGCCGGTTCACAGATCATACGGCATATATATAGTTGTCGAGCAGATTACTACTAGCGCCACACGTGGCAGTGATTAAAAATAAAAGCGACGGACATTACGAGAGCCATGTAAAACTGATGGTTACAGGGGGCTGATTGAGTCGAGGTTTGCGTTACGTCACTTTTTTAGAACTGCCAGAAATAGTAAAATTCCTGCATGTTCAAGTTTTTTATTTAAAACTCGCGCGCAATTTTATCGCGGAAAGTTGACAGCTTTCCATACGAAATGTCAGTTAAGGGGGGAAGTCACTGTGCAAGTAGCTTTCCCCCTTGCCCATTTTCCAAAAGCAAAATTTCAAGTAAAAAATTCTTTTCTATCATTTTTAAAAGTACATATACTCCAAAATATGTTGGCAACACTTTAAGTCACAAGTCCAAAAATTGACGGAGTTACAGTCACTTTAGTGAGAACAGGTAGCGCGACCGATTAGTGGCCTCAGTCCCTATAGGTGTGGTATCGTTCACAATAGATGAAGTACAGGCTCTTATTATTTCGTGAAATAGAACGAAGATGAATAACCGTCATATCGCCCGCGGCCAGATACTTTAATGTAAGTATCAATGTTCAAGAAGAAACATAACTGTATATTAAGAAAAACGGACCGAAAACTTTGAACGCGTTTTTTTCGAAACTACTTTTTTCGATTTTTTATTTTTTTGTTTGACATTTTTGTAATCGCAGTAACTAAAGTTGTACGCAACCGACTTTTAAAATTTTGATAATTACTGTTTTTGAAGACTGCTTGAATACAAAAAAAGGGCCTTGAAAGTAGAAAAAAATGCCCGAACTGTCGGCACTTTGTAAAAAAAACAAAATAAAAGAACAGCTACGCATAACGATAGCTACATTTGTATAAATATCAATAAATTGTCGAGTTTTTATTTACAGATAACCTTTTATAAAGATATCGATGGGACAATGAAGAGACATTTTTTTCGTCATCAAATGAAGTCCTAAATCTCGGTTAATTTTAAAGATTTTTTCATAAAAATTGGCATAAAACTAGATGAATGTATACTTCATAAAATAAGTATAAACCCGATCATTTCATAATTAGTTATGTCTGTGAAAAAAAATCGCAGTTATTGACGACAAAGCACCCGTTACGTAATGGAATAGAAGGGGGGGGGGATAGGCGTTACGGTCCAGGTACGTGGGGGGGGGGGTCAAAAATTGGGAAATTTGGCGTTACGTAATTTGTGTACGCCCCCTCTCAGGCGGCGCGTCCATCGCCGCCTGTGGTAAAACTGATGCACTAGATTTTTAGGATTGTCGATAATATTTTGAGCTCCATTGATATATTTTTGGCTAGTTTTATGTCAAAAACTCTAAATACGAACTAATTTCTACGGAATTTTTCCGTGAAATCAGTTGCAACGACTCTCAATGTATTTTTTTCACTGTCGAGATCCTAACGGTCTTGAAACGTGCTTAAATTCGGCGCTTCAGTTAGTAATTCACAATTTATCCTGTGGTAACTACAATCTGTCATTTTTTGTTCGAAATGTGGCACAATGCTCATCATTAGGCTTTTTCTGCAACAATATCGCATGTACACACTAAATTTCATCGCAATTGATTCTATCGTTTGGTCAAAATTGCAGTTCGAAATTTTGAAGCGCTCGGAGCATGTGATACATGGCCCCAAACTGGATCTCTAGTTTGCAGCGATCAAGATTTTCCGTTTTTAGCGACTCGCAGAGTGTTTTGTTACATCTGCCTAGAGGCCCGAAAAAATGGCGAAATTCCGATTTTTTTTGGGAAACGATTGGTGCAAAAGAGCAGAAAAAGCAATTTTCTTGAACCCAAAGGTACATATATCGAGGGCCTTAAAAAATCCCCAAAAAATACAGAAATACAACAAAAACAAGGTCGCCGGCAGATGATGAAATTTTTTCGCGTCGTTTGACGGTGAACACTCTCCAGCTTAAACGGTCCATCTGAAATCTAAAGACTAAACAGGTTATCCAAGTTCACAATAAATACGAGTCGTTGACGAACGACGATTTAAAAAAAATAAACTAAGTGGCGACTAATTTAAACTCGAGCATACAAAATCTGTGAAAAAAGTCGTCATTTTTACGTAACTATTAAAAAATGAAGAGCGATTTTAAAAAAGTGAGATCGTCAACGTCTTTTAAATGTTTCTCATCGTATCTCCTGTTAATTTGGAAACAATCCATCAAGCGGTTCTCGAGATATCAAGTCCACCAATTTTCAAAACAATATCATCTGCCGGCTGCCATGTTTTTGTTCTGTATTTTTTGGTGATTTTTTTAAAGGCTCACTAAATATGTACCTTATGGTATATGAATATATGAATTTGGCCATTTTTTTCGAGCCCTTAAGCGCAGTTTCTTCCACTTCCGATCTGCCTACAAAATCTTATCTTGTTGTACATTTTGAAGTCCAAAAATGAAAACTCAGCGACAGTGGTAAGGACGTTGGACTTTTTTGGATGTTGAGGGAGAGTGTTGTGACTAATCACGTGTATTTTTTTTTTGTAACTGGGCGGACAATGCCATTTAAATATACTGACAATATATATTATTTCGTTTTTCATAATAAAATTCCGCACTCTCTATCGCTTGTGTCTAAAGTTTCTTAACAAAAAAAATACACGTGATGTTGGGGGGGGGGGGAGGCTATAAACCTCACCACATATCACCATGGGGGAGGAGGGCTCAAAAAGTGGCCTAAAAAACCTCACGTGATTAATGGACGACCCTTGGGTATTGTGAGGGATGAGCTGGCAGTCGGAGCGTGTGACGCATGGATTTAGAAAGAAGATCCCAATGTCTCTCGTCACCTCGTGTATTTCACGTGCTCGTTTTTTCAGTACAAATGGTAGAGCCAAGTTCACAAATATGTATAAAACAATGTTTACTTGTTGCCCCAACCCCATAGACCCTTGACGAATCCCGTGAGGCCAGCCTGGCCCGCCGTCTTTCCCTGATTACCGATATTGTCGTCAAGATCGGGAAACTCAACCATGTTGAAGGCCAGATCGAAGAACAAGGGTTTGCAGGGAACGCTGCGCATCGGTGGTGGAAGATTGTAGACGTTCGGTTGTTTCGTGACGAGGGACGGATCCTCGCGATACTCGTGCAAACGTTCGGCCAAAGGTTTCTTGCTTCTGGTGTGCTTCACAGCGCCGGATTCATCCTCTTGACCCTCCTCGAGGACGCTATGAGCGTGAGCAGCGTATTGAGCACCCTCGATCGAGGATTCCAACTTCCCGAGGTCGCGTTTGAGGCCGTCCGGCAGTAGAAAGGCCGTCCCGAGGGCGTCTCTCGCGTGGCGAAGCGATCTCTGATAGAGGGCCATCGCCTCGCGCCAACGATGCAAATTAGCGAGCGACTGAGCCATGTAGAAGCATCGAAAAGCGCGATAGCCCTTGGTTCTTGCTTCGTGCTCTTGGAGATAAGCTTCGTCGTCCTGTAACTGCGACATCTCGACCAAATTGTGCAAAGCCGCCTCGTAAAGACGCACGATGTCCTGAGGCTTCGCCTTGTCCGATTTATCGGCGATCTCTATCAGAGCCAAATTACGCTCGAGCGTTCTCGACAATCTGACGTATTGAAGATAGGCGATGAGATGTTGAATCGAAGCGGCTTTATCGCCGTCGCGATTCTTAAGATCGCCCTTGAAGGACTCGCGTACGGCACTGATCACGTCCTTGCAATCGATGAGATGAGCCTCGAGAAGATCGACCCTCGCCTGGCTCGTTGTTGCCTTCGACAGTGTCTGATTCAATTGGGAATCGGCGATCAACAAACCGGCTGCACGCGGTGGCACAACGCCGCAAGACTTTCCGCGCCATGTTATATCCTCCGTGTTCGATTGTTTCTCGCGCGTTTGAGCTATGAGAGAGTCCAAACTTGCGAGCAGCTCACCGCTCAGCTGGCCTCTCATTTGCATCAGATCGTCGATCGCCGATGTATCGCCCACGTTGTAAGCGCAGTATCTCAGGCTCGGCGATAATTCCTCGACGCGAGCTTTGTAAATTAGCTGCTCGAGGTCCGGCAGCGCCGTTGCCAATTCTCCGTAAACTACCTGCGCCTTCTTCAGATTCGCCATCGCGTCCTTCCACAGCTGCAGCTCGAACTGGAGCGATCCTTGCATCCACGCTACGTACGCTTGCGCCTCGAGCTTCGTCCTGGCGTCACAATTTACGTTCTGCACAAAATTCACGGCAACAAAATTGTTAGTGCGATTATTTTTTTTTGTTTTCGTTCGTTTTTTGTCGAGATAATCAGGCTGTCGAGAAACGCTGCACTCGTCAGATATAGAACGTTAATTAGAATATTGGACGTTGTTTTCTTATCGTTTCATTACGCTTGGGAAGTTTTCCGTACGGATTTTGAATACTATCTTTCGCATTGAGGAAGTTTTCTTAGCGAAATGAAACGACGAGGAAACCATCTACGCATTGCCAATTTGACGATTTTTCTTTGCATTATACTTTATTGGCGGACTATCTGTGCAATAAAAAAGAATTCTCCGTATTTCTTAATTTCTGAAGCGAGAATCTTACGATTTTTAGTGTACATTTTTTTTAAACCCAAATTCGTGGTTTTTGCCAAAGTAAATTGCGAGCTGTAGTGAGTATTACTTAGGTTGATGCAAAAGCTCGTCCCGTTTTTGTCGCCAGATGGCATTGCAAAAGTGAGATGAACTTTTGGATTAACTATATATCAATACTGTAAAAACGAAATCAGATTGATCGACCGAGATTTGAGGGACTGCGAAAATTAGCAAATTTTTGTAATTCTACATTTTTAATTCCATCCGTGATTGTCAAATTCAATTCCAAACGTCCTTTACTAATATTCTTCAAAATACGAATTAGCTCCTGCATTTTTGCAGAAATTCAAACTCTGATGAGTTTGGTTCTGTTTTGCCGACTAGGCCGAATTTATTTTCGGCATGTCATTTTTATATATCTTCAAAATCTACATATTTCGTAAAGAAATCTCGAGAAAAGAAAAACAAAATTGCCAAAAGCTCTCTCCATGAAGCGAAATAAGGCCGTAGAATGGATTTTCTCTATTGCACTTCCTCTCAAACAGGCAATTTTTTAGTTTATAGTGCATAATTATATGCCAGTGGAATGATTACGAATTAGTATTCAATTACCAGATTGAATACCCTTTCGTGACGACTGTTAGTGAATCCGGAGTTATTTTTTTCTAAAAGGAACTACTCTTAATCGTTTTGCAGCAATGAGACTGTAAAGAACAGTGTGAAAATGAGATTGAAGTTTGCATCATTGGAATGCAATGGATACAAATTTCTTTCAGTTCCTTAAATTCCTTTTCACAGATTTTAGCTACAACAATCCATCAATCATTTTCCGAGATGTTTATTTGGCAAAGTACGACCGTAATGTACGAATGAAATATTTTACATAATAAAAATATAAAAAAGAATATTCATTGAATTTCAATTATGCAAATATTCGACGCCATTGAAAATGGCAAAATCCATGTTCATGGTTTTCCATCAGTGGTTAGGCTATTGTGAAAGTGACGACCACCCGTTCGGTGCTGAGGCAATTCAAAATAAAAACGAAGGTCCACCATATGGTGCAGGAATCGCAGATCGAAGGTAAACTTATGATTACAACAATAGAACTGCTAGTTAAATTTCAACGGGTTTTTCTCGAAACTATGTTTTTCAAAATCGTGTACACAATTTTTGACATCTGGTGATCGGTTTGACTTCAAATTTGGTACACTCTTTCAATGTAATAGTAGTCTTGACCAACGTTTTTTCTTGAGTTTTTTTTTCTTCATTTGTTATTAACAATGATGGCATTTGCCCCAAAAAAATCGAAAAGTTAATTGAAATTCTTTTTTTTTATCGAAAGACGATAACTGAAGTAAGCTGTCAGGTCTTGGCCAATATTATCTATTTTTTTAAAACTCGTTTTTTTTTCAGATCAACCAGGTGGCCAAAATCAAGTACACCATTGTGTCCCTCACGTTCGAAAACGAATCATGAGATTGTACCTTCTTTAATTATTAATATTTTCAAATGAAATTTGGTACAGTCGATCCTCGATATAACGAATCTCTAGGAAGTTCGTTATATCCAGGTTTTGTAATATCGAGATCATGTTTAAAAAAAAAATATATATTGGTACTACAAATATAGAGATATTTTTTAAAGAAAAAAAGGGTTTAAATTAGAGCAATTTTTACAAGCAATCAGCAATCACAGCACAATGTATATTATTATGTTGTTGTATTAAGGTTTCGGGTGTCTATCGAAAGGGAATGGACAAAACTTTGTTCTTTGCGAATTTCGTTACATCGAGGTTCGACTGTACACCACTTTTAAGTACATGCAAATAAATATCCAAGTGATTTTTCAATCATCTTAGTTATTTCTTCAAAACTGATTTTTTCAAATAACCCTAATTTTCGGGTCTTCACAGTAGCCTAACCCTTCAACAGTAATCTTCTCTACATATTATCGAACTGACGGACGACGTTGATCACCGAGTGAACTCACTTCTATCAATTCCTGCAACTGCAGGGCATAGGCCGCGGCTTTTCTCAGTCGAGAGATCAGATGAAATTTCTTTCTCGGCTCCGTATTGCACTCGATCCGCAACTGCATGGCGTAGCTCCACGCCCGTTCCGCCATAGTGAGGGGAATCTGAAGGAATTTGTCGTCGACAACCATGACGGTTGTGACATCTCGCTTCTTGAAATGGCGACGATCGCCCTGTGGCACTTTCAGAACTTTCCTCAGACGACGCAAACGTCTGGAGCAATAGCCGCGATAACGTTGATAGTCACCATGGCGGAGACCGTGCTGCTGTTGGGCCTCCTTGATTATTTTCAAAACTTGAAAATTCGTTAAGGAAATTAAACAAGCGTGAGAGACTCAAATTTTGTCATGCATCAAGGGTGATTCGAATAGGCATATGGAAAATACGGGTTTGGTGAACGGGACGTTTGTTTCTCTTTTGCGGTGATAATAAGATAACGGCGTAAAGGATACTTTCGAGAGAGTACGGTTTACGCTCCTTGGGCAACGCTGGATCTTGATTTTCGGCATCCTCGGCTACTACATCCATACTTTTTTCCTGAATTACCATGATTCGTTGACTCTCACTATTAGGACGAATTTTCCTACGAACACCCGATCGTCCGAAGGTGTGTTCTCTCGCCTATGTGGATATAAATGAATATATATATATACATATGCAAGTGTAATTCTCTGTAGTCAACTTTCCTCCGCGTTGTACTTTACACTGGCGCAGACTGTGCTGCTCCTGGTGGCCGAATGATGTATCGATGTTCCTGTCTGGTCGACTGTCGTTATTGCCGTTCTCTATTGTCTTGACGGGGTAGGTGACGTTCACGGTGGTGACGTCAGGTGACGTTGGACCACGGTCTCACATACCAGAGATTAATGGGGAGATGCACAACGCGGCCCTTTTCGGCGTGCTTCGTAAATGGCGCTAAATCGCGGCGGCGAGTTCGGGAGTATGATTTCGTGATCATCGCCTCTGTCGAGGTTGCAGATTCCCTTGTAGCCGCGCGAGTCCGTGATCACCGCTAAAGTTGGTATCGCAGCAGCGTGAACACGAATGGGTAGCTCGGTGGGGGAAAAGTCTCTGCCCCTCGCTCGCTCGACAGGCGAACGGAGCGAGGTTTTCCGTCCGATCGAGCTCGACATATATGTGTGGCCGTACTACGGATTGGAATATGCATTAAATGAATTTCAAAGTGAAAAACATGTATCGAGCAGTGATGCCAACTTGGGGGTTTTGCCCCCAAATTTAGGGGAAAACAAAATGTGAAGGGGTTTTTTAGGGGGTAAATTTATTTAGGGGTATTCTTTAGGGGGATTTTTTAGCGGGTACATTATATAAGAAACTTTTTTGAGAGCGTGAAACTAAAGTGTATATCTTGAAAAAAAAGTGAAAAATAAAACAAAACAATGTATCTTCAATTAATTCGATCAGAAAATGAAATAGGTCAATTCGTTCGATCGTCGAAATTATGTGCGCGATAATGTATTTTATATATTCGAAATACATATTCCTGCGAAGAATCTTCCATTCGCAATAAATATTTCTTATAAACTAAACGTAAAATTTAAGGATCACTTTTCTTTTGGCTCAATTTCTTGTACTAGCAACACGAGTGGCGTTGATAGCTGAATTTCGCACTACGACGAACAACAACTTGCAGGTCAAGACCAACGAATTCCGTTTTCACTTTTACTGATTTTACTGTTCGACGTTTTCATGCTGTCACGTTGAGGTTGTGTCCGTTAGTTTATTGTCTCATTGCGTATTTTATTTCAAATTTCGAATTACGACCAACAACTTGCTAATCAAGAGAATTCCGTTTTTACTTTTATGGTTCAACGCTTTCACGTTGTCAGTTGTAACGTTGAGGTTGTGTCCGTTAGTTGGTTGTCTGCTCGCGAGGTTTATTGGATTGCAAAGTAAGTCAAGTACTCGAACCGGGTGTACAATGAAAACTTTAGGGGTTTTTCATCGCAATCTAGGGGGATTTGAAGTTGGTCCTAGGGGGAACATCCTGTAGGAGTTGGCATCACTGGTATCGAGATCATTGTTTTCTCTCGGTTGCCCGTTTATGCCGAAAATGCGGGTTAAAAAAATTAACGACGAACCGCGTTGAAAAATAAAACGCCGAAACGACCGTGAAAGGTTCAAAAAGAAATCTTGAGCCTTTGCCGCGATCGTTTCGGCATTTTTTTTCAACAGTAAACATTATGGAAAAGGGTGTATCATAAATGTTTCTTTATCTGCAATGAGCGTCGTGGCTGAGTTGTAGCGTGACGGATTACGGTGCTGAACGTCCGGGTTCAATCCTCGGTGGATAAACTTTTTTCTCTTCATTTTATATTCAGAAAATTTCGAACTTACTCTCGCTTTAGCTATTCTCGCCTGTTCAGGCATTATTTATGATATTTAATTCGTATATGCTTAATAAAAAAAAACAAGACATTGCTACCGGGGATCGAACCCGCGTCGTCTACACTCAGAGCCCGCACGCTCATATCTCAACCGCGAGACTCTTGTGACTGCAAACCTGCCTTACGTAGACAGTAGAATCTCGATTATCCGAACCAATTGGGACCGAGACTAGTTCGGACAATCAAAAGTTCGGATAATCGAAACGTGGGTTTTTTGGGACGAGATCATCAACAACACGTTTTTACATTTAAAAAAATACATAAATATATATTAAAATTTGACATACATATAACATTGATATATATATATATATATATATATATATATATATATATATATATATATATATATATACATACACGGTGGCCGGAACATTGACGTCTAAAAATAAAATTTAGGTCCCTTGTATCGTGGGGTATCCGAATAACCCCCATGTATGTCGCGCGACTTTTCATAGTTTTCGAGTTATGAATTTTTTACTGCATTTTTGAGAATCTTCGACCTGACCGATTGAAAAAAAATCTTTAAAAAAAGTAGAAGACTATCGAGATTTTTTTTGCAACTGAATCTTTATGAGTAGTACTTTTATGCATAAAATAATCAGCTTCGTAACTGTGATGAAAGTTATGAAAATGTTGGTCTAAAGTGAAAAATTTACGTTCGGTAAATTATGACTTAAATTTTCAACTTTAAATTAAACATCTAAACAGGTGACTTCATGGTTCCTAATTAGGCCCTAAGAATGCGCCAGACTGTCAGCTTTCATAACCATTAAAAAGAGTAGTACTTGATAGGGCTACTTTGGCTACAATTGACCTTCAATGACAGCGAGGTGGAAAATTCTTATAATTACCATCTGATTAAAAAAAAAATTTGCCCATTTTATCATTCCTAAGGCTATTTAGTTTGTTAACTAACCAAAAATGACTGCAGGGAAAGCTAAGATTAAAACATTTGGAGGTTTATTTTTTTTAGTTTAATTTAAGTTTAATGAATTTTGCGCGATCCGTTCTCATGGATCAGGTAAAAGCTCGTTTACGCGATCCGTTCTCGTTACAAGAACGGATGGCGCAAAATTCATTAAACTTGAATCGAACTAAAAAAAAATAAACCTCTAAATGTTTAAATCTTAGCTTTCCAGCAGTCATTTTTGGTTAGGTAACAAACTAAATATCCTTGGGAATGATAAAATGGGCAATTTTTTTTAATCAGATGGCTAATTTTAAGAATTTTCCACCTCGCTGTCTTTGAAGGTCAATTGTAGCCAAAGTACCCCTATTAAGTACTGCTTTTTTTAAAAATAATTATGAAAGCTGAGAGTCTGGCGCATTCTTGAGGCCTAATTAGGAACCATGAAGTCACCTGTTTAGATGTTTAATTTAAAGTTGAAAATTTAAGTCATAATTTACCGAACATAAGTTTTTCACTTTACACCAACATTTTAATAACTTTCATCACAGTTACGAAGCTGATTGTTTTATGCATAAAAGTACTACTCATGAAGATTCAGTTGCAAAAAAAATCTCGACAGTCTTCTACTTTTTTTTTAGATTTTTTTTAATTGGTCAGGTCGAAAATTCGTAACTCGAAAACTATGAAAAGTCGCGGGATATACATGGGGGTTATTCGGATACCCCAGGATACAAGGGACCTAAATTTTATTTTTGGACGTCAATGTTCCGCCCACCCTGTATATTTATATATGTGTGTGTGTGTGTGTTTTAAGCACCTGAAAAAAGTCGAGTGCCTTTTAAAATATTTTTTAAAAATAAAATCGTCCATTTTTAATTGACGAACGGCTGCAACGCGTTTTTGAGCGTCTAAGTCTCGCAGCTGTTTGAGAAGGAGAAGTTGCGTTGGGTTGCTTATTGTTGCTCACGGTGGTGGCAGCGAGCAACCATGTATCTTTCGCGCCAACGTTCGGATAATTGAGCTTCCGGATAAACTAAGTCATCGTTCGGATAATTGAGGGTTCGGATAATTGAGGGTTCGAATGATCGAGGTTCGGATAATCGAGGTTCTACTGTACACACTTATCCAACCTTAAAAAAAATCGCTGCAGGACCAACTGCATATTGTTTTTATGACCCCAAAGTATTTTTGAAGCCAAAAGAAAACGATTTTTCCAAATTCCTAGAATGGTGTTATCCCTTAAAGAAAAGAAATTGATTTTTTGATCATTGTAAATGTATATCCCCTCTTAAAGACTTTAAAAGAATCTCGTACGTGTTAGCGAAAATCGGCAGAAAATTAGGAAGCAACTCGTCCACTTCTTTGATGTTCGCTATTTCGGTGTTCGCTATTATGGACCATCGCTCGTTTGCCTATCTGAGATCAAAACTTTCGAAGTTTGTATCCTCGATATCTGGCTTTTTGCTATAAATGGTATTACCAATATTAGATACTCACGTCTTTCTATTTCGGAGATGTGAATGTTCAAGATTGTTTAAATCTGTGTTTGTATGACTCAAACTCCAAACAAACCCAAACAAACTCAATAGGAAAAAGAAAAAGTTCCGGAAAAAAAATAATATCAAGTTTTTTTTACGAAAATCTCATTTTTTTCATCTTTAAATTTTCTCCGAATATCTCCGCAGCCGTTCACTCAGGTAATAGGAAAAAAAGAAATTTCCGAAAAAAATAATAATAATAAAAAGTTTTTTAACGAAAATCTCATTTCTTTTCATCTTTAACTTTTCTCTGAATATCTCCGCAGCTGTTCACTCAGGTCATAGGAAAAGGAGAAATTTCCAGGAAAAAAATAAGAAATCAGAAAGCCAGGAACGCTACCAACGGGACCATCTCATCGCTTGTAGAATATACGCGGTACTTACAATTCGCGGCCGGATGGATGATTGGCTTGTTTTTGGGGATAATGCTTTATCGCTTGATGAAAGTATGATAATTAATATAATAATACGAATATAAATATATTTCCGCTTACTTTTATGAATTATAATTTATTTGGCATAAGGATGGGTGTGAGTAAAGCGTAAACAATTTTATATAAGATAAATAAGTTGTAATTTAGATATATTATTATGTTTAAATTAACGTATAAACTAAAAAAATAAGCGACCTGAGTGCGCAATACATTTTTTTGTATACATTAATAACGCAGAGAATCAAGAACTGACTTAGCATTGAAATCATCTAAAAGCCTCGCGCGTGCCGTCGGGTGACGTCACGCGCGAGTCGTGCTCAGATTGCTTTTTCCCTCGAAGCCTTCGTTTCGGCTTGGCCGCACATGAACGTGCTGCTCAGCGTCCATGCATTGGTGTAGCAGCCGAAGGCGCGGTCGGGACGCTTCGGCTTGCCCGGCTCTTTCCGAAGATGTCCGAGCATCGCTTGCTCACGGACACACGCTACTACGATGGGTGATGGGCGCGTAAGAAACTAGAGGGGGTAACTTTTACGCGCGATCTGGCTGCACTGCGTCCGAGCTCTGAGTACGGACGGCGCGGCTTCGATGCCCGTAGCAACATTTTTTTTTTGTTATACATATATGAATTAAATATAAAAAATAATGCCTAGACAGGCGAGAATAGATAAAGCGAGAGTAAGGTAGAAATTTTCTGAATATAAAATGAAGAAAAAAAAGTTCATTCACCGAGGATTGAACCCGGACCTTCAGCATCGTAATCCGTCACGCTACAACTCAGGCACGATGCTCATTGCGGATAAAGAAACATTTATGATACACCCTTTTCCATAATGTTTACTGTTGAAAAAAAATGCCGAAACGATCGCGGCCACGGCTCAAGATTTCTTTTTGAACCTTTCACGGTCGTTTCGGCGTTTTATTTTTCAACGCGGTTCGTCGTTAATTTTTTTAACCCGCATTTTCGGCATAAACGGGCAACCGAGAGAAAACAATGATCTCGATACATGTTTTTCACTTTGAAATTCATTTAATGCATATTCCAATCCGTAGTACGGCCACACATATATGTCGAGCTCGATCGGACGGAAAACCTCGCTCCGTTCGCCTGTCGAGCGAGCGAGGGGCAGAGACTTTTCCCCCACCGAGCTACCCATTCGTGTTCACGCTGCTGCGATACCAACTTTAGCGGTGATCACGGACTCGCGCGGCTACAAGGGAATCTGCAACCTCGACAGCAGAGATTAGTAGGGAGATGTACAACGCTCCCCTTTTCGGCGTGCCTCGGAAATGGCGCTAAATCGCGGCGAGTTCGGGAATATGATTTTGTGTGCATCGCCTCTGTCGAGGTTGCAGATTCCCTTGTAGCCGCGCGAGTCGAGAGCACTACTCAAGTCGATATCGCAGCAGCGTGCACACGAATGAGCTATGTGAACTTGGCGATTCGACTTTGGATTCCTGTATTTTTTTTGGCGTCAATCGTTTGTGAGTCGTTCGTGGTTGATTGTGGTAACAATTAAAACGTTTGTGAGATGAGTCGTTAGTTAGAAAATGTGCGGTAAAAATTACCGGTAAGTTAGCGACTTGACTTTGAATTTTCGATTTTTTTTTTTTTTTAAATCGTTTGTGAGTCATTTGTGGTTGATTGTGAGAACAATTAAAACGTTTGTGAGATCAGCCTTTAGTTGAAAAATGAGAGTTAAAAATGACCGGTAAGTTGGCAACTCGACTGTGACTTTAACAATTTTTTTTTTTTAATCGTTTGTGGGTCGTTTGTGGTTGATTGTGAGAATAATTAAAACGTTTGTGAGATCAGTCTCGGCGGTGAAAAAGAGACACGTAAAGAACGGGAAAGTTACCGATTCGACTGTCACTTTTGCACTTGTTTGTATACATTTTTGGTCGTTTGTAGTTGGTTGCGCGAACAATTCGAAGGGTCGTACGTTTAGCGTTTACGAAGTAAGACGTAAAAACGTATGTGGAAAAATTCTCGACGAACGGTTATATTACCCAAACACGTCAGCACCGAAATATTCATTTTTATTATATTTCTATATCACGAAGAAGTTAATCGATGTCAAATGGTTGACGAATACATTAATTAGAACATTTTGTGAGGTCAGTGATTAGTTGAGAAATGATGGTGAAAGATTACCGCAAAGTTAGCGAGTCGACTTGACTTTTAGATTAAAAAAAAATCGTTTGTGAGTCGTTTGTGGTTGATTGTGGTAACAATTAAAACGTTTGTTAGATGAGTCGTTAGTTATAAAATGAGCGTCAAAAATTACCGGTAAGTTAGCGACTTGACTTTGACTTTTCGATTTTTTTTTTTTAAATCGTTTGTGAGTCATTTGTGGTTGATTGTGAGAACAATTAAAACGTTTGTGAGATCAGCCTTTAGTTGAAAAATGAGAGTTAAAAATGACCGGTAAGTTTGCGACTCGACTTTGACTTTAACCATTTTTTTTTAAATCGTTTGTGGGTCGTTTGTGGTTGATTGTGAGAATAATTAAAACGTTTGTGAGATCAGTCTCGGCGGTGAAAAAGAGACATGTAAAGAACGGGAAAGTTACCGATTCGACTGTCACTTTTGCACTTGTTTGTATACATTTTTGGTCGTTTGTAGTTGGTTGCGCGAACAATTCGAAGGGTCGTACGTTTAGCGTTTACGAAGTAAGACGTAAAAACGTATGTGGAAAAATTCTCGACGAACGGTTATATTACCCAAACACGTCAGCACCGAAATATTCATTTTTATTATATTTCTATATCACGAAGAAGTTAATCGATGTCAAATGGTTGACGAATACTTTAATTAGAACATTTTGTGGGGTAGGTCATTAGTTGAGAAATGATGGTGAAAGATTACCGCAAAGTTAGCGAGTCAACTTGACTTTTAGATTAAAAAAAAATCGTTTGTGAGTCGTTTGTCGAATTGTAAAATCAATCAAAACGTTTCTGAGCTCACTTTTGGTGGAAAAATAAGACAATTGTGACTGGTAAGTAAGCGACACGGCTTTGACATTTTCAAATTTAAGTGTTTGTGGCTGATTTTGACAATAATCAAAACGTTTGTAAGATGATCGCTTTCAAAATGGAAAGTAAAACATTTTTGCCAAACTTCTTTACATGGTCATATAACCCAAACTTCTTTGCATGGTCATATAACCCAAACACACAGGCCAACACAGAGAAATGATATTTTTGCGTTATTTATATATGACGAAGAGGTTAATTGACGTCAAATTGTTGACGAATATTTTTCAATCGTCTGTGGTTGATTGTGGTAATAATTAAAACGTTATTGAGATGAGTCTTTAGTTGGAAAATGAGCGTGAAAAATTACCTGTAAGTTAGCGACTCGACTTTGACTTTTCGATTCAAATTTTTTTTAAATCGTTTGTGTGTCATTTGTGGTTGATTGTAAGAACAATTAAAACGTTTGTGAGATCAGCCTTTAGTTGAAAAATGAGAGTTAAAAATGACCGGTAAGTTGGCGACTTGACTTTGACTTTTTCAATTTTTTTTTTTCAATTCGTTTGTGGGTCGTTTGTGCTTGATTGTGAGATTAATTAAAACGTTTGTGAGGTCAGTCTCGGCGGTGAAAAAGAGGCATGTAAAGAACGGGAAAGTTACCGATTCGACTGTCACTTTTGCACTTGTTTGTATACATTTTTGGTCGTTTGTAGTTGGTTGCGCGAACAATTCGAAGGGTCGTACGTTTAGCGTTTACGAAGTAAGACGTAAAAACGTATGTGGAAAAATTCTCGACGAACGGTTATATTACCCAAAAAAGTCAGCACCGAAACATTCATTTTTGTTGTATTTCTATATCACGAAGAAGTTAATCGATGTCAAACTGTTGACGAATATTTTAATTAGAACATTTTGTGGGGTCAGTCATTAGTTGAGATATGATAGTGAAAGATTACCGCAAAATTAGCGAGTCGACTTTGACTTTTCGTCTAAAAAAAAAATCGTTTGCGAGATGACTTTTGATGGAAAAATAAGGCTTAATAGTGACTGGTAAGTAAGCGACACGGCTTTGGCATTTTCAAATTTAAGCGGTTGTGATTGATTTTGACAATAATTAAAACGTTTGTAAGATGATCGGTTTCAAAATGGAAAGTAAAACATTTTTGCCAAACCTCTTTTCGCATGATCATATAACCCAAACACACAGGCCAACACAGAAAACTGCTATTTTTGCGTTCTTTATATGACGAAGAGCTTAATTGACGTCAAATTGTTAACGAATGTTTTAATTAGACACTTTTCGGATCAGCGGCTCAACGTGAGAAAGTTTGCAATTGTTTTGATTAAGTTATTGAAAAATAATGAAGAGCAGACAAAAATTACCAGCGGTGAACTGAACAACTGAACTACGTTTTTTCTAATTTTAATCGTTTGTGGTTTGCTGTACGTGTAATTAACACGGTTTTTGTCGTTGACGAAGATTCCAAATAGAACGTTAGGGGCCGATTTACCCGTAAATAAACAACCAAAAACAAAGGATTCAACTATTTTGATTTTTCTATCCTTTTTTTAATTGTGCTTAATGAAATATAAATTAAAACACTTTTCAGATCAGCGGCTCAACGTGAAATAGTTTGCTGAATTGTTGTGATTTTTATTGAAATTTGGAATCTTCGAATTTTTTATCGAAATTCTTGTCGACATTTTTATCGAAATTCTGATCGAAAATTTTTCTATCGAAATTCTTGTGGGAAAGTTCTTTATCCGACTAATGGTCTCTGCACACTGTGCGCGATTTGCGATGAGCGATGTCCAATGGGAGCTCAGGTATTCCAGAAACCACCTGAGAAAGTGAAGCTCCCATGGGATATCGTCCATTGTTCGGCGCAAATCATGCGTGTGTGCAGAGGCCATAAGAGCGTCCGCACACTGCGCGCGATTTGCGACGATCGATGAGCGATATCCAATCAGAGCTATGGTATTAAAGAAAACCCCTAGGAGAGTGAAGCTCCCATTGGGGAGCTCATCCCAAATCTCATGCAGTATGCCGGTACCATTATGGCCTCTGCACACTGCGCACGATTTGCGATGAGCGATGAGCGAATGAGTGCTCAGGCATTCCAGAAACCCCCTGGGAAAGTGAAGCTCTCATTGGATATGTAGTGAAGCGTCCATCGCGCGCAGTATGCAGCGGCCATTAGCTTTTGGCATGAGCGAAAAATTACAGGGTGAATGACGAAGTTGACACATTTTCGGAAATGGTTCAGTTACAGCTTATTTATTTATTTACGATTCTATTCTGAAAATTGTACATAACTGTTTTCATACATTATTGCCTTTCATAGACGAACATTTGTTTCGAGGAATGTTGTTTTTGTGTATTTTTACCGAAGATTCCAATGGAAATGGAATCAGAATATCAAATTAGAAAGCCAATAAATCAACAGAGAAGCAATGTGGACCTTCCCTACCCAATTTTCCAAGATTATTCACTAATATTACATTACAAAATAAAATTCGAATTAATGCATAATTTTACAATGATTTACTCCTCTCGATGAAATTCGAGTCCCATTGACGTATTAAGGACATATCCCTGAGAAAAGGGCGCATACCGATAGAGTCGACGATGACTTCGAGGAAGATAGCTGTGTCGCAAATTTCAAGTGTGCTCGTTAACCCACCTGAAAAAAGCAAAATAAATACTTTTAGGTCTGTAAATGTGAGAACAAAGTGTTTCTCCTCGTTTGCTTGAAATGTAATCCGTCTGTGAGAAATCTGTCTTGTAAGGCTATGGTCGACCGAACCTTAGATACATCGCCTTAAGGTCTATTATACCCGCGGTTTAAGAATTTCGTCTTAGTTCTTGAATCTTGAAGATAGATAGATAGATTTATTAGTGCGCTAGGACCAAGCAGGGTCCTCTGGCACGTAATCCTTATATTGCATACTTCTTACAGGAAAAAATACGACAAATAAAAGAAAAACTCGATACAAAAACAAAAATAAGTGAGTCTACATAGACATTTACGGCGACATTTCATAGACAGCAACGAGGAGACCTCATCAAAGTCAGCCCCCCCCCCTCCCCACTTTGACTAATCAAACTTTTTTTTTACGAATCATTTGGTGGTCGTTTGGTAGCGTTTGGTAGTCCATTCAAATCGCTCTGCCCCTGCCGCCTCTGGCAACCAATCAGAACCGTCCACTGAGTACGCAGATGTATTTTGCGTTGACGTTATTTGGCGATCGACTACCAAACGTCCTGAATAGAATATCAAACGATATTATTTATTTTTCTATCGATTAGGTCTTGTCACAATAAAATTGGCCACAAAATAATGGGTGAATTTTTATTAGTAATTCCTTTTTTCACTGTGGCTTCTGGCGACCAATCACGGCTCACCGTGATCAACTGAACGGTGAGCTGTGATTGGTGGCCACAAGTCACGGCGGACAAAGAACCTATCTACGCAAGCTCCCTAATTATTTTTAGCTAATAATCCATTTCTAATGAGACTTGATCGATAAAAAAGCATATGAGAGAGTTTAGTATTGTATCTGGGGCGTTTAGTAGTTGATTACTAAATGATGCCAACGCATAATACTTGTGGGTCCTGAATGGAGGGTCGTGATTGGTTGCCAAAAACCGGATATTGTCGGCCAATTTTGGTTAGCGGAAAACTACTGAACGATTTCGATACGCTACCAAACGACCGCCAAACGATTCGTAAAATAAAATTTCGATTAGTCAATTTTGGGGGGGGGGGGGGGTAACTTTGGTGAAGTAACGAGGAGCACCGTCTGAACTTTTCACTAGAATCGGTTTGGCAAATAAACATGCTAATGCTAATAACATGTAGTAGGCTATGAAAACGGTGCTTTATTTTGCTGCCCATGAAATATCACCTTCCAATAATGGCCTCTGCACACTGCGCACGATTTGCGACGAGCGATGGGCGATATCCAATGGGAGCTTCACTTTCCCAGGGGGTTTCTGGAATACCTGAGCTCCCACTGGATATCGCTCATCACTCATCGCAAATCGCGCGCAGTGTGCAGAGGCCATAAGAGTCAAAGTCGAATAGCTAACATTGCGGTAATCTTTCACTATCATTTCTCAACTAATGACTGACGTCACAAAATGTTCTAATCAAAGTATTCGTCAACAGTTTGACATCGATTAACTTTTTCATGATATAGAAATATAATAAAAATGAATGAGAAGAGTATGTGGCTTCTGAATGGAGGCTGTGTTGAGGATCAGCGTTGTGCCGACGTTTCGCAAACGTTACAGTCTGCATCATCAGGGCTGAGAGCTCCGATACTGAAGCTCTCGTGTCTCAGGTATTCCTTATATAGTTGCAGTCATCGTTCCAGATCGCTGCACCAGCCAATCAGATGTTTAATTGACCAGCTGATCAATTAAAACATCTGATTGGCTGGTGCAGCGATCTGGAACGATGACTGCAACTATATAAGGAATACCTGAGACACGAGAGCTTCAGTATCGGAGCTCTCAGCCCTGATGATGCAGACTGTAACGTTTGCGAAACGTCGGCACGACGCTGATCCTCAACACGGCCTCCATCCGGAAGCCACATACTCTTCTCATTACATAAAGAGCCGTGAAAGCCTTAAAACAAAAATAAAAATGAATGTTTCAGTGCTGACTTGTTTGGGTAATATAACCGTTCATCGAGAACTTCTCCACATATGTTTTTACGTTTTGCTTCGTAAACGCTAAGCGTACGACCCTTCGAATTGATCGCGCAACCAACTACAAACGACCAAAAATGTATGCAAACAAGTGCAGAAGTGACAAGCGAATCGATAACTTTCCCGTTCTTTGCAAGTCTCTTTTTCACCGCCGAGACTGATCTCACAAACGTTTTAATTAATCTCACAATCAACCACAAACGACCCACAAACGAATTGAAAAAGTCAAAGTCAAGTCGCCAACTTACCGGTCATTTTTAACTCTCATTTTTCAACTAAAGGCTGATCTCACAAACGTTTTAATTGTTCTCACAATCAACAACAAATGACTCACAAACGATTTAAAAAAAATTTGATTCGAAAAGTCAAAGTCGAGTCGCTAACTTACCGGCAATTTTTTACGCTCATTTTCCAACTAAAGACTCATCTCAATAACGTTTCAATCGTTACCACAATCAACCACAAACGATTGAAAAATATTCGTCAACAATTTGACGTAAATTAACCTCTTCGTCATATATAAATAACGCAAAAATAGCATTTCTCTGTGTTGGCCCGTGTGTTTGGGTTATATGACCATGCAAAGAAGTTTGGGTTATATGACCTTGTAAAGAAGTTTGGCAAAAATGTTTTACTTTCCATTTTGAAACCGATCATCTTACAAACGTTTTGATTATTGTCAAAATCAGCCACAAACACTTAAATTTGAAAATGTCAAAGCCGTATCGCTTACTTACCAGTCACTATTAAGTCTTATTTTTCCACCAAAAGTGAGCTCAGAAACGTTTTGATTGATTTTACAATTCCACAAACGACTCACAAACGATTTTTTTTTAATCTAAAAGTTAAGTCGACTCGCTAACTTTGCGGTAATCTTTCACCATTATTTCTCAACTAACGACTGACCTCACAAAATGTTCTAATTAAAATATTCGTCAACCATTTGACATCGATTAACTTCTTCGTGATATAGAAATATAATAAAAATGAACATTTCGGTGCTGACGTGTTTGGGTAATATAACCGTTCGTCGAGAATTTTTCCACATACGTTTTTACGTCTTACTTCGTAAACGCTAAACGTACGACCCTTCGAATTGTTCGCGCAACCAACTACAAACGACCAAAAATGTATACAAACAAGTGCAAAAGTGACAGTCGAATCGGTAACTTTCCCGTTCTTTACATGTCTCTTTTTCACCGCCGAGACTGATCTCACAAACGTTTTAATTATTCTCACAATCAACCACAAACGACCCACAAACGATTAAAAAAAAAAAATGGTCAAAGTCAAAGTCGAGTCGCCAACTTACCGGCCATTTTTAACTCTCATTTTTCAACTAAAGGCTGATCTCACAAACGTTTTAATTGTTCTCACAATCAACCACAAATGACTCACAAACGATTAAAAAAAAAAAAAAATCGAAAAGTCAAAGTCAAGTCGCTAACTTACCGGTAATTTTTACCGCTCATTTTCTAACTAACGACTCATCTCACAAACGTTTTAATTGTTACCACAATCAACCACAAACGACTCACAAACGATTGACGCCAAAAAAAATACAGGAATCCAAAGTCGAATCGCCAAGTTCACATAGCTACACGAATGGGTAGCTCGGTGGGGGAAAAGTCTCTGCCCCTCGCTCACTCGACAGGCGAACGGAGCGAGGTTTTCCGTCCGATCGAGCTGGACATATGTGTGAGCGTACTGCGGATTGGAATATGCATTAAATGAATTGCAAAGAGAAAAACATGTATCGAGAAAATTGTTTTCTCTCGGTTGGCCGTTTATGCCGAGAATGCGGGTTAGAAAAATTAACGACGAACCGCGTTGAAAAATAAAACGCCGAAACGACCGTGAAAGGTTCAAAAAGAAATCTTGAGCCTTTGCCGCGGTCGTTACGGCGTTTTTTATTCAACAGTAAACATTATGAATAAGCGTGTATCATAAATGTTTTTCTATCCTCAAATAGCGTCGTGGCTGAGTTGGCAGCGTGACGAATTGACGATGCTTGCGGTCCGGGTTCGATCCCTGGTTAATCGACTTTTTTTCATCTATTTTTTTTCTTCATTTTATATTCAAAAAATTTCGAACTTACTCTCGTTTTAGCTATTCTCGCATGTCCAGGCATTATTTATGATATTTAATTCATGGATGTTTAATTAAAAAAAAAGACATTGGCTACCGGGGATCGAACCCGCGTCGTCTGCACTCAGAGCCCGCAGGCTGATATATCAACCGCGAGGCTCTTGTGACTGCAAACCTACCTTACGTATACACACTTATCCAACCTTAAAAAAATTCGCTCCATACCAATTGCATATTGTTTTTATGACCCCAAAGTATTATTGAACACAAATGAAAACGATTTTTCCAAATTCCTAGAGTGGTGTTATCCCTTAAAGAAAAGAAATTGATTTTTTGATCGTTATAAATGTATATCCCCTTTTGAAGATTTTAAGGCGTCTAGCCACCTTGGCCGATCAAGAAATGGGTATATTAAAAAAAATAATAAACTCGAAAGTATGGGCCAGAATATTTTAATTTTTTTTATACAACGTCAGAAAGGGCTTTAAGAATAACGTTAATAAATTTCCATTCAAAATATTAAAAAATGGCGCCGTTATACACATTGCCGCGGAGGCCCTCCGCACGATACGCGCGGTCGTTGTCCCAGCTGTTACCCGGTCATGACACATCTGCAAAAAACAATCAGCTCATTCGTGAGTTGTGTCGCTACAATGTAGCGTAGCGGTTTTTTTTCGACCATTAAAAAGATTATGGTGAGCCATAATTTCGGTGAAAAATACAAATTTTTTTCTTCGGCTCACCATAATTTTTTTAATGGTCGAGAAAAAAACCGCTACGCTACATTGTAGCGACGCTACTCACGAATGAGCTTATTTTTTTTACCAGATGTGTCATGACCGGGTAACAGTTGGGACAACGACCGCGCGTATCGTGCGGACGGCCTCCACGGCAATGTGCATAACGGCGCCATTTTTTAATATTTTGAATGGAAATTTATTAACGTTATTCTTAAAGCTCTTTCTGACATTATGTAAAAAAATTAAAATATTCCGGCCCATACTTTCGAGTTCATGATTATTTTTTTTTAATATGCCCATTATTTGAACGGCCAAGGTGGCCAGACGCCTTTAAAGAATCTCGTACGTGTTAGCGAAAACGGGCAGAAAATTATGAAGTAACTCGTCCACTTCTTTGATGTTCGCTATTTCGGTGTTCGCTATTTTGGACCATCGCTCGTTTGCCTATCTGAGGTCTATACTTTCGAAGTTTGTATCCTCGATATATATGTCTTTTTGCTATAGATGGTATGACCAATATTAGATACTCACGTCTTTCCATTTCGGAGATATGGATGTTCTAGATTGTTTGAATCTGTATTTGTATGACACAAACTGCAGACAATCTGCATACACGTTCTCGAATAAATAATCCTTTCGTGTAATAGTTATTCAATTTCGTCATCGGCCGAAGGATAAAATTTTGAATAATTTACAGTTCGTTTTTTACGTTACAAAGTTTTGACCCCCATCCCAATGTGAAATGTGTTGAAAAAAATGCCGAAACACACTTATCCAATGTGAAATGTGTTTTGAAAAAAATGCCGATCGAGAAAGACTCAAAGTTCTCTTCGAGCCTTTCTCGATCGTTTCGGCACTTTTCTTCAACAATTTTTTAAATTAATTTTCTAAGGGGAAAACTAAAAACTCATTTCCGTATTGGGGGAAACATAAATTTTTTTGTCATATTTTCCAATACTGTTTGCACCAAAATTTGGAACGCCCGCTCGTTTTGAGCAACTTCAAGATGCGTCCGGTGGGGCGAACGACTGCGTGTTCGGTCGCGTCGACGATACCCGCGGCGTCCTTGCTGCGGCCGCTCCCCGCGCTCGTGCCGCTGGTCTTTTGATGGCCTGCCCTTCTCGCGCCCTTGGGCTGCCGCGGATGGCTCTTGCCGCTACGGCTGCTGCTGACGACCACTTTAATGTACAAATAAAATACATTACTCACACAAATTAAGGGATATTTAAAAAATCCCGAATTTTTGGCTGATTTTCAACAAGGGATAACTCGGAGAAAAATGGTCGTACAGAAAATTAAAAAAAGGAAATTATAGCTTCAAGTATCTAGTTTTCAGATCTGGACTGTAAATTTTTTTAGCGTGTGTGGTTTTCTTGTAATCATCAGAAAACCAACGAAATTTTTTTTCCAAATTTTTGCTCGTCTTTAAAATGCTCTGTCGACTTAATATATTTTTTCGACCGACGATTACTCCGCGCCAAATCATCGTACGGAGCTCGTCAAAAGGTCAAATTAAAGCTGATTGAATTGTCTAAAAGAATTTCATAGTCGTATGATAAAAAAAATTCTTTGAAGTCGACTGACCATTTTAAAGACGAGCAAAAAATTTCGTTGGTTTTCGGATGATTACAAGAAAACCGCCTACGCTAACAAATTTTACAGTCCAGATCTGAAAACTAGATACTTGAAGCTATAATTTCCTTTTTGTATTTTCTGTACGACCATTTTTCTCCGAGTTATCCTTTTTTGAAAATCAGCCAAAAATTTGGAATTTTTTAAATATCCTTTAATTTGTGTGAGTAGTGTATTTTATTTGTACATTTTATTATTTATTTTTTACAGTTACAAAGAAGAAATTTTGGCGCCGCAAGAAAAAGAAAAGTGGTCGTCAGCAGCAGCCGCAGCGGCAAGAGGCACCCGAGGGAGCCCAAGGGCGCGAGAAGGGCAGGCCATCGAAAGAACAGTGGCACGAGCGAGGGGAGCGGCCGCAGCAAGGACGCCGCGGGTATCGTCGACGCGACCGAACCCGCAGTCGTTCGCCCCACCGGACGCATGTTGAAGTTGCTCAAAACGAGTGGGCATTCCAAATTTTGGTGCGAACAGTATTGAAAAATATGACAAAAAAATTAATGTTTCCCCCAATACGTAAATGAGTTTTTACTTTTCCCCTTAGAAAATTAATTAAAAAAATTGTTGAAGAAAAGTGCCGAAACGATCGAGAAAGGCTCGAAGAGAACTTTGAGTCTTTCTCGATCGGCATTTTTTTCAAAACACATTTCACCTTGGATAAGTGTGTTTCGGCATTTTTTACAACACATTTCACATTGGGATGGGGGCCAAAACTTTGAAAGGCCAAATATGGAACGACAAAGATTTCGAAATGACAGAATTATAAACTCAATGTAACAAACTGTAAATTATTCAAAATGTTATCCTTCGACCGATGACGAAATTAAATAACTATTACACCAAAGGATCATTTATTCGAGAGCTCATTTATTCGAGAACGTGTATTCAGATTGTCTGCAGTTTGAGTCATACAAATACAGATTCAAACAATCTAGAACATCCATATCTCCGAAATGGAAAGACGTGAGTATCTAATATTGGTAATACCATCTATAGCAACAAGACATATATATCGAGGATACAAACTTCGAAAGTGTAGATCTCAGATAGGCAAACGAGCGATGGTCCAAAATAGCAAACATCAAAGAAGTGGACGAGTTGCTTCATAATTTTCTGCCGGTTTTCACCTGACCACCTTGGCCGATCCCAAAATGCGTATATTAAAAAAAAATAATAAGCTCGAAAGTATAGGCTGGAATATTTTTATTTTTTTACATAACGTCAGAAAGGGCTTTAAGAATAAAGTTAATAAATTTCCGTTCAAAATATTAAAAAATGGCGCCGTTATTCACATTGCCGCGGAGGCCCTCCGCACGATACGCGCGGTCGTTGTGCCAGCTGTTACCCGGTCATGTCACATCTGAAAAAAGAAATCAGCTCCTTCGTGAGTAGTGTCGCTACAATGTAACGTAGCGGTTTTTTTTCGACCATTAAAAAAATTAAAGTGAGCCATAATTTCGGTGAAAAATGAAAAAAAATTTCTTTCGGCTTACCATAATTTTTTTAATGGTCGAAAAAAATCGCTACGCTACATTGTAGCGACAATACTCACAAATGAGCTGATTTTTTTTGTCCAGATGTGACATGACCGTGTAACAGCTGGGACAATGACCGCGCGTATCGTGCGGACGGCCTCCGCGGCAACGTGCATAACGGCGCCATTTTTTAATATTTTGAATGGAAATTTATTAATGTTATTCTTAAAGCCCTTCTGACGTTGTGTAAAAAAATAAAAATATTCTGGCCCATACTTTCGAGTTTATTATTTTTTTTAATATACCCATTTTTCGATCGGCCAAGGTGGCCAGACGCCTTAAGACGGAATGACACCTCATCGCGGTCGGTATGGTAGAACAATTATAGATTCCCAAAAATCTCTGAAACGGCTCTTCAGATCCCATCGAAACTTTGCCAAACGACGTCAAATAGATAGACGAATAGCTTCCAGCCCCTCAAATTTTCTGAATTTGAGAAAAAAAATGTAGATTGGCTTATCATAAGCCAATCTAGTTTTTTTTTCTCAAATTCAGAAAATTTGAGGGGTTGGAAGCTATTCGTCTATCTATTTGACGTCGTTTGGCAAAGTTTCGATGGGATCTGAAGAGCCGTTTCAGAGATTTTTGGGTATCTACAATTGCTCTACCATACCGACCGCGATGAGGTGTCATTCCGTCTTAAAGTTTTTAAAAGGGGATATACATTTATAACGATCAAAAAATCAATTTTTTTTCTTTAAGGGATAACACCACTTTAGGAACTTGGAAAAATCGTTTTCATTTGTCTTCAATAATACTTTGGGGTCATAAAAACAATATGCAATTGGTATGCAGCGAATTTTTTTTAAGGTTGGATAAGTGTGTATACGTAAGGTAGGTTTGCAGTCACAAGAGCCTCGCGGTTGATATATCAGCCTGCGGGCTCTGAGTGCAGACGACGCGGGTTCGATCCCCGGCAGCCAATGTCTTTTTAAAAATTAAACGTATATGAATTAAATATCATAAATAATGCCTGGACATGCGAGAATAGCTAAAGCGAGAGTAAGTTCGAAATTTTTTGAATATAAAATGAAGAAAAAAAATAGATTAAAAAAGTCGATTAACCAGGGATCGACTCGGACCGCAAGCATCGTCAATCCGTCCCGCTGCCAACTCAGCCACGACGCTAATTGAGGATAGAAAAACATTTATGATACACGCTTATTCATAATGTTTACTGTTGAAAAAAAAAAACGCCGTAACGACCGCGGCAAAGGCTCAAGATTTCTTTCTGAACCTTCCACGGTCGTTTCGGCGTTTTATTTTTCAACGCGGTTCGTCGTTAATTTTTTTAACCCGCATTCTCGGCATAAACGGCCAACTGAGAAAAAACAATTTTCTCGATACATGTTTTTCTCTTTGAAATTCATTTAATGCATATTCCAATCCGCAGTACGGCCACACATATGTCCAGCTCGATCGGACGGAAAACCTCGCTCCGTTCGCCTGTCGAGTGAGCGAGGGGCAGAGACTTTCCCCCAACCGAGCTACCCATTCGTGTGCACGCTGCTGCGATATCGACTTGAGCGGTGCTCACGACTCGCGCGGCTACAAGGGAATCTGCAACCTCGACAGAGGCGATGCACACAAAATCATATTCCCGAACTCGCCGCCGCGATTTAGCGCCATTTCCGAGGCACGCCGAAAAGGGGAGCGTTGTACATCTCCCTACTAATCTCTGTCGACAGAGGCGATGATCACGAAATCATACTCCCGAACTCGCCGCCGCGATTTAGCGCCATTTACGAAGCACGCCGAAAAGGGCCGCGTTGTGCATCTCCCCATTAATCTCTGCACATACAGGTCTGGAAACTCCACTGGAAGGGAGCTTGTTGAAGAGAGTTGGTAGTTCACTAGCCGCCGCTAGGTTCGTTGCGCTCAGAATACCCGCTGCTGAGCGGCCAGGGGGTTCAGACAGAGACGACATAGTCAGCCATGCTTCTATCTCTTTATGTCCCAGGTAGCAATTTCAAAATAGTTGTCTATTAGTTGTCCAAATGGGTACCAAAGGTCCGCTTGGAAGTTGCCTATAAGTTATCATGTGTCCAACAGTTATCTTTTTGGATGGTTGCTGACTTTAAGATAACTTCCGGGCGGACATTTGGCACCCTTTTAGCCGACTTTTGGACAACTTTTTGAAAATTGCTACCTTGGGTGTGTCCCACCTTCATGTTCGTTACGCGGATATTTATTATGAGTTCGAAACACTTTTAAATCGGCTACGAAAAGGCGTTAGTCCTGTCAGTTTCGATTAGTACAATTTAAAAAAAAATGATTCTAATCGTAATCGAACAAATAAACTTTCTAAATCCAAGCGAGCGTGATAAGCATATACAAACGATTTTGAAACTGACTAGTGGTTCCGTACTCCCCTCATTCGCGTTGTTGTAGATTTCCGAGCCACTTGTCTCAATTTTTTTCTCCTATCCCTCATTCTCGCGTTTTTTATGCAATTTAATAAAAATACAAATGCAAAAAATTCTCTGATATTTTTTATTTTTGTACGTGCATTTTTTTCATATCGAGGTAAGCAGAATGAATCCTTTCAAATTTTTTAATGTTGCCCCTTCATGCTTTCTTTTATTGTTGCAAGTGTTTCGGTTGTCAACGGTACTGTGTCCAAAAAGCAGAAAAAAACAACAGTTATCAGCGATTTAGCGACACACGTTTTCAACTGCTCACTTCGTTGCTCGCCGTATTGAGGTTATGTGTGTTCGGGTTTCGGAACCGCAGCGACAACTAGTGGCGGCGCTAGGACCGAAATTTGCCATGTTAAGGGAAGGGTAGGGGTTTCAGCGTGAAAAAAAACACTTTTTTGCGATTTTTTTTCATCTATATGGATAGAGTACATTTATTGAAACCTTTTGTACATTGTTAAGTGTCATTTCAAGAACATTCCGTGAAATTTGTACGCGAAAATATCCACAAACAAGCCGGTGACAAAGCTTTTCCAAGAACGCCTTTGGAAAAACACGATTTGCGGTGTTCACTGTATCACAGCTAGAAATTATCTGAAATCAAGTACCATTAAAATTTAGTCAAAGTTTCATCAAATCCTCCCCCCAACGGTCTTTGATAATTCTTTTTCACTTCTAAATTTTTGGTGGTCATGTAAAGGGAAAAGTTTTTCACGAAAAATTCCGCCATTTTGGCGGTGGAAAACCCCCTCAATGTAAAAAAATCTCAAACCAACCGTTGGGTGGAGGTATTTTATATGTAGAAAGTGTGTACCAAGTTTAAAATAAATCGGTCTATAGTTTTCAAATGGCAGTGAACACGGACTTTGAAAAAGTGGTTTCGAGAAAAACGCGTTTGAAGTTTAGAGAAGTCGGAGCTACAGTGTTAGAGGAGCTGGACTAAATAGTCAATAACTTCGAGAGTTTTGCTCTGATTGAGTTAAAATTTTGGGATTATATTCTTGCAATGTTTAACTATAAGAAAAGACAAAAAAATCAATTTTTCAAAAGTGCAAACCCCTACCCTCCCTTAAACGACGCACCTGATCGCGGCTGCCAGCATTAGAGTTTCAGACCTGTATCGAAGACCGTGCATTTGACCAAAATACTATATTGAAGGCCATGGCATCACATATAGAGCTTTAACTATCGGATTTTTTTTTTATTACCGGTATTATTTCGATATCGACAAGTTGTAATATCGGAGAACTGGTATTTCGATATTTTTCGATATTTATGGGGAAACCATGATTTACAACGTTAGAAATTTGAGAGTGAAGATGGAAGTTGTAGAAATAATGATGTAAAGCTAACTCAAACCACAGTATTTATTAAAGATCACCGTCTTTTAGTGAGATCTCATTTATTGTACATTTATAAACATACTATGCTATGTTCTTCAATATATTCAACTCAACGTAACATAAGCAAACAAGAACCAAAAATGGGAACTTTTATGCAAATCAAAGAAGTAGTAAACAAGCAAAATTAAAATTAGGAAGTTTTATGAAAGTCGGCGCAGTAGTAGCTACCAGAATGCAAACAAATGGCATAGCTTGTGGCAGGCAATGGACAGCATGATCACTTCAATTAACGAGATTGATATTGTTGCATCAATGACCGCAAAAAACAGAGGGCATCTGAAGTTTCGTACTTCAGAGACGACCTACCTTATTGCATGTGTAAGCCGCGGAAGAAAGGCCCTCTCCGATTCCACCCTCGTGGACAAATAAGTTGACACTTCGGAAATATTTAATGCAGGCAATAATATTTTAAGGCTGGTAAACGTAGTTAAAAAAACAAGTAAAGGTAACTAAAATGGAAATAATACGAATTGTAATGATTTTTTAGTGTTTTTAACTTTGATATCGAAATATCGGTATTATTCGAGTCCATTATCGGTTTTTGGTCCGATATTCCAGTTTTTTCTAATTATCGAAAAACCAGTATCCATGCTCTAATCACATACCGCTTTGAAATTTCGAACCGCAATTTCAACCCAACGATATAATCAATTGCGATTAAATTTATTGTGTAAATTTGACATTGTTGCAGAAAGAGCCATTTTGCCGAATTTTGAACCAAAATTACAGATTGTAGTTACCGTAGGATAAATTATGAATTACTAACTAACGCACCAATTTATGCACGTTTCAAGACTGTTGGGCTTAGGGTTTCTGGTCTAGACTTCTCGGAGCGAAAAGGCCCGGGAAATTTGGCCTTACTCGAGACGACAAAAAAGTGTCGAGAACTCGAGAAATCGCGTCTTGATTGTGCTTGTGCCGTCCCTACCACGGGCCCCGTTGCACGCTTGTTCATTCCGTTTAGTTTGTCTTCTTCTAATGCGAGCGGTGAGCGAGGAAAAAGTCCACCAATAGGATTGCTTCATTTTGCTTCGCACAGCGCAGCTCTGCTGTAGGCCTATTCTGTAACTCGTTATAACCCGGTAACGACAGTTTTCGTTATCGTTAGCTTGCGACAGCCAATTGCATGCACGTTCCAAGACGAAAGGGGGCCTCTTATTGGCTGTCGCTAGCTAACGATAACGAAAACTGTGGTTACCGAGATATAACGAGTTACAGAATAGGCCTACAGCGGCAAATAAATACTCAAAGTATATTCTTTGCTTGATTGTGATATTAAAAAAAAATTCTGTTTATTTAAAGGACTATGAGTGGTTAAAAGTTCTACTTATTTATAGGAAAAACGATGTACTGTATGTAACTTTAATTTAAAGATTGTTTTTATGACGATACTTTATGTACCTACTATTTGTTTAATTAAAAGACTGTGCGATCAATATTTTTCATTACCCCAGGAAGGGAGCTAAGATGAATATTCAAAGTACTTACTAGTTAATAAAAAGACAAATTAAACGTTCTATGGGAAGATACTCAAAGTTTAGTTTAGGTTGTTATATAATTTATTTGTTTTGTTAAAATACAAGACTGAACAAATAATAAAACAAGACTGAATAAATAATAAATGTTGATGATTATGAATAAGGGTATTTCAGATGTTGCATTCAATTAATAATCTTATGATTTTTTTTTAATTACTGAAATCTCTCAAAAATTCGAGGGTTCCAGGAAAGAAAAAAAATAAATTGAGGAAATCAGAAACCCTATTTGGGCTCTCGACAGTAAAAAACGCATTTTGAGCATTGTTTTGACTGATTTCGTGATAAAATGGAGGAGAAAATGGTGTTTGGAGTTTTTTTTACATAAAAGCAGCAAAATTGTACCGAGCAATCTCGAAATATTATCGACAATTTTGAAAATGTAGTACATCAGTTTTCCCCATGTGGCGATCACATTTGGCGAACACGTACACACACGGCTCGTAGTAATCGTCGCGAATTGGGCCTCGACTCCTTCCGTAGTGGGCACGGTCTTCTATACAGGTCTGGAAACGACCACGATTTGGTAGGTACGCTTGGCTGATCCACGTTTTTTTACATTTTTCGCCACTACGTGGCATTGCTGTTGAAGGGTACGGTGCGACAAGGACAGAATAGCTTCTGTCTGTTTCTCTCACTCTCCTGATGGTGGCGCATGCGTCGTCGACCGTGCCCCTAACCCAGTTTATCGCATATTTAATAGGGATACGAATAAAAAAAAAACAAATGAACAAATAATGAGCTTACAGAAGACCAAAATGATTGACATACACCATCATAATTGAGGTCATCTGCATATCATATAGCAATTTTGTAGAATCAAGCGGCTATGATGAGCATGAACGATCTTTATGCCAAATTACCAAATCGCAGTTGGGCTAAATGGTTAGCACCAAGTTTGGTAACCCCAAGCTTCAGCGTTCGATTCTTAAACAATTTTTCTTTTTCGGTTAACAAAACCGTTTATTAATTCAGATGCGTTAAATACTTTGTTGTTACATTTATTCGTGACTTTCTTTTTGTATACGTATTATTGGCGTATTTAAATGATTCGATCGGTCGGGTAAAACTGGCTCTTTGCCAGTTTCTGCGATCTTCGGATTAATTATTGGCGGCAAGTAAAAATTATGTACATAATGTACGTTTCCAAATTAAATGAGTATTTGTTTTGTAATTACTGATTTATTTTGTTTTGGGTTTTTCTGCATTACTAAAATGGTATTAATCGGGTCATTATCTTCTTCAATTTTGCCAGTATACGGCGATGTATTTTTACTTGATTATAGACGAAAATCAATTAACTGTAAAATATTCGAGTTCGTTAAAGAAATACTTAAAGAGCATGAGATGACACACCGACCGAGGTTATGGTTCATTTGTCAATACGGGAAACGATAAGCGGCAAGGGGGGGGAGATCACAGAAGACCGTGGGTGAGGGGTACCCTCCGATAGCAGCGAAGCATGTGGCGGCGAGCGAAATTAAACGTGGATCGCTCAACGGTACCACCCAGCTCCATTGCAATCGGGCTTCTTTTCCAGACCTGAATGTGAGAAAGACCGTGGTAGTGAGTAGCAGACGGTTGCTGTGACAACTGGCTGTAGTTAGCAGCGGCCCGTAGCTTAAAAATACGGATTCTGCAATACCGTCGTGACCGCGTCGAAATTTTGCAGCCATTGATATGCATGGCCTTAAGGAGATGTGTCACGTGTTCGGTCGATCTCAAAATCCCCTAGGGATTTCAAAATTGTTTCTCGCTTTTTTCTCAAAACCCTACTTGTTCAAGAGAAAACTCGAAACCATTGGCGTAGCCACATTTTTTTCTAGGCGGCGTGGTGTACAGGGAAGGGAGCTGGCCTGACAAAAAGTGGATACGTTAACAGTAATCTTTTTTAAAAATAACATTTACATGATAGTCGATAATCACGTAACACACATAAAATAGGAAGCTTCAGTCACACGATGATGCTAACATTAAGGGGGCAGATACCTTTAGGCGAGGAAAAAATCGCTGATTGCCATGATCTTTTTAAAAGGCGAGATTTCTTATTTTTGAGACTTAGGGTATGTTTTATTACCACTGTTGACTGTTTCATGGTATTTTTTTAAATGTATTCATCTTTAAAAATGGCGGAGGTATGGCGTGGTGTTCTAAACGGGTTGTGGCGGATGTTGTCAGATGGCGTGACAGGTCGGCGAGATCGAACTGAAAAAAAAACAACGAAGATTTTTCTTTTATTAACACTCATACACAGAATATGAACCAAGAAAAAGTGAGAAATGTTGAAAATCGATGAAATGGTACGATTTGAAATAAAAAGATTGAATATTCCGAAAGAATGGTTTCATTTTGCAATACAAAGACTTTTTTTAAGGACATTTACGGTCATGTTTTAGCCAATAAGGTTAGAAAGATTTTTGTGGGGGTCGTCTCCCTCTTAGAGCCGTTTTTGCGCCGATAAAAAATTACGGTTCTAATAGTCTTCAATGCTTTATAACTTATGAGTTTCAACAAAATCGAAGGCGGACAAGTGATGTTCCTTGAAAGCCACGTTTTCATCCGCCTAATGGCAGAAAAACTCCCCGCACAGCCGGCAGAGTTCACTGGGAGTACTATATTGCTGCTTGGAAAAGTTTATATAAGTTAGGGCAGTACTCCTTTTTAACATGTTTTTTTTTAAACTTCCAGTATTTATTTAATCATTTTTAAAGGAAAGTATGTTTTTCATAACATCGCTTCAGATTCTGAGGTTGACGTATTAATTATTCAGATTTAAAAATAATTATTGATGAAATCTTGTCCGTACTTCATATTCAATTTTAAAAATGCGTAATTTGTCAAATCGGTGTTTAATATTTAGAATGATATCTATTACTCGGACTAAATGTTGATCTTCAAGTGTTTTTCTGGTTGTGCATCGGCTGGCAAAGTGTACTTCTGTTGTCCACAGTTAACTTGTCGTATTTGAGTATCTACTTAATTTACGCAATAAAATAGCTACTTATACGAATTACGAAATTACCACGAAGAGAATAATTCAAGTGTTATCACATTATTTCTTCATGCTTGCTTGGGTGAAACAAATCAAATTAATCGATTATGCAAATTTAATTATTTTGGCTCGATTGTTTTCTGCGGCGGCACTGGGATTTTGTGGCGGTGGGCCGTGCCCACGGACTTACATAAGGTCTGGAAACTCCTAGGGTGGGGAGTGACTCTGATAGTGAGGCAAATAGGCAGTTTGCGCTTCTGCCACCCGAAGCGCTGGTAGGTAGAAGTTAGCCAATCAAACGCAGGACCAAACAGCTGTGCAAAGGCGCAGATGTTTCGAAATAAACATAGTCTGTTCGGTTTAGCTACACTTTCTACAATTTCAATAGATACAGTAATAGAAAATCCTCAGAAGGCGTAAGAAGTGTAGAAAAGTGTAGCCAAAACGAACAGACGCAATATTTGTAAGAGCGATATAAATGGAAAATGGTTGAGTATTTTTTCACTCCTGAACCTCCGGGCTGAATGAGAATTGTTATTTCAGTAGACTGTATTTCTCGTATGTTCGCACTTCTGTAATATTTTTATTTGGTCTTTCGCTATTTGAGTAGATGGGGTATGAACAAATTTATGCGGTCTAAATTTTTGTTCCTTACAATTTATATTTATTCTTAGTATATTGCATTGCTTGTTTGTTTCTACAACTTTTATTTTTGCTTTTGCTTTTTCAACAATGTTAATAAGAACCTGGAAATAAAGTCAATGGAAGAGGAAAAAAAAGAAATGAACGCATTGTGTATGTTTAAAAGGAACCGTTTTTATTGATTTGTCAGTTTGGCGAGTTTGTTGTTTACAAAACATTGTTTTTGCCGTTTTTGATTTTGTTGGTAGGCGAACTGGCGCATCCGCAATCGAATATAATAAAATATAGCAAAGGATAAGGCCGGGTCCACACTATACGGTTCTACCGGAGCGTTTCAGGTACCTATATAGTTTAGATTTCTAGAAACGTTGTGAACACGTGTACGGCTGTCAGGAGGTTATTTTTCCATTGCTGCATATCTATATCTACAAGAGTACTTCTACCAGGCAGCGCTTCGAGTGGATAAATGAAGAACTACGTTTTTGCCCCACTAACCAGAGATTAATGGGGAGATGCACAACGCGGCCCTTTTCGGCGTGCTTCGTAAATGGCGCTAAATCGCGGCGGCGAGTTCGGGAGTATGATTTCGTGATCATCGCCTCTGTCGAGGTTGCAGATTCCCTTGTAGCCGCGCGAGTCCGTGATCACCGCTAAAGTTGGTATCGCAGCAGCGTGAACACAAATGGGTAGCTCGGTGGGGGAAAAGTCTCTGCCCCTCGCTCGCTCGACAGGCGAACGGAGCGAGGTTTTCCGTCCGATCGAGCTCGACATATATGTGTGGCCGTACTACGGATTGGAATATGCATTAAATGAATTTCAAAGTGAAAAACATGTATCGAGATCATTGTTTTCTCTCGGTTGCCCGTTTATGCCGAAAATGCGGGTTAAAAAAATTAACGACGAACCGCGTTGAAAAATAAAACGCCGAAACGACCGTGAAAGGTTCAAAAAGAAATCTTGAGCCTTTGCCGCGATTGTTTCGGCATTTTTTTCAACAGTAAACATTATGGAAAAGGGTGTATCATAAATGTTTCTTTATCTTCAATGAGCGTCGTGGCTGAGTTGTAGCGTGACGGATTACGATGCTGAAGGTCCGGGTTCAATCCTCGGTGAATGAACTGTTTTTTCTTCATTTTATATTCAGAAAATTTCTACCTTACTCTCGCTTTATCTATTCTCGCCTGTCTAGGCATTATTTTTTATATTTAATTCATATATGTATAACAAAAAAAAAATGTTGCTACGGGCATCGAAGCCGCGCCGTCCGTACTCAGAGCTCGGGCGCAGTGCAGCCAGATCGCGCGTAAAAGTTACCCCCTCTTTAGTTTCTTACGCGCCCATCACACCATCGCAGTAGCGTGTGTCCGTGAGCGAGCGATGCTCGGACATCTTCGGAAAGAGCCGAGCAAGCCGAAGCGTCCCGACCGCGCCTTCGGCTGCTACACCAATGCATGGACGCTGAGCAGCACGTTCATGTGCGGCCAAGCCGAAACGAAGGCTTCGAGGGAAAAAGCAATCTGAGCACGACTCGCGCGTGACGTCACCCGACGGCACGCGCGAGGCTTTTAGATGATTTCAATGCTAAGTCAGTTCTTGATTCTCTGCGTTATTAATGTATACAAAAAAATGTATTGCGCACTCAGGTCGCTTATTTTTTTAGTTTATACGTTAATTTAAACATAATAATATATCTAAATTACAACTTATTTATCTTATATAAAATTGTTTACGCTTTACTCACACCCATCCTTATGCCAAATAAATTATAATTCATAAAAGTAAGCGGAAATATATTTATATTCGTATTATTATATTAATTCTCATACTTTCATCAAGCGATAAAGCATTATCCCCAAAAACAAGCCAATCATCCATCCGGCCGCGAATTGTAAGTACCGCGTATATTCTACAAGCGATGAGATGGTCCCGTTGGTAGCGTTCCTGGCTTTCTGATTTCTTATTTTTTTCCTGGAAATTTCTCCTTTTCCTATGACCTGAGTGAACAGCTGCGGAGATATTCAGAGAAAAGTTAAAGATGAAAAGAAATGAGATTTTCGTTAAAAAACTTTTTATTATTATTATTTTTTTCGGAAATTTCTTTTTTTCCTATTACCTGAGTGAACGGCTGCGGAGATATTCGGAGAAAATTTAAAGATGAAAAAAATGAGATTTTCGTAAAAAAAACTTGATATTATTTTTTTTCCGGAACTTTTTCTTTTTCCTATTGAGTTTGTTTGGGTTTGTTTGGAGTTTGAGTCATACAAACACAGATTTAAACAATCTTGAACATTCACATCTCCGAAATAGAAAGACGTGAGTATCTAATATTGGTAATACCATCTATAGCAAAAAGCCAGATATCGAGGATACAAACTTCGAAAGTTTTGATCTCAGATAGGCAAACGAGCGATGGTCCATAATAGCGAACACGGAAATAGCGAACATCAAAGAAGTGGACGAGTTGCTTCCTAATTTTCTGCCGATTTTCGCTAACACGTACGAGATTCTTTTAAAGTCTTTAAGAGGGGATATACATTTACAATGATCAAACTTCAATTTCTTTTCTTCAAGGGATAACACCATTCTAGGAATTTGGAAAAATCGTTTTCTTTTGGCTTCAAAAATACTTTGGGGTCATAAAAACAATATGCAGTTGGTCCTGCAGCGATTTTTTTTAAGGTTGGATTTTTAAGGTGTACAGTAGAACCTCGATTATCCGAACCTCGATCATCCGAACCCTCAATTATCCGAACCCTCAATTATCCGAACGATGACTTAGTTTATCCGGAAGCTCAATTATCCGAACGTTGGCGCGAAAGATACATGGTTGCTCGCTGCCACCACCGTGAGCAACAATAAGCAACCCAACGCAACTTCTCCTTCTCAAACAGCTGCGAGACTTAGACGCTCAAAAACGCATTGCAGCCGTTCGTCAATTAAAAATGGACGATTTTATTTTTTAAAAATATTTTAAAAGGCACTCGACTTTTTTCAGGTGCTTAAAACACACACACACACACACACATATATAAATATACAGGGTGGGCGGAACATTGACGTCCAAAAATAAAATTTAGGTCCCTTGTATCCTGGGGTATCCGAATAACCCCCATGTATATCCCGCGACTTTTCATAGTTTTCGAGTTACGAATTTTCGACCTGACCAATTAAAAAAAATCTAAAAAAAAAGTAGAAGACTGTCGAGATTTTTTTTGCAACTGAATCTTCATGAGTAGTACTTTTATGCATAAAACAATCAGCTTCGTAACTGTGATGAAAGTTATTAAAATGTTGGTGTAAAGTGAAAAACTTATGTTCGGTAAATTATGACTTAAATTTTCAACTTTAAATTAAACATCTAAACAGGTGACTTCATGGTTCCTAATTAGGCCTCAAGAATGCGCCAGACTCTCAGCTTTCATAATCATTTAAAAAAAAGCAGTACTTAATAGGGGTACTTTGGCTACAATTGACCTTCAAAGACAGCGAGGTGGAAAATTCTTAAAATTAGCCATCTGATTAAAAAAAATTGCCCATTTTATCATTCCCAAGGATATTTAGTTTGTTACCTAACCAAAAATGACTGCTGGAAAGCTAAGATTTAAACATTTAGAGGTTTATTTTTTTTTAGTTCGATTCAAGTTTAATGAATTTTGCGCCATCCGTTCTTGTAACGAGAACGGATCGCGTAAACGAGCTTTTACCTGATCCATGAGAACGGATCGCGCAAAATTCATTAAACTTAAATTAAACTAAAAAAAATAAACCTCCAAATGTTTCAATCTTAGCTTTCCCTGCAGTCATTTTTGGTTAGTTAACAAACTAAATAGCCTTAGGAATGATAAAATGGGCAAATTTTTTTTTTAATCAGATGGGTAATTATAAGAATTTTCCACCTCGCTGTCATTGAAGGTCAATTGTAGCCAAAGTAGCCCTATCAAGTACTACTCTTTTTAATGGTTATGAAAGCTGACAGTCTGGCGCATTCTTAGGGCCTAATTAGGAACCATGAAGTCACCTGTTTAGATGTTTAATTTAAAGTTGAAAATTTAAGTCATAATTTACCGAACGTAAATTTTTCACTTTGGACCAACATTTTCATAACTTTCATCACAGTTACGAAGCTGATTATTTTATGCATAAAAGTACTACTCATAAAGATTCAGTTGCAAAAAAAATCTCGATAGTCTTCTACTTTTTTTAAAGATTTTTTTTCAATTGGTCAGGTCGAAAATTCTCAAAAATGCAGTAAAAAATTCATAACTCGAAAACTATGAAAAGTCGCGCGACATACATGGGGGTTATTCGGATACCCCACGATACAAGGGACCTAAATTTTATTTTTAGACGTCAATGTTCCGGCCACCGTGTATGTGTATATATATATATATATCAATGTTAATATGTATGTCAAATTTTAATATATATTTATGTATTTTTTTTAAGGTAAAAACGTGTTGTTGATGATCTCGTCCCAAAAAACCCACGTTTCGATTATCCGAACTTTTGATTGTCCGAACTAGTCTCGGTCCCAATTGGTTCGGATAATCGAGATTCTACTGTATACGTAAGGCAGGTTTGCAGTCACAAGAGTCTCGCGGTTGAGATATGAGCGTGCGGGCTCTGAGTGTGACGACGCGGGTTCGATCCCCGGTAGCAATGTCTTGTTTTTTTTTTTATTAAGCATATACGAATTAAATATCATAAATAATGCCTGAACAGGCGAGAATAGCTAAAGCGAGAGTAAGTTCGAAATTTTCTGAATATAAAATGAAGAGAAAAAAGTTTATCCACCGAGGATTGAACCCGGACGTTCAGCACCGTAATCTGTCAAGCTACAACTCAGCCACGACGCTCATTGCAGATAAAGAAACATTTATGATACACCCTTTTCCATAATGTTTACTGTTGAAAAAAAATGCCGAAACGATCGCGGCAAAGGCTCAAGATTTCTTTTTGAACCTTTCACGGTCGTTTCGGCGTTTTATTTTTCAACGCGGTTCGTCGTTAATTTTTTTAACCCGCATTTTCGGCATAAACGGGCAACCGAGAGAAAACAATGATCTCGATACATGTTTTTCACTTTGAAGTTCATTTAATGCATATTCCAATCCGCAGTACGGCCACACATATATGTCGAGCTCGATCGGACGGAAAACCTCGCTCCGTTCGCCTGTCGAGCGAGCGAGGGGCAGAGACTTTTCCCCCACCGAGCTACCCATTCGTGTTCACGCTGCTGCGATACCAACTTTAGCGGTGATCACGGACTCGCGCGGCTACAAGGGAATCTGCAACCTCGACAGAGGCGATGATCACGAAATCATACTCCCGAACTCGCCGCCGCGATTTAGCGCCATTTACGAAGCACGCCGAAAAGGGCCGCGTTGTGCATCTCCCCATTAATCTCTGCACTAACGATGACACTTTCCACCATGCAAAAAGGCCGGAGTTACCAGACCTGTAATAAGACTGTGGGCGTGCCCACCCGCACCCGCTCGTGGCTACGCCAATGCTCGAAATCATCTATCAGGCCATCTTTCTCACATCCGATTGGCTCAGTCGGTATATCCGTGAACGTGAAATGTTCTACCGTCATCTTCTCATCGAAGATATTAGTTTGTCAGTGACACGAGAGATGGCGCCACCTGTAAATTCTGAAACTTAAGAAAACGCAGATCGCACTGGTGCTTCATGATTTTTCTTACTTTTATTTTCGACAAATTATGCTCTCTGTCTCGTTTTGTATGACAGAGCATATATCCCAGAGAGAAGCATCACTCGGTAGGCTCTCTCTGTCTCTTCTCTCCCTCTCTCTCTTTCTTTCTTTCTCTCTCGCTCTCGCTCTCGTACTCTCCCTGGCTTGCCGTACATTTTATAACATACCAGAGACATATATTAAACGGCTGTGGATTCTATGGCTATAGTGGGTCTGGGTCTCTCCGCCAGGCAGTGACTGATTGCTCATAATAATAAAAGGTGTTCAGGAGGCCCGGATCATCGTGGAATGGACTCTTAAATATTATTTGCCCTAAGTTATTCGTATATCCGTAGCATAGCCGCCATCCAATCACTTATTTGTTCGAAACATTCATTATTAAACGTAAGTTCGTCATTTTTAACCTTCCACTGTCCAAGCTCAAGTGTAAAAGAAAAACTAAAACTCCTTTCGCGACAAAGGCCCGAGTGTATCGCTTGTGTATGTTATGATTGAAAAAAAAATATCATTAAAACCCTCGACCCTCGAGGAATGAAAAGATTCAACCGCGTCAAAGTCAAATTCTTCCCGGAGAAGATACTTTCCGCAGCTATCCATCGTCGAGAACTTGTCTCATCGGAGAATTCGTTTTCACCTTTACAGGCAAATTGTGAAGCGTTTTCTTTTTCACTTTATCGGATATACATTGAAAACGTAGATATTTGTCGGGTTGCTTGATTTTCGAAATCAACAACATGACGGAATATAAGCTTGTCGTGGTCGGAGCGGGAGGCGTCGGAAAATCTGCGCTAACCATTCAATTGATTCAGAATCACTTCGTGGACGAGTATGACCCGACGATAGAAGACTCTTATAGGAAACAGGTAACGCGCTTTTTTTCCTATTGCCAATTTTCTGTTCGTTAACCAGCCCAGATTTGGGAATCGGGACTATTTATTCGATCGTGCAGTTGGATTTCTTTGGAGTAATAATTAGAAGCATTGTCAGCTGATATTTTCGGACCTTATAATTCCGCACCTTCAAAAAATTTGAAGAATATCGAATGAGATATATATTAATAAATGTGTAGTTTCCAAACATTTGGTGAATAGGACCGGAGGACATTTAGTTTATCAGTTGGAGTATTACGACTAGCAATGAGTTGGTATCGCTAACTGTGGAGTTGACGTTTGCATCGTTGGAATGCAACCAACATTCTTTATGCTATTTTTATTCCGTTATCTTCAGTACTCTACAAAATAGTTTTTCACAGATTTCGGTTGTAGGTTTCTGAGTGGGCAACCTAAAAAGTGTTCGAACATCGTCGGAGCTCAAAATTGCCAAAAGAAATTAGAGAAATGGAGAAAAAAAACTTTTTTGTCACATTCCGACAATGCGAACTTGATTCTTGTCGATTGCCATAATTTCTCGCAATAACAAAAGTAGAAGTGGGTTTGCGTGTTAGGTCTGGATGACGGTGAAGTGAACCGACTGCTAAAAAAAGGGTAGAGCATGGCAAAACGTTGAAATTTTGCATAAACTACCACATTTTTATCAATATTTTCAATTGAAAAACATTGGTCATTCTTAAAAAGTTGTTGCTACAGCCATTTCCTTTTAAACATCAAAAGTATTAAAGGACAAGAAGAATTTTTTGCGATGATTTCATTGATAATTGGTTGTGCATTCCTAGTGTACCCTGCGTTAGAAAAGTGAGAGAAAAAAAAATTGCAGCCTCTAAAGTGATACATGCAGGAATGCCACGATGACTCATACTCACAGAGCACAACTGCTTCAAATCATCATCACTCTCTTTAGACAAATTAAAGACCAACGGCGAGAATATCGCAGTGAGGAGGACGGGTGTGCAAAAAAATGTGGACTCCATGAAAATAATACACGGCGTGATGAATTTAAACTGCCCACAGGTTGTTATAGACGGGGAGACGTGTTTATTGGATATTCTAGACACAGCTGGCCAAGAGGAATACAGTGCAATGAGGGACCAGTACATGAGAACGGGGGAAGGCTTTTTGCTCGTTTTCGCTGTAAATTCGGCAAAAAGTTTTGAAGTATGTATGGCTACGAACAGAACCAAATTCGTGCAAAACCAGTTCCTTAATGTTATACACGTTAAAGAGAGTAACAAAATCCGAACATCCGTCAGCAAAACAAATTGAAAAATCACGAAAAAAACACCTTAAGGGGTTGGCCTACTGTGACGACCCGAAAATCAGAGTTATTAAAAAATCACTTCTGAAGGAACAAGTAAGATGATTAGAATATGGTTTGGACGTTTATTTGCAAGTACATTATCGAAGTTGTGCACCCAATTTCATAATCCACCTGGATGATCTAAAACAAAAAAACCAGTTTTTTCTCTTGAAATAGATAATATTGGTTAAGACTTGATCGAGCCTTTTTTATTACCGTGTTTCGATCTTTAAAAAAAATGTTTGAAATTTGTTTTCAATTTTTCGAGGAAAAGTGACATCGTTATTGTTAATAACTGACTTTAAAAAATGTTAAGAACAACATCGGTCAAGACTAAACTACAATTACACCGAATAAGTGTACCAAATTTCACGGAAATCCGTTCATTAGATGGTGAAAAATCGTGTACACCGTTTTAAAAAACATCGTTTCGAGAAAAACGCGTTTAAAGTTTTGCTAGCAGCTCTATCGTTGTAATCGTAATTCAATTTGCGATTCGTGCAGCTGGATCTTTCCTTTCAATTTGAGTTGCCTTAAGGCGGGAGCCTGAGTTAGAAGGTCCAAAAAAACGTTTTTTCGGGCATTTTTTTAGAAGAGAAAAAAACAAGCCCAATAAACATTGAGGTATCTTTTCATGGATATTTGAAATGTAAAAAAAAATGTTTTAACATGAAACAATAAATGACTGCAGATTTATCAGCCTATTCCATGTGCGCCTTGCCACTGCAGTTCTCAATCGGCGGGAAAGATGCAGCTCGTAATTCTTGACTGAAACAAAAAAACCAATAAAATTTTCAATTGTCATATATTTTTCTTCTGGGTGAATTAAGAAAAAGCTGAAAAAATCGTGAAATTATAACTTTTTTCGGGTTTGAAAAAAAATGTGTTTAAAAAAACACTTAAACGTGCTATAAAAATGATTTAAAAAGACTTTTTCAACGACTTTTTAAATTCGCTTCAGATTTTCATACTGAAGTAAATAAACTTGGTTTGATTCAATAGGTCGTTTAATTTTTTTGCCATCACGCGCGCAAATTTGGAAAAATCGTGAAAATAAAAACTGCCGAAAACGCGCTTCAAAGTTTTCAATAGGAGGAAATATCAATCGCTTCTCTGCTTTTGGCCTTGAATCTTCGAAAATATTTACAATTGGCCTCTGTAACTTTGTAAATATATTCTTGGATAGTTTATCTATCGATTTTAATTGATCGATAAACAAAATGATTTTTCGGACCTTCTAATTCAGTCTTCGACCTTAAGCGACGAATGAGCGTGCGTTCGTCATTTTCACAGTAGCCTAACCCCTTAAAGAGGCTGATGCAACGAAATGCCCCAACATAAAAATCTGAAGTTCCGTCTACAAAATGTTTAAAAAAACATAAACCACGAAAAACCATCTCAACATAAAGAAACCCCAGCTAAAGAAGCATGAAAACTATTCAGTCAATAGAATGCAGCGAAACATTTATTCACAGCAACGGATTCTTTATACATTCAGATTGTGTGCAATTTGTTGCGGGTAGTCTAGTTTGTCAATGTTATAGTCTGCGATAAACCTCATTTCGATATTTTTCGAGTTTTTACATGTTTCGCAATGACTCTCATTGTCCTGCTTTGTTGGGGTTTGTTCGGGTTGTGTGAAACGTGTGGAAATAGTTGGACACGAAGTTGCCGACGTAACCAACGATTTCGTTGTGCGGTTGTTGCTTTACATTTTCGATTGGAATATTCTAAGCTTAATATTTTTCGATGGGATATTTCGTTAGAGTTTTTTTCTGTAAGATATTTCGACGTCGTTTCCTTTCGTTGGACTATTTTGTCGCTGGGGTGTTATTTGATAAGCTTCAGGCCCCAAAACCAGGTCGATTTTGAATATTTTTTGTGATGGGAGTATTGATATGACGAGGTCAAGATTTTACACACAATTCATAGTCTTGCCAAGTTTGAGTTTTTTAAAAAAAAAGAATACAGATAAACAACGAAGCAATGAAAAATAAGAAACTGCTCTTCTAGTATAATAATGAAGCTTTCGGGAGACCGGATGCTTTGTTGTACATTTTGGAAGATACGAAAAAAAACGAGGGATAAGGTCCCCCCTCCCCGATCGAGCTGAAACTTCGCACAAACCTTCCTTTTAATATTATAAGAAAACCCCCAAAGGGATTTTTGGTGATTCGCAATAGTTTTCGAGATATTGAATTTCAAAGTTATTTATTTTAACCCGCGCTGTTATGTTATCGCGCTCTTTGTTTTGGCCAAACAAACAAACCCAAAAACAATTGCGGGCCGTCGAAAATCCCTTTTGGGGGTGTCTTAAAATATTAAAAGGGAGGTCTGTGGAAAACTTCAGCTCGTCCAGTGGGTCGGGGGGGGGGGGGGGGTCGGAACGTTACTCAAAACAAGCTGTAGAAAAAACCTCCATTTTCGATAAACTTAACACCTTTAGTAATTTATAATTAAAAAATGGATAAACACATTGAAAAATTATCCGGTTATATGATAGATAATGTTTTACACTAGGATCTGTTCGAATTTAAAGTGAATCAAACGAATAGATCTTGAGATACGACTTACATCGTTTCATAAAAAAATCCTTTGAGATAAACGCAAACAAAAAAATAGTAAAAATCGTGGTGAGGTTCACCGTAGCGCAGTGCGCGATCTGACGCTTCACAATAACCGCTATAACTCCCTCAATTGTAGGAATTTCTATAAAATCTTTGTTGCATATTGAAGTCAAGACCCTAGGCTATGAAACTATACAAGAAAAAAATCGTATTTCCGAAACTTCTATGCGGATCTCTTAAAGACATTTGCTAAAGTTCTAAAATCTCAACCATTCGGTTTCATCATGTCCTAATAGTAATAGTTTGAAGAAAATAGGTTACAAAAAAAAAACATAAATGCCACGAAATTAGTGAATGAATCTCATATTTTCTCCTCCCTTCTGCAAAATCGTATTTTCCTTAAAACTTTGTTTCGACAAATGTGTCAAACTTTTTGTCGTCTTTTCAAGGATATAGGAACGTACCGAGAACAGATAAAGAGGGTGAAAGACGCCGAAGAAGTGCCTATGGTCTTGGTTGGAAATAAATGCGATCTCCAACAAACATGGGCTGTCAACATGACCCAAGCGAGAGAAGTTGCTCGTCAGTATGGCGTACCATTTGTAGAGACGTCTGCGAAAACGAGAATGGGTGTCGATGACGCGTTTTATACACTGGTAAAGTTGCCCGTTTGGTTTTTTTTTTAACTTCATTTTGTCCATAGCCCATCTTTGCACGGTCCTCGCTCATGCAATGAAAAACGTACACTGTAGGTCAGAGAAATACGGAAAGACAAGGAGCATCGCGGTAAAGAGAAGAGAAAACGCATGCGAGCCGGCAACTCTGGTCGCAGGAGACCCCGATGCTGTCTTCTTTGAATTACGCAATATCACTGATAAACAAAAACAACCATTACCGAACACAATAATGCAAGCGTATAGTGTAAAAAGCCTTAGATTATGTCGGATTTATGCACAATTTGCAGCTTGCTTTATTGAATATTTAAAAAATTGTAAGCACAATGTTTTTTTTGTTGTTTTTTTGTTTATGAACCAAAAGAAAGGGAAACCAAATTCTCTTATAATTGTTGTATGATATTACATAAATTTGTATACCCATTGATGAATTTGGAGATTCAACAAAGATCGGTTATTCGAGAGTCTATATATATATATATATATATATATATATATATATATATATATATATATATATATATATATATATATATTTCGCTCTTTGAAAATCAAGGATTTAAAGCTGCTAATCAGAAGTACGAAAAAAACAGCACAACAATTGAATTGTAGATATAGAATTCTTAAAAAAAATTTATTCGCCTGTAAGCGCGTGGAAAAATCGATCAAACGAAAATAGGCCAATTTTACTATCAGCAAGTGTAGTATCCGTGCGACGATTTAGCAATTTCTGTCAATGCCGCGAGCGGATACCACTCTGTTCTTGTCTAGCAAAGACGAAAAAAAAATCGCTGCCATGTTTTTCCCATCATCAGTATACACCGTTTAAAGTATACCACGCATACGCGAGAATTCTTTTGACCAATAACTTCACCACGGTTCACGACATCTCTCAGAATCATCGGACAAATTTGAATGGAGATATAAAAATAAATACACGTAAACATCGTTTCCACTTAACAGATAAATCTTGCGTGCTTGTCCCGTTATCATTTGCCAGTATTTTTCTCTCTAGCACATTCAATGTTGAGCTTATCCGATGTGCCCAGTATCCCATACTCGATACCATCAATTTCTTTGCAAATCAATTCACGTCAGATTTTCGTAATGGAAAAAAAATGTTCACTTTCGTAAAATTGTTGAATTTTTATACTCGGCTAAAGTTTTTTTTTAACGCATATGTTGTGCTACGAAACATTTGAAATTTTACCCAGCCACAAATTTATCACCTCGATTGTTAATCAGCGGGATGAAAATTTAAAATAACATTTGTCCAAAGGTGCATCAAACGGATTTAACATTGCTCGTTAATCCGAGCTATCAAACTTGCCAAAAATTCTCCCTTTCGATCGTGTACATTTTGAAAGACTAATAACTGCAAAACTAAAAAAATTGCCCACTCTTGATACTTGAATTCGTGATAATCTATTCGAGAATGTACTATACTTTTTTTTTATATTACAAGTGATCGAGTGTCGCGAACATTCTGAGTCGATCGTACTGCGAGCACTCGACAGACCGAAATTAAAAATGTATTCACAGTCTGTGACGAAGCGTAACAGAGTTACTCAATCATTGTGAATTCATAGTTTTTTCTAATGCAAATTTTTCGCAATGGATTGTAAACACTCAAAGAAGGGCGTACCAACGAGCAGCATATGCTTTTTTTCTATTCTCATTACCTATCCGGTGGTGCTAACGAAACAATAGATAGCCATTTTCAGCAGATGAATGTAGTATTTTTGAAAAACAATCAGTTACTATAGATAGCACAAGATAATCGAATTTCATACGAACAGCACAAGTGCTATGCTGCAAAGTTGCCATTTACTATTTTATATATAAACAGTTTTAGTAGAACTTCGTATTCTGATGGAAACCGAAAGAAAAAAATGAGAGAAAACTAAAAGTAATGGAATCTTTTTATTTGACTGTTCGATCGAGGTTTCTTACTCTCGACGGAGCACGAATTTTAACACGTTATTTCGTTAGTTATAAACATCATAAGACTTTTCATAATACTAGGTGGATAACGATGTACAGACCGTTGTTTTTTTTGAGATGGTTACGATGCTCATGATAATTGGATCGTTTTACATTCCGCATGAGCAGCCCCTCGGATACGCGCGATTGAACAAAAAAAAAGAACGGTATCGGTCTTTACGTTGACATTTTGTAAAACCATTCGGCGGATATTAATTGTGACTGAAGGCGGAACGCGGGTCCGGCGAAATTTCGTAGACTCGTTGGCGTGAATTAGTGACGAATCTCGAGACGTTTCGAGTGTACCAATCGCTGGGTTCCAAATGTAACATATCTAGTATATTTGTATATATACATAGTGGAGCACGGCCCAAAATTTCATGATATATAAAATATTTTAAAAAAAGTAGCAGAATCCAACGGGTCGAAAGAATTTCGCTGATGACAACCAATTTAGCTGATCGTTGAGCCAATGATAAAAAAATTATCCATTGTCCTTAGGTATACTATCTTTTTTTTTGACTCTGCCATAAAATGGCGTTTACAGAGAAATTCTGTGACGAATCTAATGTAATGACTAGTACGTAAGGTATCTCGATTAAATAAAGAAACGTTTATACATACAGCAGAATGAGTCCATTTTGTTTTTACCGAGCACCCATAATCTGGAGGAAAGGTAATTATACGAACGATAAAACTGTCGACTTTGCGTGTCTGTACATTAAAAATAATTGCAAAAAAAATAATTGGACGGATGCAGGATAAGTGACAGCATTATGAACATTTTTGGATTTTTGGCTGTTTGTGCACGCATCGCGTAAAAACTACTGACCCATTTTAAGGTTTTCAGAAAAATATAGGGCTTAACCTGAATGTATTAGTTTTTATTTCATCGCAATCGGCTAGATCAATAAAAATATATGCGATTTTTAAGTTTACAAAAGTTTATTAAGGGGCTTAGACTACTGTGACGTTCCAAAAATCAGAGTAATCGAAAAAAATGAATTTCGAAGGAATAAGATAATTTAAAAATCGTTTGGACATGTATAGTTATGTACATTAACAAAGTTGACACAAATTTCATTAAAAATATTAATAATTAAAGAAGTTATGAACAATCTCCTGAAGGACCTTTGATGGTGATCAACCACCTGGTTGATCTGAAACAATAAAACGAGTTTTTTTCTTAAAGGGTCGTCTGACAGTGGACTCTAAAAAAAGCTATTTTTATGAATTTTCTGAAGGTTTATATTATAGATATTGATATAAAAGTCGTTACGCTTAATAAATACAGTTTCGAAATACATAGAAATTTTTTAATGTATTTATTAAATCCAATCAAACTTTAAACGCGTTTTTCTCGAAACAACGTTTTTCGACGGCTTGTTGATAAAATCTTCGAAACTACTCAACCGATCCTCATTAAATTTTAACCACATATTCTTTACAACTATAGCTATAGCGCATATCAAGGATTTTTTTAATTTTGATATTTACTATTTTTTGCCAAAAACGGTGAAAGAAAAGGTTTTTTTGTTTTTTCGAAAAATGTCCGCCATTTTGTTATTTTTGCATATATCAAAAATCGTATAATATGCGCCATAGCCATTAACATACTGAATCTAAAATCGTTTGATTTTTTTTATTCGGATGATCAATCTCCGATATTTCATCAACAGCGCAGACCTACAATTTTTTAGGACATTTTTTTAACTACCATTTTCGTTTATAGTGACTTAAATCATTTTTTTTTCAAATGTACTTTGAAAATGTATTTATTAAGGGGCTCTACCAGTGTGAACGCTGAAAATTTGGGTGATTTTCGGGCATTTTTTGGAAGAAAAGTACTCAATGAAATGTTTCGCAAAAATTATCAATATATTTGGCTATATTTGACCTATATTACATAATTTTTCCATAGAAAAATAGTGAGGTCCAAGCAACTTATGCGCTGTCTTCGGAGGCGCAAAAATAAGTTCCTCCACTGCTGACATGATTCCGAACGATTGAGTAGCTGAAACCGAAAAAGGAAAAAATTTCATTAAACTGGAAGCTATTTCCTGTACGATGACGTAAGATTTTCGAAAAATATCAAAATCTAACAAAATGGCGTAGTTATGAAAAAACGTCTGTTTTCGTGCCTATAAAATGGTGGTTTTTTTCAATGCCAAATCGTCAATTTTCATCCAATCAAAAATATCCTACGTCATTGTAGAGTAAATATATTCAAGAGTACTCAGTTCAAATTTCAGGTCAATCGGATAATTGCTCTTTGAGTTACAATGTCAGCAAATTTGAAAAATCCTATTTCGAGAAAATCGCGTTTAAAGATTTAACTATAGATTTTTGCAAGATAAAATGATATTGATATAAATGATATAAATGATAAAGATATTCTTGAAAGTATAAACTGTCAAGGGCAAAGAAATCGATTTTTTTAAAGTGACACACTGGTATAGCAGCCCCTTAAGTGTAACAACTTTTATATCCATGTCTATAATATAAAACGATAAAAAAATCATTAAAAAAATAGCCTTTTTTTAGCGTCTAAAGTGAAGAGACCCCTTAAAATAGATAAGATCGTATGAGGCTTGATCGAGCTGTTTTTTGTTATCGTGTTTCAATCACAGAAAAAAATGAATCAAAGAAATGTGCGGCCGTGTCGATCGAAATCGAAATCGAAAAACAATTACAAACATTTTTTTCTATGAGAGATTGTAATTGTTTTTCGATTTTTTTAAGGAAAAGTGACAATTTTTAATAACTAATGTAAAAAAATGTTTAGAAAAACGTCGGTCAAGAGTAAACTATTATTACACTAGTGTACCAAATTTCAAGTTCATCCGTTAACTGGATGTCAAGAAATAGGTATATTATGTACACCGTTTTGAAAGACATAGTTTAATATCGCATCATAAAAAACATAGTTAAACGGATGTAAATAAATCATTATAGTACGTACACCGTTTTGAAAAACATAATTTCGAGAAAAACGCGTTCAAAGTTTTATTAGCAGATCTATCGTTGTAATCATAAGTTTACTTTCAATCTGCGATTCCCGCACCATTTGTTGAGCCTTCCTCTTCAATTTGCGTTGCTTCAAGCGACGCACGAGAGTTTTGATTTTTCCAGGAGTCTAACCCCTTCAAAAAACGGTATAGTTTCATATAAGTACGATGAATCTTTTTATTTATTCAAAATTCCGTATAATATTGCTTCGTTCGTATCATGCTCGTCTGCAATTAAAATAAACGGTAAGGACGATGGGACCGAGGAAACGATTGTTAGAGACCATCGAACGGCATACAACTCCGGGGAACCGCCAGTAACTCCAAAATCGAAATCCTCCAACGATTTCAAGCGAAGAATTCTTAAAGTCATGACAAACGCCCCCTGGTACGTCTCCAATACCAGGTTAAACGAAGATCTCGGTATCGACTTGTAATGTACTTTCTACATACGCAAACAGACACGCGCAAGGACATCCAAACTATTCACTGTTATAGTACAGTCGTGCTGAATATTGGAAGCCTAAAAAAATAGGAGAAGGCTAGTTTTTTGACAGGTGATTTTGTAGGTGCCGCGGGTGCTAAATCCAAGATTGCCTAAAAATCGGGATGTATGATTTTTTTTAGGGGATGAAGCGGGATGGGGGTGGATTAATGCCAAAGTATAAAACCCCTGCGAAGTCGGCCTCAGGAGACAAAATGTTGAGAAAAATCCGGGCTTTATTTTTGTCGATAGCGCCGAAGTCGTGGAAGTTCATTTGGGGGATGAAAAAGTGAGGTGAAATTTTGAAAAATCAGTTTTATTTCGATAACTCTTTAATAAAAATCCATACAATTTTTATTCAAATGGGATCGTTGTAGCCCTTGAAAAGACGCGTCGATGGAGTATTTGATCATCCCTCTCCGATAATATCTTCGGCCCCAAAAAAATGGTAAAATACTTTGAAAAATTGTTTATTGAATAACTCAAAAACAATCGATTTTCTGGGGATGGTTTAAATGTACGAAATGTAGAGAATAATTTTCTCTATATTATCGTTTCTATGGATCACTATTCTTCTTGAAGTTTGCTTTTCGAACCCCTCTCGGGGGTTGAAAATAAAAAATGAAATTCTGGGAAAACTATTGACCGAAAATAAAGAGATACGAGTTTGGCGCTGTGGATAAAAATGTAGCTGAGGATTCAAGCTACAAATTGTTCCACCGCGGCGAATTCGTGCGGTCAATATTTTCCCAGAATTTCATTATTCATTTGCATCCCCCGAGAGGGGTTGAAAAAAGCAAGATTCAAGGGCGGTCCATAGAAACGAAAATATAGACAAAATTATCCTCTACATTTCGTACATTCAAATCATACCCGAAAAATCGATTGTTTTTGAGTTATTCAAGAAACAATTTTTTTTTTTTGGTATTACAACTTTTTTTTGGGGTTTAAGATATTATTGGAGATTAATGATCAAATACTCAATCGACGCGTCTTTTCAAGGACTACAATGATCCCATTTGAACAAAAAGTGTACGAATTCATTCTAAAGACTTATTGAATTTAAACTGATTTTTCAAAATTTCAGCCCACTTTTTCACCGCTAAAATGACCTACCACGACTTCGGCGCTGTGAAAAAAACTAATGCCCGGATTTTTCTGAACATTTTGTCTCAGGGCGCCGACCTTGTAGGGGCCTAATCCCCTAAAAAAACCCTGCACCCCGATTTTTGGGCAAACTTGGATGTAGCACCCGCGACACCTCATTTTTTCCAATTACGGGGTTTTTAGCGACAGCACGACTGTACTATTATAACAAACGACAGATTATAGTTTACAATAAGAATAAACGCAAAAAACGAGACCATAGTTCATAATGCTTCAATGTTTATTCATTACGGAGCACCTAAGTAAATATAAAATTGTCGTATGTCTATATGATTCCGTATGTAGCTATATCACTGTCATTTTACTTTTTTTTGTCTCGTGTATAATTGTATATATAAACTATACTCTAGTCACATACGAAATAGTAAACGTAGGCTTGTGTGTATACAATCATATATATGGCACGTCAGTCTGTTAAGTTTAATTAATTAAACCACTTAATTATTACGTATTGTTAGATACTACGGCGTATTGTGAATATTTGTTTCAGTTTTTTTTGTGTTATTCATTTCGTTAAATTTCAATGTTCCTTATTACTTCGCTTCACTTGAACAATGTTTCGTCGTGTTTGGCATTTTCATCGCTCCCAGTGACGGCCGTCTCACTACCGTATCATTTCCATGTACTTTTGCTTGTGCTTACTCAACATTTCCGTGACAGTAACTAGTTGTTTTATTGTCGGCTGAAAAGAAAAATCAAGTATATAATGAATTTGACGTAGGGGGAAATGGAAGATTATAAAAGGCACAATTTTGACTGCGTTAAGATAGTCCTATCGCCAGGCTTCATTCCATAGTATTTTCATAATTTTTTGTTTTTGAGGTTCACTAAATATATTAATAATCATCTGTAAAATTTCAGGGTCGTTTATCGACCTAACTACGGAGAAAAGAAATATTAAAATTGCGTATTTTTGTGAAGGAATTCCGAGGCGACATACAAAAACCCAATTTCCGGTCGCTGCAAAAGTGCATATAATAGTGGGAATCCGTCAGATTCTAAAAAATAACCAGATTTACATACTTAACACTTGTAGTAATCCAGTGCTCCCAGAAAAAATTACGCTTATTGACCTAATTTTTATGTAATATTAAGTTTAATTTGAACGTCCGGTATTGGATTTATTATCACCCACTACGATAAAGAAACGTGACAGCAAGGCAACAGCTCACTGTAATCCTAACCTCATCTCACTCATTCGAATTTCCACACATATTTCATTTCTAACCGACATATTTCGCCGACACGAATTTTCCACGCTTTTTACCAGTCGTGGCCCGAATACAATGCTTTATATTTCCCACACCTGACATCGTTTTGACAGATCGACGTTGAAAAGCATAGAGGTTAAACTCGCCTGGTTGAGTAAAAAAAGACGGAGATAGAACCAATATTGCCAAGTATCAAATCTAGAAATACTGCGCGAATCGTTGGAATAACTATTTTTTCATTTTTCTAATGAAATGTGAACATTCATCAAACAGTTTCCTAATTATTTTTTTTGCGTATGTTAAAAATATAAATTGTACAAGTCCCAAGTATGATCAGTGGTATGACTAGTGTGAAGCGATAGGACTACCTTAATCGACCATTTATACCTGAGTCTTCGAGAGTACTTGAAGTTCTTTCAAGTGTGAAACACAAATGTGATGAAGTGTCGCCAGGTCTCTCGCTGTGTCCGAAACACACGTGCTTTTGCTTCTCGGATCCGTGCCTTCCGATTCCGGCTTCTCTACGACGTTCTGCAACGCATTTACACTTTTTTTTAAATCCCCGAACGACATTGGATATTTGGGACAGACAAAGCAACGCAACGAGGATAAAAATTTAGTAGAATTCTCATGCGTGTTTTTGCTAGTGATCGGAAGACAACGTTCGCGTGACTTTGCTGCCATTTTGTTCCGGTAAACTCATCTGAACGAAATCCTACCGACAATTGGTCCAAAAAAACAACCATCCGTTCCTTGTTTTTCAAGATAAACGGATTAACGACTTCCATGTAAGGTTCCTTTCCTCCGAACTCAACCAAATTGGCCAAGTTTTGCAAGCATTTTGCTACCATTACCAGAGACCTGTAAAAAAAGCCGAAAGACACCTTGCATTCCGATGGGCAATGATCGTTCGTTGAAGGGAGTTTATATATTTACCTCGCGGCAGCTGGGGGCGGCGGTTCGGCGATCAAATTGAACGACCTTGGATTGAGAATCGCAGGGCAGAGCAATCTTAAAAATATAAATCCACTGACAACCCGCGTTCTTACTAATCTCTCGTGAGGCCATTTTGCTACGACGGCTCTTTGGAGGCAGCCGCATATGTATCTGAGCGTTTTGGGGCACGCATCCGGACTTGTAAAAATACTTAGCGTTACTTCGTCAAGAACCTGGAAAGAAAAAAAACGAGCGTGAGATCGTCAATCGTGCCCATCATTGTCCCGACGGATCTTCTTCAACGAACGCAATCGTCGCTTGGTTTTCGTACTTGTAATAAAAATTCAGCGTTGCTGCAAGCGTCTTCCGGCGAGTCCATCTTTGTGGGATTTAATTCGCAGCTCTGCTTGCTCTCGATGAGCTTCACTATGGTCTCGCGCAGCGCGGCTTTTAGAAAAGACGTGCATACGGATTTCATGTAAAGATCCATGAGGGTAGTTGTAAGGCTCGCGGCTCGGAAAAGCGTCGGCGTTTCGTCCTCTTTGTCAACCTTGTCGGTGGAGACGAGTAATATTTCAGAAAACAACAATTTGGAAACGCATCGGAAAAAAACACCATCGCGGTTAAAAACGTACTTCGGCTTGGTTCAAGGAACGCAAAAGATCAGCCTCCTTTCTCTCGTGTCGAAATATTCTCAGCAGACTATTCGCCAGAGGAACGCGGTCCAAGTGACAAACGTCGGCCAAAGCTCGTACCACGTGCAATTCCGGATCGAGCAATAACTCTTGCAGCGGACTGTACTCTTCCGGTGGCATTGCAAGATCGTGGCGGTATCTGTAAATGTACAATCGCGGTGAATAAACTCAGCGGTTAAGGAATCGGTTGGGTCGCCAATCGAATACCCGAACCATTAGAATTCGACCAAAGTAAAATGGAAGCCAAACAATTTTCTTATTCACGCGCAATCAAAAAATTCCTCGGATCATTAACCCTAGAACGGTAACCTGGGGTAGAAAACCACCCCAGGCGAATTTAAATCTCGCGCCATTTACGAATTTTTCATGTTTTTCACCGTTTTACCTCTCTTTTTACTAACTTTTCCTACTTCAAGCAGAATCGACGTAGGCCTACGTGATTCTGCATTAAAAAAACGAAAAGAATGAGCCCAAGTTGCACCCTTTTCGTGAAATTTTACCGGAGATATGAATTTTTCAAAATTGGAGTAGTTTATCACCCCAGGTTACCATAATAGGTAAAAAAAATGTTACTATTCTAGCGTTAAAAATGCCCAAAGTCCTGAATTTGCGTGGATGCTTATTTTATCCGCATCAAGTGAAAAGTACTTCGTCGTGGATATATCATCGTGGTAATTATTTCGCGAATGCTTTTCGAATCTGACAACCTTGGCATATGTTGCAGAGGTTATTGTGCTCAACATTTACAACGTGAGGGTTGGACGCGACGATGAATTCTTCAATTAGGAATCCTAGTGAGTAAAAGAGTGAGTGTCCAAAATGTGATGAAAGTGCGATTCGTGAATACGCAGCGATGTTCTATATCTGCCGAAATGTGGGTTTAAAAATTCAACTTCACTATATTGTCATGTTGTATATGTAAAAATGTTCCGCACAATGACCTCTAAAAGATGTGAAAAAATCAAGCTAATCGAAATTGCTCGCCAATTTCGAAATAATAATCCTAATTTTTCTTTGAAAGACTTGGGCACAGAATTATCGGATTTTTCGAGGTTGATCGAAAGGGCTTATCGTGAGCCCCTTTGAGGACGTGCGACTCGTACAATCGCACACGAGGCAGTTGTAAATCCGAGAAAGCACGTTTATGGCGAGATATACATTTGCAACGATCAAAAAATCGATTTCTTTTTTTTTTTCTTTAAACGATAGAACTATGTATGTAGAATATTTTCCCGGAGTTGCAAAGCGAAATTCGAAAAACTTCGAACGTTACAGCCCGTCAACGCTTTGCCTCACCGCTCCGATTCGGAGCGGGCGTGAACTTCAAACGCGTTTTTCTCAAAACTCCATTATCGAAATTGGCGTGCAGGAGTACTCAAACACTATTAAGCCGATTGAGTTCAAACTTGGTAAAAATATTGATAATATTGGTACGTTCTACTTGACGAAAATTGTTTTCGAAAAATTGGAAAAAACTACTTTTTTAATCCATATTTCAAAGAAATGTTGCGTGAAATGTTGATTTTTTTTGTAATTGCGTGTCATTTTCTTAAATTTGCATTTTCTTCATTTTAATTATCGTCACATAGAAACTAAACATGTTCTAACTGAAAAAAATATTTGAACTTTTTTGCAAATCAAAGTCTACGGGAAGCTAGACTGCACGCCGATTCGCAACTCCCGCGGCGACCTTGTTGTAACACTCTGCCACAGCTCCGCCATTTGGATGATGAATTAATTTTAAAAAATTGTTTCGTATACTTAAATATACTATTAAAGTATACCTAAAGTTTGATAATTGTAGAATAATTATTTCTTAGTTGAAAAAATCCCTGAATATTGCTTATTTTCTTCCTGTCTAAATGTATATCCCGCCTTAAAAAAGGTTCTTCACAAAACTCTCCAGGTTTCAAACGCGACTGTACAGGTCGGGATATCCTCAAAGGTCGTAAACTGGTCTTAATCATCGATGATTGTACCGTAGACGCAATCGCAGCGCTCCCCACTCTCCGATAGGTGTTACCCCCGAGAGCGGATACCACTCGTCCATTTCCTCTCCGTTGGCCAAATTTGCAAGTTCAACGGAGAGTTCGGCGACCTCCGTGTCCTTGCTTCGTTTTGTTTTATTGTAGAGCGTGAGAGAAAACGTCATCACGTCCGGCGGCACGTCCCTGTGTGTGCGCGAGTACGAGCGTTAATAATGTGTCATTCGTTTTCGGCGTCGTGCAATTAGAGATGAGGAAAATTCATTTTTCACTCTATGGCGATATTAGGTCGATCGAGATGACTGGATCATTGGTCTATTTCCAATTGGTATTTACGAGAATACTTACTCCAAAACGAATTCCTCGTCCCACAGCGGATCGAGGCCAGTTTTCACTTTTGTCCTGGCGACTTTGACGTTGTTCAGAGCCACTATTATAAACGGATTAGGAACGAATTTGTACGGGAGTCTATGAGCGTCGAGTATGTGAAGATGAAGCGAGCGTAATTCGCGCAGACGTGCGACTTTCGGTGCCCGTGTCAATTGCGAAACGCACAACGGCTTCAGTGCGTTTATCCAGTCTTGAGCGTTCTCGGAATTTGGCGCAGCTAAATACGTTATTGTGGCTAGACACGGTAGCGCGCGTTCGACCAATTGAAAACAGTGAGGCCGGTCGAAGACACTCTCGTGTACCTGCAAGAGAAAACGGTACAGACCATTTGCTGTTAAATAAAAAAAAACGTACGGTGATTATAACGAAAGCGATCTTCAACTCCGATGACCTTGAAATATGTTGTGGAGGTCATTGCGCTAAAAATTTTTGCCTGCATGCAAGGAAATGAATCCTTCAGTAGGGAATTGAGACACCCAAATTCGAACGAACCCACGCAATGGATTTTTGTATTTCTTTGTACGAATGTAAACAAAGTACGAAAATTTATCTTCTTTCGTGAATATGTCTTCACAGAGCCGCTTTCGCGCCCTGAACGCAAGTACGAAAATGCTCGGTGCAATGAACTCTGCAAGGTCATCGAAGTTGAAGACGGCTTTTGAAATGATAGCCAAAAGTACCGACCGGCGAATACAATCGTTGTTTCTACCATTTTCAATTATTTCTACCAATTAAGGGGTTAGGATTCTGCGACAATAAAATAAAATCGATAGTTAAGGCGCCTCAAATTGAAAAGAAAGGCCCAACATACGGTGCGGGAATCGCTGATTGAAGGTAAACTTATGATTACAACGACAGTACTGCTAGTAAAACTTCAAACGCGTTTTTCTTGAAACTATGTTTTTCAAAACGGTGTAGGTTCGAAGTGGGAACAGTGGCAACAGTGGGTACACTGAACCTTTTCTGTTTCTCAGAAGTGAACATGTATATATGCGCGTCTTTTTCACATTAAAACCGCCCTCGGATGCCAATTTGCTTGAACCTGTCTGTGAGTCACTCCCGCATAATTCGGTTGTGAGAGGTGATTTTATATTATTTTTGGTATCAAAAGTTGAAAAACGAGCTGAGTTTGTATGTTTTATGCTTCTTCACCTATTGCAGTTATGTTCGAAGTCATTGTTCTCCCGCAATATACAGCCATATTGCAGTATTTGAGCGTTGTGTTTGTTAACCTAACAAAAATAGAAACTTGTCAGTACCCGCTTTAGAAAAAAAGAGAGGTTCGGCACACAGTGGCTCAATTTTTCGAGGTACACAGAGGTAAGTCATAATATGAATATTTTCGCGTTGTGATTTAGATAGGTACTGGTACTACCTCATTAGGTAGGTACTCATTGTTGATTAGTATTCAATAAATGATTGTGATCGCATAATATGCTGTCTTTTTTAATTAATTTTTCAATAGTTTACTGTACAATGCTCCCCTTTGTATAGAGAAAAGCACTCCATTACCTACAAGTGTACAGTGGATCAGGGTAATTTTCTTCAAATTTTGCTTGATTTAGAACTTTTGTTTGACTGTGAAATTAGGCATGTTTCACTGTGTACACCCCCAAGTACACAGTGCATCAAATCCCATTTTTTTAAAAATGGTTATTATCTCAATATCTATTGGGTTAGGCCGTTCAGCGTCTTTTAACAAAATGAAGCAGTTGAACACGCCTCACGGTTAGTCTAGGTTTCATTGAGATTGTGTGAACGGTTAGGCAGCTATAGACTTCTGAAAAAAATGAGCCAATGATCCCACTCTGACCCTACACGATTTTGTTTTCTCATTAGTTATTTAACAATAACGATCCCAATTTCCTCGAAAAATCGGAAGAAGATTCAACAGTTTTTTTTGAATGATTAAGGGGCCAGTCCACTTTGAAAATTTCAAAAAATTGAAAGAAAGCAAGACTTGGAGAAATCGACGATGATGAGCAATCAGAAGGGATTTTGTACGGTGCAGGAATTGCCGATTGAGTTTAGGTAAGAGTTTTTCATAGTATAAACTTCAAACGCGTTTTTCCTGAAACAACGTTTTCAAAATCTAGCCCCATCGTATCTCTGAAACTAATAAACCGATTCTCTTGAAATTAGAACCACATATTGTAAACATGATTCCCGACAAGGTGGCCCTCAATGGTTTAAAAAATTTTATTTTTACTCTTTTTTTGCGAAAAACTGCGAAAAAACGTGTTTTTAAAAACTTTTTTCGGCTTTCATCTGCCATTTTTTTATTATATGATAAGACTTTATATCCGAGGGTCATTTTGTAGCTGGTGTCATACTGAATCGAATGGACTTTGATTGTTTTGTTTCAGACAAGCCGTTGCCGAGTTTTGATGGAGCTACCTAGCCCACCTATTTTTGAGGCGTCACGTTAAACTATAGTTTTTGTACTTAAAAATGAATAAAAATGAATAGTTTTTTTTTTAAATGTATTTCAAGACTTTATTTATCAAGCCCAACAACTTTAATATTCACATATTTTATAAAAGCCTCCAAAAAATCGCGAAAATAGCCTTTTTTCGTGGCTCCAAAGTGGACTGGCCCCTTAAACCACCATAACAAAGAAAAGCTTGGTTAAGGCTCAGCCAATGTTATCTATTATCAGAAGAAAGTTTTTTTTTTCCGTTTTAGATCAATCTGTTGGCGAAAATCAAGTACGCCATTGAGCCCCTTACGATCAAAGGTCCTTCACGAGATTGTTTATAACTTATCTCATTATTAATATTTTTTAATTAAATTTCGTACACAACTTTGTTAATGTATATACAAATAAATGTCCAAACGATTTTTCAATCATCTTACTTATGGCTTCAATATCATTTTTTTTTAAATAACTCTTATTACGGGTGCCCACAGAAGCCTAACGCCTCGACATTAGCGCTACGAGAAAAAAAAAAACGACCGAATGTCGAACCTACCTGATAAAGATAGGCGCAACTCAGATCTATGAGACCCTTGGGTTTCGTTCTTTTGGGATTATCGTAGAGATAAAGATGAGTATCTGTCGCGTCAACGAGAAGCACGAAATACAGCGCTTTCCATTTCTTGTTCTTTTCCGACTTTTTCTCCAGATATCCCTGCATCTTGATGCCCTTGTTCTTTTTCGCTCCCGATTGCTCGCGGCATTCGCGCAACGTTGCGTAAATCTTTTCGGCGTGTTGAACCTCACGGTTGACTCTGACACTGCCGTCGGGCTCCGTAACCATCGCCTGAACGAGCGTGTGGCCTTCGACTATTTGCTCTTTGCGGTATCTGCGAGAGGGGAATTGAGAGAAAATTAGGGTCGCAAAAGAAATGCAAACGATCGTCTATAAAGTCACGAGGGTTTTCATGGAGGCCTGAATCGAATAATTGGGCTCGGTGAGTTTGTTTGTAAGAATTCGTTGCTCACCTGTTTATCACGGCGTCGAGACATTCGAAAGTTCTGCCACCCATGAGATATCGTACACCCTTCTTTTCGATTCGGAATCGTTGAATTTGATTGTTTATGTGGAAGAATAATGAGTAATCCCCTGGGCTATTGTCCGAAGGTCTGACCTGAACAGTTGAATTTATCCGTCAGAGAATAAAGAGCTCAATTAAGAGATCATCAGTGTAACATTTTCAAAAACTCGATTCTTTTTCCATTATCCGATAGTATAGACGGTTATAAACATGCTGTTCTATTTTTGGGGCGAAATTCAAATAATTTCGGTCGCTACAGTCTTTCTCGGAGAAAGTGATTCGAGCAGCGGCGTGCGCACTCGAAACTTTGAAAGTTTTTTCTCGAAATGTCGTTTTTCAAAACGGTGTACACTCTCAAAGGAAGAGTTTCCAAGTCATCCGGCTCAAATTTTCACACAACATTCTTCACGCCATTCTTTGTCTTACTATTTTTTAATCTTCGTTTTTTTTTCACGAAAAACCGTCGAAAAGCCGTTTTCATCGAAAAAGTAGGCTAAATTCGATACTTTATTTCAAACCGCCGCCATTTTGTCAACTTTGATTTAAAAAAACCTCCATAGCAAGATAGCGGCTTTCATACTGATTAATAATCTTTTTACACATTTTGTTTCAGATAAGATTTACGGCCACAATCGTGTACACCGTGAGGGGGCCGGGTTGAAATTCCGAACTTTGGATGTTCCGACAGTTTAAAATTCCGAATTTTAATGTTCCGAAATTCAAGATGAGGGCCGTCTTGAAATCCCGAACTTTGAATGACCAGAATGCTCAAAACTCCAAAAGAATACTACCCCGAAAGAATTTTACACGAAAGACCAAAACTCCGAAAATCTGAACACCGTGAAAATAATTCGGATATGGAAGTTTTAAAAGTTTCAACATTTTCAATAAAACCGGGTTGAAATTCCAAACTTTGAATGCGCGATTTAAAATTCCTAATATTAATGTTCCGAAATTTAAAAAAACCTTCAAGATCATGCCAGCGAAAGTCTACACAGTTGACTGTAAATGATGCAGAACACATAACATTGTCGAAACAAATTTCAAAATTGCCGTAAAATCACTTCTTAATAAATACAAAATTCTTGAAATAATTCGTCGATTTATTGAAAATTTTGAAACTTTAAAAACTTCCATAGCCGAATTATTTTGACGGTGTTCAGATTTTCGGATTTTTGATCTTTTGGGATAGTATTCTTTCGGAGTTTTGAGCGTTCTGATCATTCAAAGTACGAAATTTCAACCCGGCCCCACCGTGAGGACTCCTTTTTCCCGAAGACATTTTCAACCGTTAAAAAAGATGTAAAAAAATGAAAATAAACGTTTAAAAATGTATTTTCTGTTCTTCATTGGCGCTTTGATTTGACATTCAAAAAATCTGTTTTTTTTTCTATTTTTACAGCTATTTTTCGACCCGTTGTACAGTGATGATCCCTAAATTCACCGCGCAATGAAGTGGGCACGCGATCTTTGTTCACTCACTAGAAAACTTCCTGGTCCTGCTTTAACCAGCATATCGACGGCTTCGCTCTTCGTAACGTTCGGATGAAACCAAGAGAAGACTGTATTCGGATCGATTGCGTCGTCGAGGTCGTCCACCAATTCGCGAAAGATCAAACCCTGCTCGCCAGTCCTGTGCGCCGTTACCCACAGCCAACCGTCGCCCATGTCGTTGTGAACGAAAAATATGTCGCCCTTCTGAAAACTCAGCTCGTCCGTGTCCGGCATCTTCGTGTATGGCAATATAGCTACTATACGCTTCTTATCGTTAACCGGCTCGGGCGGTGGTGTAGGGTGCATGAGGCGTTCCCTCTTCAGAAGATCGGAACAGTGAGTATAGTAGGCTACCAGATCCGAAAGACTGTTGAATTGTCGGCCACCTGAAGCACGGAAAAGTACATTGGTCCCGGAGCTTTTGGTTGTTATGCGAAAGTTTATTTGTGTGGTCGAGATAATTCGAATGTTGCCTTCTATTGTGATAATAGAAATTTCCGTGGCTCGCGATGCAATCCCTTCGCGTCAACGGAGAGAAAGATTTTGATAAAAATGTTTGTTTTTTTAAGTTTTAACGGGCCACAACCGTCTAGGTGGGTCACAAACTGGCATTTTCCAAAAATATTTTTATCGATAGTATCACGTTTTAGTTGTATTTCCTGAAAATTTAACTACAATATTCCGAAAATTGAATGATTCCGAAAATTGAATTGAATGAGCTTCTGACAGGCGGCCGGGCGAGCGGCAGCAAACCATACTTTGAAGTTTAAACATGTTTTCAAAGTCGGTGGAGGTAATATCTCGAAAACCACTTGATGGATTGTTTCAAAATTTACAGGAGATAGGATGAGAAACATTTGAAGGTCGTTGACGATCTCTCTTTTGAATGTCGATTTGCATTTTTCAATGGTTACGTAAAAATGACAAGTTTTTTTTCATAAGTTTTGTATGCTCGAGTTTTCATTCGTCGCCACGTTGTTAAATAAAATAATTTAAAAAATCGACGATCGTCAACGACTCGTATTTATTGTTACCTCGAATAACCTTGAATCTTTGGTTTTTAGATTTCGGATGGACCGTTTAAACTGGAGTGACCATCGCCAAATGTCACCACAAAAACTTTTATCATCTGCCAGCGGTCATGTTTTTTTTTCTGTATTTTTTCTTATAAAAGGCTCTCGATAAATGTACCTTTGTGTTCAAAAAATGCAATTCTCGCTCACCAACCGGTTCCCAGAAGAAAAAAAATCGGAATTTGGCAATTTTTTTCGGGCCTCTCGGTAGCCAACTTATTTTCCCTTTATGGAAATAAGTTAAGAATACAACGAAAAATGCGTCCATGTGCGTACGGATTTTTGTTGCACATGAAACTTTTACAGTTTTTTGGATAGCTGATTGATTCTTTCGGAACAGTATACGATAGGAAGTGTGTTCTGAAAAAAAATTAGTAAAATTCGACGAAACGCTTTGAATTTTCAGGGAGTTTTCATTCTCAGAATTTTTTTCAGCGCTGTGGATATCACAATTTTTTCAAATATGTCGTTCAATTTTTCTGCGGAAATTAATTTAAGCCCTTGGATTTTAAGGGGTAATACGACTATAGAATTTTCAAAAAATTGATTTTTTTTTAGATTGCCTTAAGGGCATGTACAAGGCCAACATAACCTTACAAATTTTCCAACCCAATTTTCTCATAGATGGTTAATTTTTTTTATGAAAAACAAAGCATTAGGGTCTGGAGAATTCCCTGAAGTAGAGCTTGATGTTTTCCTTTTGCCCTAAATATTATCCATCTCTGAGAAATCTCTGTTCGAAAATTTCAGCTATCTCTCTCGCACTCATATGTCACGTGGTAGGTCTTCTACTTGGCCTTAAGAGATGCTTTGAACCATGTAGAATAAGGGGTACAAGTTTGATACCTGTAAAAATACGGCCCGCAGGCCCGTGTGGGCCTGCGGTGGCAGTGGCTGGCCGTGTGCGAGACGTCCAACGTTTATCTCGAAACACAATATTTCAGAACGGCACGCAGCATAACTCTATCAATTTGCATTCTATTAACTCAAAATTTTGAGCACATCTTTAAAATAACATTGCTAAGAGAAATACGTACAGGATTTTCCATGAGTTAATTATAACATTATTTTACATAAGGACAAATGATTGTCCTTTTTTCTGTCGAAAATCGAGTTTTTACTTTAAATGCTTGCCAATTACACAGAAAATAATATTGTCAAAATCCCCTATGTATTTCTCTAGCTATACTCATGTAAATTAATATATTAAAAAAAAAATTCCACATTCAAATTTGTGTGAGTTATACTGCGTGCCGCAGAGCGTCATGCATTCAACATGCCTCGCGAGAATTTTGTATAATTTTTTAATATAATTTTTATTTTGTTCACTTGAAGATATGACTAATAACATCCTTGAATATTATTATCCTCTTACTTTTCCTTCCACCCAAAAAAACTCGCGAAAAATTACTTAATTTTAGACGTTTGCAGCGGTGTAAGCCCTTAAGACGAAGTAGAAGCTGTACCACGTGACAGGGGTTCAAGAGAAATGGCTAAAATTTTCATACAAAGATTTTTCATAGACGAATAATATTTAGGGCAAAAGAAAATCATTATGCTCTGCGTCAGTGAATTCTACAAAGCCTGATGCTTTGTTTTTCCTAAAAACCTTCACCAGCTGTGATAAAAGTCTGTTCGTAAATTTATGAGGTTTTCGTGACCTCGCCCACGCTCTTGAGGAAGTTAAAATTTTCAGAACTGGTTTCCATGCTCGTGCAAGTTCAGAATTCGGGAAGTTCGTTCACGATCGTTGAAGTTTAGATATCGGGATTATTGTTTGTACAGAAATGAAGTATTATAAAGGGGATATTCGTATTGAATTTTGTGGAAATATGTAAAACACTTTCCATTTTTATTTAAATAAGACCCTTCTAAAATTGTAAATACTTCGTTTACTGTAGTTCACTTATATTCCACAACCATTCCACTTTATGTTAGATCTCTGAAACATTCCGCAAAATAGAATAGAATCTTTGAAAGGATTTGGTCCCAGGGATTTTGAATTTTCGGAGAACTGTGATGAAATAACTTTCTTACAATTTGAGGCGTTTGGAAAAATTACTGTACCCAAAAAATTGACATAAAAGGTTTGTAATTGCCATAGCGACGGTTAGGAATGTTGACATTGCATTATTGAAATACCGTCTTGGCAGCGAAACATTGTATTAGTTAGAAGCGTATACTTCGCTCCAACATTTTATTTCGCTCAGTTGCCTCTATGCCGCTGTTAAATTTGGAAAACTGACTTGCTCTGGGAGATAGCAATGTGCACGTGTTTACCTATGTAGTAGTCTCCGCAAACGGCAGTTATACGAAAGTGATTGATGCCCGTTCTCCCCAAGTACGAGAGAACGTAACTACCGGGCTTTCTATCGCTCTCGCGAACGAGATAACTTCCCATCTTACTGGCGTCCCATAATCTCTCTTCCGCCGTGAATCTATCCAGTCTTCCATGATACCATCTGCCGCAAAAGATGGCAATTGTTGAAAACAGTTATCGTATAATCGAGACGGAGACTCTTTTGGTCTTACTGATTTTCCGGCGGTGCTGTTAGAAAAGTATTGTTGCCGCTGTCAGGCTCTTCCGCGTCCTGCGGATCGTCCGGAATGTTTTCCAAAAACGGATCAAACTCGTTTTCGACGTTGAGCGACTCGTTCGGTCCGCCATCCTCGCTTCCCGTACTGGGCGATCCGCCTTTGTTGTTGACGTCGACCTGGAATAGCAAGCTTCGCTTAGCACCTCAGCTACGATATCCTCTGAAAATTCTGATCTCTGTACTCCGCGTTCAAGGGTGGAAATACTTTTAGACGAGGAAAAAATGCACCGTTTATGACCTTTTTAAAAAGGAATGATTTCTTCACCATTTTTGGGACGCAGGGTATGTTTTATTACTACTTATAGCTGTTACATGGTATTTTATAAATTAATATCTCAAACGGTAAAGGTATGGCACGGTCTTCTAAACTGCATTTTCAAAACTGGTGTGACGTATAGCTAAAAAAGTAATGGACCAATTCTGATGAAATTTGATATAAATCTTTGAACCTTATTGTCTAAAACGTGACCCTAAATGTTTTTGAGAATGAAAAAAAAGAAAGAATTTTTTTCATTGCAAAAGTTAGCCATGTTTTTCGGAAGATTTAATCTTTTTGTTTCAAAGTGTACCATTTCATCGATTTTCAACATTTTTCACGTATTCTTGGTTCATATTTTGTATATGAAATGAAAGAAAAATCTTTGTTGACTTTTTTCAGATCAATCCTACCGATGCTAGGTGTCAAGCCATCTGACATCATCCGCAATCCGTTTAGAAGAACGTGCCATAGTTTTGCCATTTTTAAAGATAAATAAAAAGAAAAAATACCATGTAACAGCCAAAAGTAGTAAGAAAACATATCCTAAGTTTCCAAAATGGTAAAGGAATCTCACCTACGAAAAAAACATCATAAAAATCAGCCATTTTTTCCTTGCCTAGAGGTATCTCCCCCCTTAACGTCTTCAAACGGAAAAAAATAATGATAAAAGCAATCGCTATGACTTTGGAGCAGAGTCACAAATTATAGATAAAAAAATACAATCTCCACCGGGTCTTGAAACTTTGCCAATGAATTACCAATAGAATTGGTAACATCTTGGAGGACTAGCGTGATCATGTAAATTCGACATATTTGATGGATCGTTACGTATATTACATTGAAAATGACCAATTGCCAGACAGGGCAGATGATGAATGGACTGTGCTACAAAAATATTTTCTTGGACGCTCTGTTTCAATTAATTGTCGCGAGTTTTCCAAGATTCTACAGTCTCGTAATGACGGAATTTTTGAGGCTCTGCTGCTCTAACAGAAGACAAGGAGATATCCCTGTCTTCAAGTAAGACAACAGTTTCCACCCCTGCCGGATAGACGCTCTGGGTTCAGCGTTTAGCTGTTTACCGGCCAGTGCATAAACCAGTGAGCGGAAGGCCGATACTTCGGGGTTTAGATACTGCGGCAAAAGTCTATACCTAAGAGAATCGAAAGAAATATGGGGCCGTCTATACACTGGTTATCCACAGTTTCCCCGAACCCTCGGAAAATGCGGCATAGTGTAGCTCAATGGAAGTTAGGTTAGATTAGCGATGTGCGGGTAGCGAGGGATAGGAAAGGCAATTGGAAACGGGTAATACGTAAAATAGCGCAAGGGCATACGTTGAAACTAAGGAAATTGAAAAAAAAGGCAACATGTCAGTTGGCCGTTCGCATGATTTTCAAATTCACGACTAGAACGAAAGAATCCCGTCGAGTTTTTAGCGATTCGTTTTTAGTGTTTACAGTAACTTTTCATTGTTGTACCGTACGGTTGTGTGTATGCAGTTATACGTGTATATGTGTACGGAGGTACGATGCCATACCTTTGCACTGTTTGACACGCTCGGTCCGCCGCGTACAAATTCTGCCATCTCTCTCTCTCTCTCTGTCGCATAAACGCACAGTCTTCGGTATTCACCCCAAAGCCCTACGAACCTCAACGAGCCTTGTCCCGAGCGTCATTCGAATTCACTGACGAGCGATTGCCTCTCAACAAGAAGCTCTCGGAAAGTAGAGAGTACGAGTTCTTCGACACGAAATGTATTGACGTTTGTCGACATCCATTTTATCACTGGCACGACACCAGCCACCAGAGATACACGCACGGTCTTATATACGGGTCTGGAAACGACCACGATTTGGTAGGTACGCTTAGCGGGTCCACGTTTGTTTACATTTTTCGCCACTACGTGGCATTACCGTTGAAGAGTACGGTGCGACAAGGACAGAATAGTTTCAGTCTGTCTCTCTCACTCTCCTGATGGAAGCGCATGCGCCGTCGACCTTGCCCAGGCGGCTGGCATCTTTCAGAATTTTTGCCACGCAAAATATCCTGTGTTTCTAGTGTCCTACTCTGCCACTCGCAGCGCTAGTTGTTCTCGACCAATCCTGAGGCGCGCGCAGGGGCTATGTATATATACACACACGCGCACACATAATTCGAAGCCTTTCCGTAGCTTTGAATGAGAGGATCGGCTAGTACGGTGAAAAATGCACCTTTTCCGGATTATGCGGGTACCCTGAGGTACAACAGTGCACAACACATGACATTAGTGCACGAGTATAAGTAATTTCGGTAATTTCATCAATTCCGCACCGCGGCTTAAGACGGAATGACACGTCATCGCGGTCGGTATGGTAGAACAATTATAGATACCCAAAAATCTCTGAAACGGCTCTTCAGGTCCCGTCGAAACTTTGCCAAACGACGTCAAATAGATAGACGAACAGCTGTCTGCCCGACCGCAATGAGGTGTCATTCCGTCTTAAACTCCAAACGTCAAAATAGTCTTATTCGGCGTCGGGGTGGTTAAGACGGAATGACACCTCATCGCGGACGGTATGTTAGAACAATTATAGATACCCAACAATGTCTGAAACGGTTCTTCAGATCCCGTCGAAACTTTGCCAACCGACGTCAAATAGATAGACAAACAGCTGTCTGCCCCGAAAATTTTCTGAATTTGAGGGGCAGACAGCTGTTCGTCTATCTATTTGATTGTTTCGACGGGATCTGAAGACCCGTTTCAGAGATTTTTGGGTATCTATAATTGTTCTACCATACCGATCGCGATGAGGTGTCATTCCGTCTTAAGTATGCCATGCGGGCCTCGCGCCTGCGCAATAAGAATATTGTCAGTGACCTACGAGCGCCACGGGGAGAGGTAGAACTAAATCAAGCGGTCAAAAAGCGTAGCATTTTTATATACGGTAAGGGATAGGGGATGCTAGCCCCCTGCCCGTAACTCAGTTTATCTCATATGTGATAGGGATACGAATAAAAAACAAATGAACGAATAATAAGCTTACTGAAGACCAAAATGATTGATAGATACCATCATAATTGAGGTGACCTGCATGTCATATAACAATTCTGTAGAATCCAGCAGCTATGATGAACATCAACGATCTTTATACCAAATTATCAAATCGTAGTTTGGCTAAATGGTTAGCCCCAAGTTTTGTAACCCCAAGCTTCAGAATTCGATTTTTAAACAATTTTTTTTATCTTTAGGTACATAATGTACGTCCCCAAATTAAATGAACATTTGTTTTGTCGTTATTAATTTATTTTGTTTTGGGTTTTTTCTGCACTAGTAAAAATCGTACTAACCGGGCCAATATCTTCTTCAATTTTGTTAAATTTTATTAATCATTAATCAATCAGAAATGCGCAGTACCTTTTTTACCTACGAAAATTCTTCTGCTCGTCGCTTTTTTCTAACTTTAATGATGAATATTTTTTTTAACCTTCGGTGACCCTCTGTTTTTATTGTTGTTACAGAGTCTTTAGAATTTTTTACACGTGTGGGCATTTTATATCTTGCATCTAGAGTTATTTAGTGTACAAATTATTAGATAGAAATGTGGCCAGTGCGTTATCTCCATAAAGCGCCGTATTTTTCGAGTCTTATATTTTCGTTAAAAGTTCGGTAGCTTGGCTTGACATTTTACCAGTATACGGCGATGTATTTTTACTTGATTATAGACGAAAATCAATTAATTGTTAAATATTCAAGTTCGTGAAAGAAATACTTCAAAAGCATGAGATGACATACGGACCAAGGTTATGGTTCACTTGACAATACGGGAAATAATAAGCGGCAAGGGGGGAAGGGTGCAATCATAGAAAACCATGGGTGGGGGGTACCCTCCGAAAGCAGCGACGCATGTGGCGGCTAGCGGAATAAAAAGTGGATCGCGCAACGGTGCCTCTATGGCTCCATTCAAATCGGGCTCAGTGTTGCCAGGTTAGGAGATTTCCTCCTAGATTTAGGAGTATTTTACCTGGGTTAGGAGAGAAATAGGCGGAATATTTTTTAGGGGAATTCTGAAGCATGAGGGTATTTTTATAATTTTTTAAATAAATTTTTATAAATTTCCGAGGTTTTTTTTCTCAAAACGAGTAAAAAAAAACCAACCACAAGTGCAACAATTCCGAGTGAATGCAAAGAAAACAAGTAAGCACAAGCAAGCAAAAACAATCATTCAAACCCGACCCATACAAGCTGCGAAACAAAATGTCGGTCGCAATGGTCGAGTCTATAATGCACGTTCGACTCACGCTCAGCGTTGATTGCTGTGACTTCAAGCGGACAGCTCGTATGTTGAAGCGATTCGGCTCTGAGACTATTTACAATAATATAAGTGACAGCGTTGTTGGAACCTTCGATATATTTCCTGACAATTAGGGCCGAAATTTAGCTATTCATGCATCAGTGAATTCTTCATTGCAATAAGTATCAATCCGATGGAGAATCCACTCTGTGCTCATTCTGTTCGTTATCGTTTTCGCTTTAAAATGCCGCTTCGTCCATTGTGCTACGGGTATTTTTCGATTTTTGGCAGAATTTCAAAGAGGAACCATCGATTTTAGCAATTTTTTCCCCCACTTTTTGAATAAAAATTGAGGGTTTCGGGGGAATTAATATCGAATTTGTATTCAGGGGACAAAAATACGTAAAATGGACTTGGAATGGACCATCGTCAATAAGTATAAGTTACACTATAGAATATACTATAGTTCAAAGTATATACTCGGTAATAAGTAAAAAATTGTAATAATAAACAAAAATATATACAAATATAAAAGCGGGTTTCTTGTAATATGCAAATTCAAAAATAAATAAATCCCCTTCGAGGCTCAAAGACAGATTACCATACGACGATAAATGTTTCTACCGACCGTACGTTTCACCTAATTACAACAATTATTTCCATAAAAAAGTATTCATCTTCATCTATAATTCGCACAGATCGCAGCAATCAAGAGTCAACACAAAATACTCAATACATAAGTAGGAAATGCATTTTAAATAACAGCTATTTGACGACATTTGACCGAACGCGGAAATTACCCTTCATTTACAGCACTGTTCTGGGCAGGGAGACTAGAGTAAAGGAGTGGACACTCCATAGGAGATACGCAGCGAAAGACGGCCCCAAAATCCCGACTTATAAGTGACCGCAACAGGCGCTGCAATCGCAATTCCCCGATGTATAGTAGTAGCTAAACGTTCTAGGCATGCGCATTAGAGGAAAGTTGTCAAAATCAAGGTTTGCGGCTTTTCGGCCCTTTTCCTTTTATATTGGCGTGACTTGAATCATGGAGACTAGAGTAAAGGAGTCCGAACCGTCCAAACGCATATGGCGGAATGGGTGAAAAAGTGACATGTAAAAGCGATGATATTTCCTAGTTTGAAATTCAGCCACGGTAGCGCTCTTGTTCCAAAGATACCGCTGTGAAGTTTCGCGTTAGTCATACAACAAAGTGAGCTCTGAGTTTTATTTCCGTTTTATACGTCTTTATTCGCGGTGTATTTCTTTCGCGTGTGTATAAAGTGTGTATAAAGTGAAAAAAGTGCTCCTGTAAAATGTTGTGACTCGTTTGCGAGAGTTTTCGTCTATAATTAGCAGTCCCTAATTCCCGTTCAGTTTTTTTTAAATTACTTACATTTAGGAGCAAAAATAAAAATGATTTTTTTCATTTCGACACTTAGTTTATCAGCAATATTTATTGCGAAAAAAAACTTTCCCGACGAGGGTGCGATCCCGGGGTCTGGCGCACGTTACTCCAGCGTGCTAACCATTGAGCTATCACTTGCATCACTAGAATAAGTAGTTTTTTAATATTTAAGCAGTTCCCCCCGGATGGAGTTTAGATTCGGTGTGGATTGTTGGTTGGTTTGAGGTTTAATGTAAATTCTATATTGTTTTATTTTTGTTTGTCGTGACTTAAAAAAATGTTTCTCTTTGAAATCGAATAAGCGATTAGGATTTGGTTGGGTTGCAGTAGGGGTTAGGATGCGTTATGGTTATTTAATCGTTCATGTCACCGAATAAAAAGAAAACATTTGCAGTATCGATCGGCTCCAAGTCGACAAATGACTGATATATTGACATTTCACAACTATGAACAAAAGCATATCAATGTAACTCATCAATTTTATAGAAAAAATGTACGACAAACTATTTCGAATCACCGCGTTCCCCGCGTTTCCCGGTTTCTTGCGAGTGAAAAGTTTTGAAACAGTGTGTGTCTCGAAAAAAGTTCTCATTTTTCGAAAGGAGATAAGCGGTTGAAGACGGTATGTTTTTATTATTAATTGATTTATCTATTAAAGAACATAAAAAATCACCGACGAAATTCTAATCCCACCAGAGCAAGTAGGACTAATTTGTGTTAATGCTTGTTGAATTCTTTTGCAGTGACAAGTTTGAAACGGAATGTTCTTGTGAGATCGAAGTTTCTTCGGTGATTTTTCAAGTATTGAAAAGAACTTTCGAAACATTTTTTTCATTTCATTGTTTAAATAATCCATCAACTTTGTCAGTGCGGCCGATACAACAACGAGGCGAGAAAAAGGATGGGAATGCGAACAACATCCATATTTGCAGTGCCCAAGGTAAGATATGTTAAAACTCAACTAGGGTAGGTTCATCAATTTTTACCAGTTACATTTGTAGCTTTAAAACAATTTTTTGAATCAGTGCAATACGCGACTCCAGGAATGGTGCAAGGCCCTTGGTTTCGCAGTGGAAAAAACGCACTTTGTTTGTGAGCTTCACTTTGCAGACAAATATATTAAAAAGAGTGATGATTTCATAATCAATGGAAAAAAGGAATCCATACCACGTGATCACTGGACTCTCTTGGACGACGCTGTCGTATCGTCGATCGTTTCCTCTGCCCCTTCGGCGTCGGGGTGCTTGATGATGCGGATGACTTTGCCCTCTGTAAAACTCAACTTGTTTGGAAACTGGGCCTTCTACGGATACAGCAACGCTTCATGATGCCATTTTTATTGTTCCAATAATGTTAATTTTGGATTAATTCCAATAATTTTGAATAATAAATTGAATTTTGGTTCACTGCGAATGGATTCAATAAACAATCTGTACTGTTATCAAGGCGCATTTTGCTGTACATTATGTCTGTGTAATAATAAATAACTATCACGATAAGTAATAATAATCACAAATATCCTATTGTAAGAGCGTCATTTTTTAAACAATAAGTTATCCCAATTACGCCCATTGTTACTTTGTCTATGTAATAATCTTCTATAAAATTTGAAAACGATTCACCGAACAGTTCAATAAATACTTCGGTCTCAATTTAAACACATTTAACATTGCCTCTTATAAAACATTAATAACTATATACAAAACTCATTTAAAATGTGAGTTTTTATTTATAATCTTTTTACACATCACATAATTCTTTATTTTCGAGCACGGATTCAATCCACAGACAACCATGTATAAGTAGCCGACGGAAAGCTAAGCAAGAGAGCATATGTATATATAAGGGAAAGCTGATTGCAACCCCACCTACAACTCTTATTTTCCTTGATTTTGGAACTACATCGCTAGCACACAGTGTCCACTCATTTACTCTAGTCTCCCTGGTTCTGGGCTATTTAGGAGATTTTTAGGGGGAACCAGCGATAGTCTAGGGGGTAGCCGCCAGAACCATCTGGCATCACTGATCGGGCTTCGTTTCCAGACCTGTATGTAAGACCGTGGTCGGCACGTTGCCAAATTTTGAAAAAATTACATATTTTAATTATCATAGGATAAATTACGAATTACTAACTGATGCACCGAATTAATGCATATCTTAATTAAGACCATTGCGATCACGACAGAGAGAAAAAAATTGAGCGTTATTTCACTGATGTTATGGAAAAATGACGGAGTCATCATTATTTACAGTTTTTGACATACGACGAGTAAAATTTCATCAATGACCCAGATAACCAAACGTACTATTGGTACGTTATACCAATAGTACGGTATTGGTACGGGTACCAGTATAGTACTGATACCCGTACGGTATCAGTACTATACTGGTACGCGGTGGAATCTTACGCGTTATTAGTACGGTACCGGTACGCCGTACTGGATATGTACGTGGGTCATTTGATAAGTACCTAGCCTACAAATGAAAACACCAAAATTTTGCTAAAAATAAAATTTATTTTTCAATGTAGTCTCCTTTTAGTTGAATACACTTGGCCCAGCGGTGTTCCAATTTTTTTAACCCCGTTGAAAAAAATGTTATCTCTTGGTCTGCAAAATAGGCCTCCGTGGCGGCTATTATTTCGTTATTGGAGTGGAATTTCTTCCCGGCGAGTGAATTTTTTAGATTCGGAAACAAAAAAAGGTCGCACGGAGCCAAATCTGGAGAATACGGTGGATGGGGCAGCAGTTCATAGCGTAATTCGACCAATTTAGCCGTGGCGAGCGCGGAGGTGAAGCACTTTCTTTCTCGACAAATGGGGCCGTTTTTCTTTTAACACGGCGTTAAATCGGCTCAATAGTTCGGCGTAGTACTGTCCCGTGACCGTCTTGCCCTTCTCCAGGTAGTCAATCAAAATCACACCTTGAGAATCCCAGAAAACAGTGGGCATCACCTTTCCAGCCGACCGGACCGTCTTCGCCTTCTTTGGAGCAGGTTCACCGGGTAAGGTCCACTGTTTTGACTGCTCCTTGGTCTCTGGAGTATACCAGTGAATCCATGTTTCATCGACTGTCACGTAACGACGCAAAAACTCTTTTGGATTGCGATTAAACAACTCCAAACACTGCTCTGAAGTGGTCACACGAATGCGCTTGTTGTCTGCAGTCAGCAAACGCGGCATCCACCTTGCCGACAGCTTCCTCATGCCCAAAGTCTCATGTAGGATATGCCACACGCGTTCTTCTGAGATGCCTACTATCACAGCTATCTCGTGCACCTTTAATCGGCGGTTTGACAAAACGATATCGTGTATTTTTGTCACGTTCTCCTCCGTAGTGGCTGTTTTTGGAGCACCTGGGCGTGGATCATCAAAAACCGACGTACGACCACGTTGAAACTCGTTATACCAAAATTTAACGGTCGCCATCGAAGGAGAAGCATCCCCATACACTGCATCCAAGCGTCCTTTAATTTCACTGCGCGATTTCCCTTCCAAAAACAAGAATCGAATCACCGACCGATATTGTTCTTTCTCCATTCTTTCAAAAATCAACGGACACACTTGCTTTCACACGCTCTCAAAAGAGAACTACAAGTCCGATCCGGCTGAAATTTTGTCAGTAACCGTCTACAAGACGGTACTACACTATAGTGTATTTCTCTTGCAATAGTGGCACCATCTAGCGGTGAGGCTAGGTACTTGTCAAATGACCCACGTATATATATATATATATATATATATATATATATATATATATATATATATATATATATATATGATACTCGAAATATGTGGTTACGTTAATATATTCGAATATATATACACTACCAGTCAAAAGTATTCGGTCACTTCAGATAACTGCAAAACTTAATATCATTTTGGATAATTGCAAACTTATGGTAGAATAATTATTATTTTACGATGATACTATCAAGCTCTGTATAATTAATTAATTATATAGATCTTTATAGTATCTTCGTGAAATAATAAATGAAATAAATTATATTCCTCTAACATTAATTGGCAATTATCCAGCGCTCAAAAGTTTTGCGATTATGTGGAGTGTCCGAAAACTTTTGGCTGGCGGTGTACATCTAAATAACATATCATGTTGACATCTATACGAAACGTTAGAGTGTTAATTATAGTCTGTTTCATGTTCTAAAACATTGAAATTGTCGGTTTGGAATTCAACCTCATTCGATTTTTTCTTTATTTCTTTCCTTTGCTTTTTGTTCTTTTTGTTTTTTGTGTTCATTTAATAATAAGTCGATAAATGGCGATGGCCGATTACCGTCGATTTCAAATAAAATGTTTGATTTTTCTTTGTTTTAATTTTTAGCACGTCGAAAATGACGAAAATATTTCCACGTGTATGTATGAAGCATATTTTTATTTCTTTCCGCTAGATGTTATGATATTAACTAACCGCGTCTATTTGATTCTTTTTTATTTGAATTAACTAGATTTTTCATAGAACGAAATTTTTCCTATTGCATTCCATTATTAAAATGATTCATTTCAAATATGATTATTTATTCAAATCAATCTATTTAATATCGTCCAATAACTATATATTTTATTTGATCCTAATAAATCTGTGATTCGGTTTCATCAGTTCAACATTTTCATCTGTTCAAAAAAACAATTTAGTCAAGTTCACTGAATGGATCTAGTTACTTTTTTAAAATTACCTTAAATAGAATTTTCGTAAGTTAACCATTTTTCTATTTGATTGAACTAATGGTCCATCTTTATTGCAACACTCATATCAAAGGGGCGTGGGGTAGAGAAGGTGGAGAGAGAGGAATTACACACACACACACACACACACACACACACACACACACACACACACACACGCACGCACGCACGCACGCACGCACGCACGCACGCACGCACGCACGCACGCACGCACGCACGCACGCACGCACGCACGCACGCACGCACGCACGCACGCACGCACGCACGCACGCACGCACGCACGCACGCACGCACGCACGCACGCACGCACGCACGCACGCACGCACGCACGCACGCACGCACGCACGCACGCACGCACGCACGCACGCACGCACACACACACACACACGGACGCACGCACGCACGCACGCACGCACGCACGCACGCACGCACGCACGCACGCACGCACGCACGCACGCACGCACGCACGCACGCACGCACACACACACACACACACACACACACACACACGAGTTTGTTTGAAAAATCTATAGCATGTTATTCGATAAAACTCTCTAATTATCGCCATGATATTAACTAATTGATGTAGCTTATGTGATGCAACAAATAGTTATAAGTATTCAGTTGGTCTCTTATGCCATATCAGCGACCAAAATGTTATAAGCACTCGGTAGCATAGGGGCAGTGTGCGTAGCTATGAATAGGTAGGTACTAGGTTCGATTCGCATATAGGGCAAATATTTTCTTCGAAAAAAATCATTTCTAAAGGCCAGGGAATGACGAACTTCGATGAAAAATCCTAGTGGTAAAGCTCTCAATTGAGGAATTCATTTTATTTTCGATTTATGAAATATTTTATGCATATAGTACACTTAGCTTTACAGTGTACATTGTAAGCAAATAAAGATTCATTTGAATCTCATCTTTATTAACACATGTAAATATCTTTGAAACAAATATGATCGTAGTAGGCTGTAAGATAAGGAAAATCCCTATTTGATTTAAATAAATCCTATATAAATTAATTTGTTGTTCGAGCGCTCCCGCAGAACAGTAGGTTCTGCGGGAGCGCTCGAAGTAGGCCTACCTGAGGTTCCGTAGGTTCAGCTGTGGTTCTCACTGACCTCCTTTGAGTCAAAAAGTCTACTTTCTGCCATGCCGGAGGTTCATCAGAGGCCCTAACGCATGGTATTTTCAATCATTGTACCCTTTTTTAGATATCCAATAATCCGCTCTCGCCGATTCCTACTCGGGGACGGAACCCTTCATTTTGTGGGTTGAACGCGGCTCGAAAATTTCGACTCGGGTGGCCACATTTCTATGTAATTATTTGAACACTAAATAACTCTAGATGCCAGGTATAAACTGCTCACACGAGTAAAATATTGTAAAAATTTCGTAACGATAATAAAAACAGCCGGTCACCGAATGTTTAGGGAAAATATTCAGGATTAAACTTAGAAAAATGTGACTAGCAGAAGAGTTTTCGTAGCTGCGACTTTTCAGAGAATGGGTCTATCAATCAGTTTAGTCTTCAGTAAGCGTATTATTTGTGCATTTGGTTTTTTATTTGTGGCCAGATGCAGATTGAGGCGCATGCGCCTCGATCTGGAGAGTGGGGGAGACAGGCAGAAGATATTCTGTGCATCCGGAGTCAACATTTTCGTGCTGCTTTTAACCCGCGGAATGAAGGCCTCCTTCTCCGAACAGAGGTGTGCGGTAGCGGATTATCGGGAATCCAAATGAGGGTACGATTTACGGAATATTATTATGTTAGAGCCTCCGTTGAACCTCCTAGATGGCATGTACTGGACTTTATTCTCAAAGGACGCTAGTGCAGCGCGCAACCGAACCTACGAAACCTCGGGTGGGCCTGATCGAGCGCTCTCGCAGAACCTACTGGCTCTCATTTCAGCCTATTGCAGGTCCGCCATATACCCTCCGGACCTCCATTCAGCCTGCTGTAGGTACTTCGAATACCCTCCGGACCCTCCATTCAACCTACTGTATCCGAGCCGTATACCCTCCGGGCCCTCCTTTGAGCCTACTGTAGGCGCTCCGAATACCCTCCGGACCGTCCATTCGACCTCCTGCAGGCGCATCATAGGACCTCCATTCGGCCTACTGCAGGCGTACCGTAGACGAACTGTCAGAAGGTCCAATTCGTGATTTTGCCATTGCTGTGAAACGTCAAGTTAAAATATGCCAACAACTTTTTGATGCTTGCTACACGGAAAAAACAAAACAGCGAAAATCACAGCATAAACCGCATAAAAAACAGGGTGCCATATTTCATTTTACAGTAAAACACAGCAATGTAAATCCTATCCTACAAAAATGACGAATTTTTCTGTACACCCTGAGATTTTTACAGTTACACTGGCTTATTTACAGTTCGGTACTGTGAATACATCAGTGTTTTCAGTAAAAATATTTAACTGTAAAATTTATATGAGATCACTGATTTTTATACTGTACGCAAACTGCAAGGGTTACAGTGTACACTGTATTGAGTACAGAGTCATTCATTAAATTGTACAGTGTGGCACGGTAGTTTTACTCTTCCTTCAACAGTTCGTGACGTTATCTGTGCACTCTGAGATTTTTACAGTTACACTGATTTATTTACAGTTTGGTATTGTGAATAAATCAGTGATTTCTGTAAAAATATTCAACAGTAAAATTTAAATGAGGTCACTGTTTTTTGTACTGTACGTAAAGTGCAAAGGTTACAGTGTACACTGTATTGAGTACAGAGTGATTCATTAAATTTCACAGTGTGCCACGGTAGTTTTACTTTTCTTTCGACAGTTCGTGACGTTATCTGTGCACTCTGAGATTTTGACAGTTACATTGGTTTATTTGCAGTTTGATATTGTGAATACATCAGTGATTTCAGTAAAAATATTCAACTGTAAAATTTAAATGCGATCACTGATTTTTATACTGTGCGCAAATGAGGCACGAGGTGAGATCCGAGGCCAGGACACAAAGGATTGCCAGTTAGTAGTGCGTGGTTGATGGGACGCGGACATCGAAATACGTGCCTCAGAATTCAAGAAATTATAAAGAAAGAAAAATTAAAAAAAAGGTACGTTCTTGTCTAATTAGGACTTGTCTCGCGCGTGGGGTGAGGCACGTGGCCAGGACACAAAGGATTGGCAGTTAGTAGTGCGTGGTCGACAGGATCGAACGTTAAAATTTGTGCGACATTATTCAAGAAATTATAAAAAAGAGAGAATTATTTACAAAAAGGTACGTTCTTGTGTATGTGACTGATTTTTTTAAATTTTCTACACATTTTTTCAAACTTCTTTTATGGATAAACTTTTTTGGTGTGTCTCATTCACTTCATTCTATTCTTGATACATGTATACATTGTAAGCAAAGGTTTCGCCGATTTTCTTTTATTTTTTATAATCAAATTTACAGTGTGACGTTGTGAACGGCAGTCACTGGTTAGGACTTGTCTCACGCGTAGCGCGACCAGGACACAAAGGACTAGCAGTTCTTTCAGCGCTATCTGATGTTATTTTTACCCCTAATTTTGTATAATATACGATTTGTGGCACTATTAAATTACGGGGTTCATCAAGTTTGAATTACAGTATTGAAACAAGAACGTTTCCCGTGTTCACACTGTAAAAAGCAACGGTTTAAAACTGAAACTATATCTGTTGCTAACCAGTTTCTAGAACAGAGGACTTCACTGTTAAATCGCCTACGTAAACTCTGTCGATATAACTGGCGCATTCATTGTACATAATACAGATTAACCAACTGTCAAATTACAAGTTTTGTTGAATTTATATTACAGTGTTGAACTGCCATAATTTACTTTTGACTACACTGTATTTTGGACTGAGTGTTCCAGTGAAAGATACAGTAGAGCGGTTCGAGTCCAAAGAGGACAGTATAGGACCTGTAATAATTTACTTTGAGCACACTGTATTTTGAGCACTGTGTTTCAGTAAATATCGCTGTGCAATCGCTCGAGTCCAATGCGAACTGTGTAGCCCCTGTATTTTTCACTATTTATTTTTTTCCGTGTACAGTGTTGGCGCGTATTAAAAGTATAGCACGATTCCCGAATTTACTGCACAGGAAATGCGTAATTTACATATTCCGATAGGCAACGTTCAAAGTTACATGAGACTCCTGAAAGATAAAAAATGGATCGTCGGCGAATTGTATCCACGCATTCTACGGACATCATCGTCGCACGTGCTCTACAATGGAGCAAATTGCAGTAGAATGCTAGGCTGTATGCAAAATTTCATAAAAATAACCTACTGCGACTGTGTGAAGGAATGTTTTTGCGAAGGTGAACATTATGCAGTTATCGCACACCTTGTTAAAACCATTTCATTTCAAGGAACAACAGACGACGAGATACGGTTCGAACTCTCTTATCTGCACTTTATGTCAATTGATCATCACTCATTTATAGGCACGCCGATAAATTCTATGGAATTAGAGTAAGTCTGGATATACAAGCCTTTTTCCACGAATCACCTATAAAATGATTATATTTCGTGTCTCATTCTCGATGATGATGAATAAGTACTACACGAAAAATAAAAATATATCATCACTTTATTAAATTATGGTGCAAAATAAAAATGCGCAAGCACTCAATGTTTCTCAACATCGGTTTATAATCGATCGATCAAACGAGCCCGCCGAAGGCGGGCGAAGTTTGATCAGGATTATATGTTAGTGTCTCGTTCGAAGATGATAAGAAATGTAGTCATGCTTGTCATGCCGAAAACTTCACAACGTTTAAAGCGTAGCTCCAATATTAAATAAAAGAATAGAGAATAACAGCCTTAATCCCGCTATCGAGGCTGTCCTCTCTTCATATTGTTTTGTGTGTGAAATATAATGAATTATCACGACCATCTGAGATGATAATGGGGAAACAAAATTCCGAGAAAATAAGGGAGGTAGGGAACTTATCATCTTCGAATGAGACACTAACATATAATCCTGATCAAACTTCGCCCGCCGAAGGCGGGCTCGTTTGATCGATCGATTATATTTCGTGTCTCGTTCTTGATGATAAGAAATGTAGATTTTTAGAGTAAAAGTGATAATTCATAATTGTTGAAATAATTTTATTTCATAAATTCCGAAAATGTAACAATTTTCAACAGTATGGAAGGAATTAACTCAATATCGCTTGCGCAAACTCGTCGTTAGAAACCTGAATAGGTCTATTATAAAATTTGAAGAAAACCTGAGAACCCGCAGACCAACCAGCTCTTCGCCGAATAGTAGATATATCCACTCCTCGTTTAAAAGCCAAAGACACTGCTGCATGTCGTGTACTGTAGGCTGAAAACTGGTTGGTATCGATACCGGCTTTCTTCAGTAAAGCTCTGATCCAATGACTAATAGTCTGCGAGGAGGCTGCACCGAAAGGCTTTACCGTCGAAATAAACAAACTTTTAGTGCTCTTTCTCAATTGAGATGTTAACTTAATATAGTCAAAACAGCAGAAGCAACGCAGAGACCCGGTTTTTCTTTGAAAAAAGGCAGAAACAATTCTGGCTGAAAAACTCCGGGTCTTGACGTTTTAATCTGATCAGGAATTTTAATTGTTATTCCGAAAGCAGATTTCACAATGTTTTCAATATTAATTAAAGCTAAAGTTTGAAGTCTTTGAGCTGTTGTAAGAGCAAGTAGGGTTGCCAATTTTCCAGTAGCCTCTTTTAACTTTAAATCAGATAAAGGGTGCAATGGTTCGATAAAATTTTAAACCGGAGTTACATCCCAAGTGGAAGAATATTTAGGTTTCGGTGGAATTTGTTTAAATACCCCTCTCAAGAAACGAGAGATTAATAAATCTTTATTGATATTATGCATCGATATTAGAGAAATAGCGGAACGAGAAGTATTTAAAGTTGTATAACTCGCACCTTTTTTAAATCGAAAATTAAAAAAATCGTTAATTTCGGTTGATGTTGCATTAAAAACATCAATATTTCTTGAAAAGGCGAATTCCCACCAACATTTTAAGCTGGATTTGTATTGTTTTAGTGTAGAATCAGTTATAGATTTAACCATCACATTTACAGCGTCGTCCGAAAGTCCTCTTTTTACAAACGCCGACCTGACAATTTCCCGACCACCAATGAAAGGTGGACGGGAGGTGGCTAGAGGATGTACCTTGTTTCTGAAAGGAGACGATAACAATGAACAATTAGGTTCAAAAGTAATAACCGGTCCGATCAAAAGCGAGGTAAAAAGAGGATACCAAGGCTGTGATGGCTAAAGGGGCACCACCCCCCCCAACCGCTTTATCATTAATAATCTTTCTCAATGTACGCAAAATAAGTGCGAATGGAGGAAAGGCATACAACAGTAAATTGTCCCACGGAACAGTAAAGGCATCTACGGCCAGAGCTTCAGGGTCAGGATACCTCGAGAAAAAATGTTTACATTTTGAATTTATTCGTGTTGCAAAAAGATCCACCGGAAAAAGGCCAAACCGTTTTTCAATTTGAATAAACACTGACTGATTAAGCTCTCATTCTGAATCAATATTTAGAATTCGAGAACCCTTATCAGCCTCTGTATTCTCTGATGAAGGAATATAAGAAGCCCTTAACCAAATTCTTCTCGATTCGCACCATTCCCAAATTTTCCTTGAAAGTTCACTAAGATGTGGGAAACGTACACCACCTGCCTTGTTTACATAAGAAACGACAGTATTATTATCTAAACGAAGTAATACTTCGCAATTAGATAAATCTGATGCGAAACATTTTAATGCGAAAAAAGCCGCCAATAATTCCAGGTAATTTATATGGTTTTTTCTTTTCTCTTTATTCCAAAACCCAAAAGCTCTCTCATTATTGCAAAAGCAACCCCATCCCGAAAGAGCAGAATCCGAGAAAATTTCGCGTGTAAAATTAAGACACCTGATTGGGTTTGAACCAATTTGGGCATTAATTTTCCACCAATTGAGATCGTCTGATAAAGAATCATTAAGCCATACTTTTCCATTGTAATTACCGGCATTAAATTTTAATGCCAAAAATTTTTGTCTCTCAAGGCGTTTACAGTGAATAAAACCATATGCCACAGCCGGACAGCAAGAGGTTAAAACGCTAAAAATTCTGCGAATATTCTGATTTTATAAGGTTTTCCGATTTTGAAACTATTGACAAGTTCTGTTATACGAACTCTCTTTTTATCGGTCAGATTTAAGGAAAAATTGACCGTGTCCAGAATAAAACCTAAAAATTTGCATTTTTGGTTTGCGGAAAGAGAACTTTTGTCATAATTTACCAAGAAACCCAAATGCTCCAACAGGCCGATTGTTTTTCTCAAATTAGATTCACATACATTTTTAGATTTGTGAATAACAAGAAAATCGTCTAGATAAACAGTAAGGAAAATCCCCTGAAGCCTTAAATGATAGATAACAGGCTTCATGATTTTGGTGAAAACATCGAGGCTTGAGCACTGACCAAAGGGTAAGCACGTGAATTGATAAATTTTTCCATCAAATCTGAGTCTTAAATATTTCCTATGGGATTCGTGAATTGGGACAACAAAATAAGCGTCTTTGAGATCTATTGTTCCCAGAAAGTCTCCTTGAGAAATCAAGTTCATTGCAGAACGAATATCCTCCAACTTGAAATGAGGAGGATCGATAAACTCATTCAATTTTTTAAGGTTAAAAATAAAGCGTGAGGCGCCATCAGGTTTTACAATTAGGAAGAAAGAAGAAACAAATTGATCCTTGCATTCCTCACATTCCTCTAGAGCACCTTTCTTTATAAGCTCTTCAATTTCAAATTTAATTTTACTTGATTCTTTTATAGCAAAAATGTTTTCTTTAGGAGACACATTTACACAGCCTAAAATGAATTTAACGGACGTAATCTGTTTCCATCTTTCAATGAAGTGGCAAAGACGACCAGAAGGTTTAAGCACCTTTACTTCTTCGAGAAAGATTGGTTCGTCGTCTGGAAGGGTGTCTTGGGAGGGTTCTGTGGGTTCTTGAAATTCTTTTTGAACCTCAGATGACGACGCTTCTGTTGTTGACCCACCTGACGATAATTCGCAGGTGGGTATTTGACGTTTCCCTGATCCCATGATCGTGGAAAAGATTTCGGAGTAACTTTATCCTTGATGTCCGAACAGGCCTTTTCGATTTCTTTTAAGTCCTTGACTTTTTCTTTCAAATTATCGCCATAAAGCCACATATCCAAAACTATTTTTTCTACTACTGGCTTAACATTTTTATTGAGCTGTGGAGTGATGAATGATTTCCTGGCAACTGACTGTTGATAAAAACATCAGTCAGCATTTGTCTAGCATGGCTTACGTAGTCCGTAAGGATTGACTCGTCAACTCCTTCGTCGGGAGAATTGAGAAGTAAAGAAACTGCAGCACCCAGAGCAGCAATAGCAGTTCCCACACAATTTTGGGCGTCGATAAAATGCAGATCTCTTTTTTTGGCGATATCAGAGAGGAGAGGTGGAATTTCCAAATTTAATTTTGTGGCTTCAATGAAGAAAGAACCTGTCCGGTTGTATAAGCCCAATATTTCTTTTTTATTCTTCTCTGGAAGACCCTCGTTTTCCATTTTAACCAAGTGTTAGTCAATTTAGAGTGATATTGAACCTCTTTGAAATTGTAATCGTTCGGATCCATTCCCAAAATCTTTGAAACCTCGTCCTTGGATGAAATATCAACAACAGGAGGCTCAGAATCTTTAAGAATTTCGGACTCTGTTATTGCTTCTGGAGGTGGAGAAATTTTCTCCACCACCTCGTCACAATCTGAAGAGAAAAGAAGCAAGGTCTGGGAAAACCACTTATTGTGAAAGGAGTGACTAAATAAGTTCTTGTTGAACAAGTCACCAGGAAAAAAAAATTCCGAAATGGTCGTGAGAACCCGACAAGCCGTGTGGGCGTTGTCTCTCGAATCTCGTATGGAGAAAAGAGAATATATCACTTACCAACTGAATCATTATCAGGCATTTTTTCTGATAATGGGGCAGATTGACTGGGAGTTTGCTGAGAAATCTGTTCTTTGTGAACATTTATAAGCGTTTCCACAATCCTTGTCAAATTGTCAATCTGATGTTGGAAATCCGACATTTTTTCGTCAAATTTTCGTTTTGAATGATGATTATCACGAGAACGTGATCTTGAACGTTTCCTTTTCTTATGCTCAGGCATAATGCACGCAAAAGAAAAAAACTTTTTCACAAACTACGCGAAAAAAAATGTACGTCTTGAAACTTTGACACAACAGTAGATGTACTGGGGCGGTTCTGAGCCACTTTTAGGGGGAGGGTAAAGTGGGGGAGGGTCAGGTGGGGGAGGGTCAGGTGGCGGTGGGTCAAGGGGGGAGGGTTAAGGGGGAGGGTCAGGAGGGGGGGCGGTCAAGGGAGGATGGTCACCGGGTGGTCAAGGGGGGATAGCTCAGGGGCGGTCCAGGGGGGGGCAGGAGGCGATGTCAAGGGGTGAGGGTTCAGGGGGTAGTGTACAGGGGGCGGCGTCCGGGGGGGGGGTCGCCGGGGCGCGTGTGACGTCACAGAGGAGCCTGTGGGGGGGGGGGCATGTGGTCCGTGGAGCGTCTGGCCACTTTGGGGGGAGGGTCAGCCGACAGACAAGTCCTGACAGGTTTCTTGGAAAAACGTGCGTGCATATGTGTGTGACAGCCATATATGGGTCGGAAAATTTTCGGCAATATGAAAACGCTAGGCGCCACATGAAGGGCGGCGCCTTTCAAAGCCCATTATTTATGACATGCAGCTGGTTCCATTCCGAAAGGCAATGTCAATTGCATCCGCCCCGTCTCAAAGCTCGCCGACACTCGAGACAGGTCCTGACAGGTTTCTCGGGAAAAATCTTTAGGGATAAAAGGGACCGCGGATGGACCACTTGAGCGCAGCTCTTGAAAAGTCGAGGTCCCCATTCCGAAAGATAACGTCAAGATGTTCGCATGTGCGAGTATGTACGCAGTGCATCCAGCCAAGCACCCCCTGGACTTGACCAAAAACGAGCTCGAACAGGTTCCAAAGGTCTTGCTCCTAAAATATTGGGGTAAATATGTTGGCTTATTGTGGGATCGTTTGCCAGAACATCATCGAAATGACAGTGAAGTGATATCATATCTTCCATGCTTGGAGCATTATAATACGCCACAGATGAAAGATCACATCGATGGCCCTCCACCTCAACGTCGGGAGTGTACAAAATGCTGTGAAAATTCTCCTCGTACGAGTTTCTTCGAACGTGTTTGAACCTGTTTTTCGGGAGCATGAAAAAATGTCGGGGGCGGGGGATTCCCACGGTTCTTCGAACGTGTTCAAACCTGTTTTTCACGATTGGAAGGGGGGGATTTGAGTCGGAGGCTTACGAGGGAGCTTATAATTTCGTGGACCACGCTCACACTGCACGATTCCACTGCACCATCAACATCTAAAAAGAACTTTGAAAGTGCGCGGGAAATGGATCTCTCGAGTATCAACAAAGTCGGCCGGATGGCAGAATTCCTCCCAACGAAGAAGCTGTCAGAACTCTCCGTTAAGTCGGAACGACTAATCTCCGACATAAGGGCCGTACAAACCAAATTTGGGAAACGCTACATCGCAGACATCGCGGATGAGTTCTCCGTCTTCTTACCAGCGCGACTTGTGAAGGTCTTCGACCAAGATCCAACAATGTTCGAGAGTATGCTGCAACTGGCGCGCAACGGTGAACTCTACATGAAGTACATTGGTGGAAAATACAACAGCGTCGAGTTCCATCGAGTCTGAGTATGGTGGAAAAGAACGCTCGTGAAGGCCCGGTGGAAACAACGAGTTCAACAGCAGCCAGCATCGTCACCATCGTAGAGTGCAACGACTGTTTGCATCACAGTCATCATCATCGTAGAGTTTTCAACGCTTAGTGCTATGTAAAAAATGTACAAAAAAAAGTTTTCATCCAATATAATGTAAAAAAATGTCGTCAAACTGTATTCGCCGTAGATATAGGAAATAAATGGAGAAAGATATTTGTTCAAAATGTTTTTATTCATTTTAAAAAATCCCTCGCTCACGCTTCGTACACAGAGAGCCAGCTTTTCAACGACTTTACATTCGCTTTGGCGCAATTGTATTTTGTATTGAAGGAATGATGGGGACATTTAACGTTTGCGATTTTCGGCAACTTCTGCAGCGATGGACAGTCCAGAGTCTCCAGATCGATGACTTTTGTTGGTGAATCCGCGAATCTCGATAGCCATGAGCACTTCTCGAATCCCTTGGCATAGATCGTAGGAGCTCCTTCCAAGATTCCTCGAATTGTCGTTCTAGCTGCCTCATATGATATGCCGCTGTGATCTTATCGTATTCCATGATAATTGCGTTCCAGCCACTTGTTTGTCATTTTGGACTTAGCCGGTAAAGCGTCCCAGGCGAAAGGTGCATCGAAGAAGAATGTCAGCGGTTCAGCATTCTTCTCATGGAGTTTGGCGATAGACATCTCCTTCAGGACAAATTCGTTGACGGGTCTCTTGAAGCCCTGCACATCGACGATGAGCTCCATGTTGACCGAAGTGAATGAGAATCATCGGCATGATTTTATACCATTTTTTTAGCTCCATCACTGATTGGATTGTACTCTTGGTGAGACGTTCCAGAAACTTCCGAAGACATTCATAAGACGTTCAAAGACATTCAAGAGACGTTCGAAAACATTCATAAGGCGTTTGAAGACATGCATGAGGGGTTCAAAGAGTTTCAAAATACATTCTATAACGTCATGAGACGTTTGACGATGTTCGTGAGACCTTCAAGAGACTTTCGAAAACGTTTAAAGACTTTCATGAGAGGTTCGAAGACGTTCAAAAGATCTGTGACGATATTCATAATATGTTTGAAGACATCGATGAGGGGTTCGAAGACGTTTAAGAGACTTTCAAAGACATTCACGCGGGGGTTGGAAGATGTTCAAAAAACTTTCGAATTCGTTCAACAGACATTTGACGACATTCATAATACGTTCGAAGACATTTATGAGGGGTCCGAAGATGGTTAAGAGAGACTTTCAAAGACATTCACGAGGGGTTTGTCCGAAGACATATATAAGACGTTTGAAGACATTCAAGAGACGTTCGAAAACATTCATAAGGCGTTTGAAGACATGCATGAGGGGTTCAATGAGTTTCAAGAGACTTTCTACGACGTTCATGAGACGCTTGAAGATGTTCGTGAGATCAAGAGATCTTTAACGATATTCATAATATGTTTGAAGACATCGATGAGGGGTTCGAAGATGTTTTAGAGACTTTCAAAGACATTCACGAAGGGTTTGAAGACGTTCAAGAAACTTTCGAATCCGTTCAAGAGCCTTTTGACGACATTCATAATACGTTTGAAGACATTCTTGTGGGGTTCGAAGACGCTTGAGAGACTTTCAAAGGCATCCACGAGGGTTTCGAATACGTCCAAGAGACATTCGAATACGTTCAAGAGACATTCAGAGACATTCGCGAGAGGTGCGAAGACGTTCAGAGACTTTCGAAGACATTCAAGAGATCTTTGACAATATTCATAATACGTTTGAAGACATCGATGAGGGGTTCGACGACGTTTTAGAGACTTTCAAAGACATTCACGAGGGGCTTGAAGACGTTCAAGAGACATTCGACGACATTCATGATACGTTTGAAGACATTCATAAGCGGTTCCAAGACGCTTGAGAGACTTTCAAAGACATTCACGAGGCGTTCGAAGACGTTCAAGAGAATTTCGATAGCATTCATAATACGGTTGAAGACATTCATAAGGGGTTCGAAGACACTTAAGAGACTTTCAAAGACATTCACGAGGGGTTCGAAGACGTTTCAAAGACTTTCGACGACACTCATAATACGTTTGAAGACGTTAAAGAGACTTTCGAATACGTTCAAGAGACTTTCAGAGTCACTCACGAGAGGTGCGAAGACGTTCAGAGACCTTCGAAGACATTCAAGAGATCTTTGACAATATTCATAATACGTTTGAAGACATCGATGAGGGGTTCGAAGACGCTTGAGAGACTTTCAAAGGCATTCACGAGAGTTTCGAAGACGTTCAAGAGACTTTCGACGATATTCATAATACGTTTGAAGACATTCATGAGGGGTTCGAAGACGCTTGAGAGACTTTCAAAGACATTCACGAGGAGTTTGAAGACGTTTAAAAGACTTTAGAATACGTTCGAGAGACTTTCAGAGACATTCGCGAGAGGTGCGAAGACATTCAGAGACTTCCGAAGACATTCACAAGACTTTCGAATACGTTCAAGAGACTTTCAGAGACATTCATGAGGGGTTCGAAGACGCTTGAGAGACTTTCAAAGGCATTCACGAGGGTTTCGAAGACGTTCAAGAGACTTTCAGAGACATTCGCGAGAGGTGCGAAGACGTTCAGAGACTTTCGACGACATTCATGATACGTTTGAGTACATTCATGAGGGGTTCGAAAACGCTTAAGAGAGACTTTCAAAGACATTCAGGAGTGGTTTTAAGACGTTTAGAGGACTTCTGACGACACTCATAATACGTTTGAAGACGTTCAAGAGACTTTCGAATACGTTCAACAGACTGTGAGAGACATTCATGAGGGGTTCGAAGACGCTAGAGAGACTTTCAAAGGCATTCACGAGGGTTTCGAATACGTTAAAGAGACTTTCAGAGACATTCGCGAGAGGTTCGAACACGTTCAAGAGATCTGTGACGATATTCGGAATGTGTTTGAACACATCGATGAGGGGTTCGAATACGTGTAAGAGACTTTCAAAGACATTCACGAGTGGTTGGAAGATGTTCAAAAACTTTCGAATTCGTTCATAATACGTTTGAAGACATTCATGAGGGGTTCGAAGACGCTTAAGAGATTTTCAAAGACATTCACGAGAGGTGCGAAGACGTTCAGAGACCTTCGAAGACATTGAAGAGATCTTTGACTATATTCATAATACGTTCGAAAACATGGATGAGAGGTTCGACGATGGTATAGAGACTTTCAAAGACATTCACGAGGGGTTTGAAGACGTTCAGAGACTTTCGAAGACATTCAAGAGATCTTTGACAATATTCATAATACGTTTGAAGACATCGATGAGGGGTTCGAAGACGTTTGAGAGACTTTCAAAGGCATTCACGAGAGTTTCGAAGACGTTCAAGAGACTTTCGACGACTTTCATGATATGTTTAAAGACATTCATGAGAGGTTCGAAGACGTTCAAGATACTTTCGACACCATTCATAATACGTTTGAAGACATTCATGAGGGGTTCAAAGACAAGTGTCTTTGAAGACTTGAGAGACTTTCAAAGACATTGACGAGGGGTTCGAAGACGTTTAAAAGACTTTCGACGACACTCATAATACGTTTGAAGGCATTCATGAGAGGTTCGAAGACGCTTAAGAGACTTTCAGAGAGATTCGCGAGAGGTGTGAAGACGTTCAGAGACTTTCGAAGACATTCAAGAGATCTTTGACAATGGTCATAATACGTTTGAAGACGACGATGTGGGGTTCGACGACGTTTTAGAGACGTTCAAAAGACTTTCGACGACATTCATGATACGTTTGAAGACATTCATGAGGGGTTCGAAGAAGCTTAAGCGAGACTTTCAAAGACATTCACGAGGGGTTCGAAGACGTTCAAAAGACTTTCGACGACACTCATAATACGTTTGAAGACATTCATGAGGGGTTCGAAGACGCTTGAGAGACTTTCAAAGACATTCACGAGGGGTTCGAAGACCTTCAGAGACCTTCGAAGACATTCAAGAGATCTTTGACAATATTCATAATACGTTCGAAGACATCGATGAGGGGTTTGACGATGTTTTAGAGACTTTCAAAGACATTCACGAGGGGTTTGAAGACGTTCAGAGACTTTCGAAGACATTCAAGAGATCTTTGACAATATACATAATACGTTTGAAGACATCGATGAGGGGTTCGAAGACGTTTGAGAAACTTTCAAAGGCATTCGCGAGGGTTTCGAAGACGTTCGAGAGACATTCAGAGACATTCGCGCGAGGTGCGAAGACGTTCAGAGACTTTCGAAGACATTCAAGAGATCTTTGACAATATTCATAATACGTTTGAAGACATTCATGAAGGGTTCGAAGACGCTCGAGAGACTTTCAAAGGCATTCACGAGGGTTTCGAAGACGTTCAAGTGACTTTCGAAGATGTTCAAGTGACTTTCGAAGACGCTTAAGAGACTTTCAGAGAGATTCGCGAGAGGTGTGAAGACGTTCAGAGACTTTCGAAGACATTCAAGAGATCTTTGACAATATTCATAATACATTTGAAGACATCGATAAGTGGTTCGACGATGTTTTAGAGACATTCGACGACATTCATAAAACGTTTGAAGACATTCATGCGCGTTTCGAAGACGCTTAACAGACTTTCAAAGACATTCGCGAGCGGTTTGAAGACGTTCAAGAGATTTTCAAAGATATTCACGAGGCGCTCGAAGACGTTCAAGAGACTTTTGGCGACATTCACAATGCGTTTGAGGATATTCATGAGCTTTTCAACGACGCTTAAGAGACTTTCAAAGACATTCGCGAGCGGTTTGAAGACGTTCAAGAGACTTTTGACGACATTCATAATACGATATTCGACGACATCCATAAGCCAAAGATATTCATGACGTTTGAGTTTCGCTGGAATTGTTTGGGTTTGTTTGGGATTTTCACAGTTTTGGTAAAATGTGTTTGGGTTTGTTTGGGATTTTCACAGTTTTGGTCAAATGTGTTTGGGTATGTGTTTTGGGCATTCACGAGGGTTTCGTGAAATCCAAACACATTTGACCAAAACTGTGAAAATCCCAAACAAACCCAAACACATTTTATCAAAACTGTGAAAATCCCATACAAACCCAAACAATTCCAGCGAAACTCAAACGTCATGAATATCTTTGGTTTATGGATGTCGTCGAATATCGTATTATGAATGTCGTCAAAAGTCTCTTGAACGTCTTCAAACCGCTCGCGAATGTCTTTGAAAGTCTCTTAAGCGTCGTCGAAAAGCTCATGAATGTCCTCAAACGTATTGTGAATGTCGCCAAAAGTCTCTTGAACGTCTTCGAACGCCTCGTGAATGTCTTTGAAAATCTCTTGAACGTCTTCAAACCGCTCGCGAATGTATTTGAAAGTCTGTTAAGCGTCTCCGAAACGCGCATGAATGTCTTCAAACGTTTTATGAATGTCGTCGAATGTCTCTAAAACATCGTCGAACCACTTATCGATGTCTTCAAATGTATTATGAATATTGTCAAAGATCTGAAAAGAGTTTGTGGCTTCCGGATGGAGGCCGTGTTGAGGATCAGCGTTGTGCCGACGTTTCGCAAACGTTACAGTCTGCATCATCAGGGCTGAGAGCTCCGATACTGAAGCTCTCGTGTCTCAGGTATTCCTTATATAGTTGCAGTCATCGTTCCAGATCACTGCACCAGCCAATCAGATGTTTTAATTGATCAGCTGGTCAATTAAAAAACCGGGAGGACGGTGTGCCAAATAGGATTGACGTGATATCCTCCATCTCTGTTTAGGTTGTCCGGATGTTTTCGGATTTCCAAGCCTTCTCGGTGTTTCCTGGAAAAATAGCTGTTTGATGGGGCCAGACTTTGGGCTTTGTCGAACTGGATGGCATGACCAGTCTCCATCCAATGTTCGGCCAGCGCTGATTGTGTAATATGGCCATATTTGATACACCGTTGGTGTTCTTTGATCCGTGTACTGATCTTCCTCCCGGTTTCCCCTATGTACACTTTGCCGCATGAGCAGGGTATTTTGTATACTCCTGGTGCACTCAATGGTGGTCTTTGGTCTTTTGCACTCGGAATCACTTGTGCTAGTTTCTTCTGAGGTTTGAAGATGACTCGCACGTTATGTTTTCCAAGGACCCTGCCTATGCGATCGGTTATGCCCTGAAGGTATGGAAGGGAAGTTGTTACAGTTATTTGTCCTTCATTCTCTCCATCAGGTGCTGTAACCGTTTTCGGATCAGCTATTTTTCTTTTTAGATTTTTGATCGTTCTTTCGATGTTGCCTGGCTTGTAACCATTGTCTCCTAAAGCTTTTCGTAGGTGTTCTAGTTCAACCTCCAGGGAGTCTGGTTCGGAGATCGCTAGAGCTCTGTAGACCAGAGAGCTTATGACCGACTGTTTTTGGGAAGGGTGGTGATGGGACGTAGCGTGGAGGTATCTATCCGTATGCGTTGGCTTCCGGTAAACTTTATGGCCCAAAGTGCCATCGCTTTTCCGTTGAACCAGTACATCCAGAAAAGGGATTTGATTTTCCTGTTCTATCTCCATGGTGAATTGAATATTGGGGTGTTGGGAGTTGAGGAAAGTTAAGAAATGATTGAGGTTTTCTTTGCCGTGACTCCAAATGACGAAGGTGTCATCGACATATCGGAACCAGGTGGAGGGCTTGAAGGAAGCTTCTTGCAGAATTCTGTTCTCGAAGTTCTCCATAAAGATGTTGGCAATGATAGGGGAAATAGGGGAACCCATGGCTGCGCCTGAAGTTTGTTCATAAAACTGGGATTGAAATTGGAAGTATGTAGAGTTTAGGCAATGTTCTATGAGGGGCAGTAGGTTAGGGGCAACTTTTTTGGAATTTTTAACTATGCTTAGGGTTTCATTGGTTGGGACGTTTGTAAACAGGGATACAACATCGAAACTCACTAAAATATCTTCTGGCTGTACCTTGATAGACTGGATCTTGTTCACAAAATCCCGGGAGTTTTGGATATAGGAGTTGTTGAGACCTACGAGTTCCTGCAAAGGTTTGCAGAGAAAACGTGCCAAGTGATATGTAGGGCTGCCTATGTTGCTAACAATGGGCCTTAGTGGGATGTTGTTTTTGTGTATTTTTGGCAGACCGTAAAGCCTGGGCGGTAGGGATTCCTTGGGTGTAAGGGCTTTGGTTAGGTTTTCCGATAGACCAGCCTTCTTTAGAAGTGTTGTTGTTTTCTTTTCTACACTCGATGTGGGGTCACGTGATAATTTCTTGTACGTGTTGGTGTCCTCGAGCAGGTTCATAATTTTACTGCAGTAGTCCGTTTTATCCATGATGACAGTTGCATTCCCTTTGTCAGCTGGTAGTATTAAGATGTCCTTGTTTTTCTTCAAATTGTGAAGAGCAAGGTGTTCTTCTTTCGTGATATTCTGCTGCGGAGGTTTTGCCTTGTGTAGAATATTGCTTATCCGTTTCCTGATGTCGTTGCCAGTATCTAGTGGGAGACGGTAGATGGCAGTTTCCACCTGGCTGATGATTTCTCTGGTCGGAATTTCTGTCGGTGTAATGGCGAAATTGTGCCCTTTTGCGAGGACTGATGTTTCAGCTGCGGAGAGTGTGTGGTTACTTAGGTTTTTTACTGTGTGGGTTAGGATGGGCTGCTTCGTCTGTGGACATAGTTTCCTGAATTTTTCTATTTGATTCTTGGATCTTAGGTCTGCACAGTAGAGGGCTTGTTCGTGGGTGACACGGTCAAGATCTTCCCACAGCTGTGGTTCCAAAGAGTCAGATAGACGTAGGTGAAGTTTAAGGAGTTTTTGGGAATTTTGGTCCAAAAGCTTTTTGGTGACAGCTATTCTCTCCTTTACCAGTCTCAGCGAGGCCTGGTGGAGGATAGTTTTGGCTTGTTTTGATGGAAAGGGGTTTTTTAATTGAAAACATTTTGGTACCACTTGATGGTCGCGGCACCTTTTTAGGAATGTTAACGAGCACAGTTGGATGTGCAGAGTTTTCCTGAGTTTGGAAAAGGTGTTAACAGAACCCAAAATAGCCTCTCCGTGTAGGCGTCTGATTTTAGTTTTAAGGCTTTCACGGCTCTTTATGTAATGAAAAGAGTTTGTGGCTTCCGGATGGAGGCCGTGTTGAGGATCAGCGTTGTGCCGACGTTTCGCAAACGTTACAGTCTGCATCATCAGGGCTGAGAGCTCCGATACTGAAGCTCTCGTGTCTCAGGTATTCCTTATATAGTTGCAGTCATCGTTCCAGATCACTGCACCAGCCAATCAGATGTTTTAATTGATCAGCTGGTCAATTAAAAATGACTGCAACTATATAAGGAATACCTGAGACACGAGAGCTTCAGTATCGGAGCTCTCAGCCCTGATGATGCAGACTGTAACGTTTGCGAAACGTCGGCACAACGCTGATCCTCAACACGGCCTCCATCCGGAAGCCACAAACTCTTTTCATTACATAAAGAGCCGTGAAAGCCTTAAAACTAAAAATTGTCAAAGATCTCTTGAATGTCTTCGAAAGTCTCTGAACGTCTTCACACCTCTCGCGAATCTCTCTGAAAGTCTCTTAAGCGTCTTCGAAAGTCACTTGAACGTCTTCGAAAGTCACTTGAACGTCTTCGAAACCCTCGTGAATGCCTTTGAAAGTCTCTCGAGCGTCTTCGAACCCTTCATGAATGTCTTCAAACGTATTATGAATATTGTCAAAGATCTCTTGAATGTCTTCGAAAGTCTCTGAACGTCTTCGCACCTCGCGCGAATGTCTCTGAATGTCTCTCGAACGTCTTCGAAACCCTCGCGAATGCCTTTGAAAGTTTCTCAAACGTCTTCGAACCCCTCATCGATGTCTTCAAACGTATTATGTATATTGTCAAAGATCTCTTGAATGTCTTCGAAAGTCTCTGAACGTCTTCAAACCCCTCGTGAATGTCTGAAAGTCTCTAAAACATCGTCAAACCCCTCATCGATGTCTTCGAACGTATTATGAATATTGTCAAAGATCTCTTGAATGTCTTCGAAGGTCTCTGAAGGTCTTCGAACCCCTCGTGAATGTCTTTGAAAGTCTCTCAAGCGTCTTCGAACCCCTCATGAATGTCTTCAAACGTATTATGAGTGTCGTCGAAAGTCTTTTGAACGTCTTCGAACCCCTCGTGAATGTCTTTGAAAGTCTCGCTTAAGCTTCTTCGAACCCCTCATGAATGTCTTCAAACGTATCATGAATGTCGTCGAAAGTCTTTTGAACGTCTCTAAAACGTCGTCGAACCCCACATCATCGTCTTCAAACGTATTATGACCATTGTCAAAGATCTCTTGAATGTCTTCGAAAGTCTCTGAACGTCTTCACACCTCTCGCGAATCTCTCCGAAAGTCTCTTAAGCGTCTTCGAACCTCTCATGAATGCCTTCAAACGTATTATGAGTGTCGTCGAAAGTCTTTTAAACGTCTTCGAACCCCTCGTCAATGTCTTTGAAAGTCTCTCAAGTCTTCAAAGACACTTGTCTTTGAACCCCTCATGAATGTCTTCAAACGTATTATGAATGGTGTCGAAAGTATCTTGAACGTCTTCGAACCTCTCATGAATGTCTTTAAACATATCATGAAAGTCGTCGAAAGTCTCTTGAACGTCTTCGAAACTCTCGTGAATGCCTTTGAAAGTTTCTCAAACGTCTTCGAACCCCTCATCGATGTCTTCAAACGTATTATGAATATTGTCAAAGATCTCTTGAATGTCTTCGAAAGTCTCTGAACGTCTTAAAACCCCTCGTGAATGTCTTTGAAAGTCTCTATACCATCGTCGAACCTCTCATCCATGTTTTCGAACGTATTATGAATATAGTCAAAGATCTCTTCAATGTCTTCGAAGGTCTCTGAACGTCTTCGCACCTCTCGTGAATGTCTTTGAAAATCTCTTAAGCGTCTTCGAACCCCTCATGAATGTCTTCAAACGTATTATGAACGAATTCGAAAGTTTTTGAACATCTTCCAACCACTCGTGAATGTCTTTGAAAGTCTCTTACACGTATTCGAACCCCTCATCGATGTGTTCAAACACATTCCGAATATCGTCACAGATCTCTTGAACGTGTTCGAACCTCTCGCGAATGTCTCTGAAAGTCTCTTTAACGTATTCGAAACCCTCGTGAATGCCTTTGAAAGTCTCTCTAGCGTCTTCGAACCCCTCATGAATGTCTCTCACAGTCTGTTGAACGTATTCGAAAGTCTCTTGAACGTCTTCAAACGTATTATGAGTGTCGTCAGAAGTCCTCTAAACGTCTTAAAACCACTCCTGAATGTCTTTGAAAGTCTCTCTTAAGCGTTTTCGAACCCCTCATGAATGTACTCAAACGTATCATGAATGTCGTCGAAAGTCTCTGAACGTCTTCGCACCTCTCGCGAATGTCTCTGAAAGTCTCTTGAACGTCTTCGAAACCCTCGTGAATGCCTTTGAAAGTCTCTCAAGCGTCTTCGAACCCCTCATGAATGTCTCTGAAAGTCTCTTGAACGTATTCGAAAGTCTTGTGAATGTCTTCGGAAGTCTCTGAATGTCTTCGCACCTCTCGCGAATGTCTCTGAAAGTCTCTCGAACGTATTCTAAAGTCTTTTAAACGTCTTCAAACTCCTCGTGAATGTCTTTGAAAGTCTCTCAAGCGTCTTCGAACCCCTCATGAATGTCTTCAAACGTATTATGAATATCGTCGAAAGTCTCTTGAACGTCTTCGAAACTCTCGTGAATGCCTTTGAAAGTCTCTCAAGCGTCTTCGAACCCCTCATCGATGTCTTCAAACGTATTATGAATATTGTCAAAGATCTCTTGAATGTCTTCGAAGGTCTCTGAACGTCTTCGCACCTCTCGTGAGTGACTCTGAAAGTCTCTTGAACGTATTCGAAAGTCTCTTTAACGTCTTCAAACGTATTATGAGTGTCGTCGAAAGTCTTTGAAACGTCTTCGAACCCCTCGTGAATGTCTTTGAAAGTCTCTTAAGTGTCTTCGAACCCCTTATGAATGTCTTCAACCGTATTATGAATGCTATCGAAATTCTCTTGAACGTCTTCGAACGCCTCGTGAATGTCTTTGAAAGTCTCTCAAGCGTCTTGGAACCGCTTATGAATGTCTTCAAACGTATCATGAATGTCGTCGAATGTCTCTTGAACGTCTTCAAGCCCCTCGTGAATGTCTTTGAAAGTCTCTAAAACGTCGTCGAACCCCTCATCGATGTCTTCAAACGTATTATGAATATTGTCAAAGATCTCTTGAATGTCTTCGAAAGTCTCTGAACGTCTTCGCACCTCTCGCGAATGTCTCTGAATGTCTCTTGAACGTATTCGAATGTCTCTTGGACGTATTCGAAACCCTCGTGGATGCCTTTGAAAGTCTCTCAAGCGTCTTCGAACCCCACAAGAATGTCTTCAAACGTATTATGAATGTCGTCAAAAGGCTCTTGAACGGATTCGAAAGTTTCTTGAACGTCTTCAAACCCTTCGTGAATGTCTTTGAAAGTCTCTAAAACACCTCATCGATGTCTTCAAACATATTATGAATATCGTTAAAGATCTCTTGATCTCACGAACATCTTCAAGCGTCTCATGAACGTCGTAGAAAGTCTCTTGAAACTCATTGAACCCCTCATGCATGTCTTCAAACGCCTTATGAATGTTTTCGAACGTCTCTTGAATGTCTTCAAACGTCTTATATATGTCTTCGGACAAACCCCTCGTGAATGTCTTTGAAAGTCTCTCTTAACCATCTTCGGACCCCTCATAAATGTCTTCGAACGTATTATGAATGTCGTCAAATGTCTGTTGAACGAATTCGAAAGTTTTTTGAACATCTTCCAACCCCCGCGTGAATGTCTTTGAAAGTCTCTTAAACGTCTTCGAACCCCTCATCGATGTCTTCAAACATATTATGAATATCGTCACAGATCTTTTGAACGTCTTCGAACCTCTCATGAAAGTCTTTAAACGTTTTCGAAAGTCTCTTGAAGGTCTCACGAACATCTTCAAACGTCTCATGACGTTATAGAATGTATTTTGAAACTCTTTGAACCCCTCATGCATGTCTTCAAACGCCTTATGAATGTTTTCGAACGTCTCTTGAATGTCTTTGAACGTCTTATGAATGTCTTCGGAAGTTTCTGGAACGTCTCACCAAGAGTACAATCCAATCAGTGATGGAGCTAAAAAAATGGTATAAAATCATGCCGATGATTCTCATTCACTTCGGTCAACATGGAGCTCATCGTCGATGTGCAGGGCTTCAAGAGACCCGTCAACGAATTTGTCCTGAAGGAGATGTCTATCGCCAAACTCCATGAGAAGAATGCTGAACCGCTGACATTCTTCTTCGATGCACCTTTCGCCTGGGACGCTTTACCGGCCAAGTCCAAAATGACAAACAAGTGGCTGGAACGCAATTATCATGGAATACGATGAGATCACAGCGGCATATCATATGAGGCAGCTAGAACGACAATTCGAGGAATCTTGGAAGGAGCTCCTACGATCTATGCCAAGGGATTCGAGAAGTGCTCATGTCTATCGAGATTCGCGGATTCACCAACAAAAGTCATCGATCTGGAGACTCTGGACTGTCCATCGCTGCAGAAGTTGCCGAAAATCGCAAACGTTAAATGTCCCCATCATTCCTTCAATACAAAATACAATTGCGCTAAAGCGAATGTAAAGTCGTTGAAAAGCTGGCTCTCTGTGTACGAAGCGTGAGCGAGGGATTTTTTAAAATGAATAAAAACATTTTGAACAAATATCTTTCTCCATTTATTTCCTATATCTACGGCGAATACAGTTTGACGACATTTTTTTACATTATATTGGATGAAAACTTTTTTTTGTACATTTTTTACATAGCACTAAGCGTTGAAAACTCTACGATGATGATGACTGTGATGCAAACAGTCGTTGCACTCTACGATGGTGACGATGCTGGCTGCTGTTGAACTCGTTGTTTCCACCGGGCCTTCACGAGCGTTCTTTTCCACCATACTCAGACTCGATGGAACTCGACGCTGTTGTATTTTCCACCAATGTACTTCATGTAGAGTTCACCGTTGCGCGCCAGTTGCAGCATACTCTCGAACATTGTTGGATCTTGGTCGAAGACCTTCACAAGTCGCGCTGGTAAGAAGACGGAGAACTCATCCGCGATGTCTGCGATGTAGCGTTTCCCAAATTTGGTTTGTACGGCCCTTATGTCGGAGATTAGTCGTTCCGACTTAACGGAGAGTTCTGACAGCTTCTTCGTTGGGAGGAATTCTGCCATCCGGCCGACTTTGTTGATACTCGAGAGATCCATTTCCCGCGCACTTTCAAAGTTCTTTTTAGATGTTGATGGTGCAGTGGAATCGTGCAGTGTGAGCGTGGTCCACGAAATTATAAGCTCCCTCGTAAGCCTCCGACTCAAATCCCCCCCTTCCAATCGTGAAAAACAGGTTTGAACACGTTCGAAGAACCGTGGGAATCCCCCGCCCCCGACATTTTTTCATGCTCCCGAAAAACAGGTTCAAACACGTTCGAAGAAACTCGTACGAGGAGAATTTTCACAGCATTTTGTACACTCCCGACGTTGAGGTGGAGGGCCATCGATGTGATCTTTCATCTGTGGCGTATTATAATGCTCCAAGCATGGAAGATATGATATCACTTCACTGTCATTTCGATGATGTTCTGGCAAACGATCCCACAATAAGCCAACATATTTACCCCAATATTTTAGGAGCAAGACCTTTGGAACCTGTTCGAGCTCGTTTTTGGTCAAGTCCAGGGGGTGCTTGGCTGGATGCACTGCGTACATACTCGCACATGCGAACATCTTGACGTTATCTTTCGGAATGGGGACCTCGACTTTTCAAGAGCTGCGCTCAAGTGGTCCATCCGCGATCCCTTTTATCCCTAAAGATTTTTCCCGAGAAACCTGTCAGGACCTGTCTCGAGTGTCGGCGAGCTTTGAGACGGGGCGGATGCAATTGACATTGCCTTTCGGAATGGAACCAGCTGCATGTCATAAATAATGGGCTTTGAAAGGCGCCGCCCTTCATGTGGCGCCTAGCGTTTTCATATTGCCGAAAATTTTCCGACCCATATATGGCTGTCACACACATATGCACGCACGTTTTTCCAAGAAACCTGTCAGGACTTGTCTGTCGGCTGACCCTCCCCCCAAAGTGGCCAGACGCTCCACGGACCACATGCCCCCCCCCACAGGCTCCTCTGTGACGTCACACGCGCCCCGGCGACCCCCCCCCCCCCGGACGCCGCCCCCTGTACACTACCCCCTGAACCCTCACCCCTTGACATCGCCTCCTGCCCCCCCCTGGACCGCCCCTGAGCCATCCCCCCTTGACCACCCGGTGACCATCCTCCCTTGACCGCCCCCCCTCCTGACCCTCCCCCTTAACCCTCCCCCCTTGACCCACCGCCACCTGACCCTCCCCCACCTGACCCTCCCCCACTTTACCCTCCCCCACTTTACCCTCCCCCTAAAAGTGGCTCAGAACCGCCCCAGTACATCTACTCACAACGAAACAATATGAAGAGAGGACAGCCTCCATAGCGGGATGAAGGCTGTTATTCTCTATTCTTTTATTTAATATTGGAGCTACGCTTTAAACGTTGTGAAGTTGTCGGCATGACAAGCATGACTACCTTTCTTATCATCGAGAACGAGACACGAAATATAATCGACCAGGCGATAATTAAAAAGCCGGCAGCCAGGGTTTGAAGTCGGTAAATACCCTGGTAGTGACGAACCACGGAGACCTGATCTCACATGCGCACTCTGTCTCTCACACACGACTCTTGAAGGTATGACAACAGTGGCCTCAAAAGTTGTTGTTATTTATCATGTGCCTGTCCGTCCACCTCCTCGTGGTGAGAGTCGGACAACGGTGTAGTTCTTTTTTTTTGAATAATAGAATTCACTGGCTAAGTGGAGGGCTTTATTTTGGTGCTTAACTCGCTATGGTTGTGTTCAGCCCCGGATCTACGATTTTTCCGAGCCGTGACAAAAACTTGACATTGACGCCCCTCCCCTCCATCATTCGAGGTTAAGGGGGGAAATCTCTTTAGATGCCCGAAAATGAGTCTTTTTTCATCGATTTACTTAAAGGCTATAAAATAATCGCATCATTTTGAAATTTTGACATTATCTCATTACAACTTTCGAGTGATGATTCTTTTTTATTTTTTAAACAAAACAAAGTGACGGCGTTATATGGTATTCCTTAAGGCGTCTTTTGAAAAACTACTCATGTTACAGCTCAAAAAGTTATTGATCAATCTAGCTGAACTTTTAGGAGGTTTCTCACTATAACATTATTGGAAGGATATACCTAAAAAAATATGAAAAAGTATAAAAGTAAAAATTAAGTAGGCTTTGTAATCAAATTTTCATATTTTTGACCATTTTCTCGACAATTTTTACCCCAAAAAGGTAATTTATTTAGGCGATAACATTAAAACTTTAGGTATATCCTTCCAATAATCTTATAGTGAGAAACCTGCCAAAATTTCAGCAAGATCGATCAATGACCTATGGAGCTATAACACGAGCAGTTTTTCAAAAGACGCCTGAAGGAATAACTCATCAAATTTCGTTGCATAGGCAGTTTTATTTTCGATGGCTAGGATCACGAGGCCATTGAAACTCATTAAAGCGCCCTGGATGCTAGACGCTTTAGCAAAACAAGTTTTTTTCACACACAACAATTTGGCGCCCCCTTAATTGCCGCGCGGGACAGGTACCCCGGTATGCCCCCGCAGATCCGGGGCTGGTTGTGTTTCTCCTATCCACGATCCGGGAAACTCATATTTCCGAATTTTTAATATTTTATTTTTTATTTTCTGGGCGACGGGCTCATTTGCGATCCATGATTCCTTTCTGACTTTTGTTCCTCTCATTTAGTAGAATTTTTCAAGCTAATAAAAAAATTTTATCTTGTGTTTTGGGGTCAAAGTCAATTTAGCGGGTCCATGTTGGGGGGTGATCTTCGTCGAACGTGACTCGGAGAATCACCTGACGGAGTGGTGACACATAATTTTTATACACCCCGTACATTTGCAAAGTTTTGTACCAGATTTCATTAAAAAATATAAGTACGTAAAGAAGTTACGAACAATTTCGTGAATGACCTTTGCATGTGAAGGCTTCCATGGTAAACTTCATCTTAGCCACCCGGTTGTTCTGAAACAAAAAACGAGATTTTTTCCCCTAAAATATTATAATATTGGCTAAGACTTTACCGGGCTTTTTTGTTATCGTGCTTAAGCCAACAAAAAAATTGAATCTTCTTTTTCGATTTTACGAAAAAAATGTCATAACTATTGTTAACAACTAATGAAAAACAATGTTAAGAAGAAAATCGTCGGTCAAGACTAAACTACTATCACACTGAATAAGTGTACCAAATTTCAAGTCAATCCGTCCATTAGATGACGGGGTTTTTCATTTGATTGGACCATTGCTTTTTTATGCAATGTGTATGCAATCCAAAATCGTCGGAAATTGCCAACGAAAAACGAATGTTAAATTAAACCGGTCGCAATTCCGTAAAAAATTAAAATTTCAAAAAAATCCTACGTAGCGAACGAGAAAAACTATCGAAGAATATTGAATCCAACTTTGGACAAAATCGGACAATCCGATTTCGAGATACATCTGGCACCGATTTTGAAAACTATGTTACGAGATAGTCGCGTTTGAATCGCTTCCAGTCAACGAATTTATTTAAAAAGATTTCTAAACATACCTCAATGTACATATTTCCCAATAAAAAAACCCGGATCCAATCGAAACATTATTTTTTGAAATAAAAATTCCCGCAGTTTGCTCGTTTTTCTCGCCGTTTACTCAGGTACCTCCCCTTAAGAGCATGAAATGATACACGCACCGAGGTTATCTTTCACATGACAACACGGTAAATAATAAGCGGCAAGGGAGGAAGGGCAAGAACACAGAAGACCGTGGGTAGGAGACATACTCCGATAGTAGTGACGCAAGTGGCGGCGAGCGGAAAGAAGTCGATGCCTTAACGGCGCCTCACGGCATCATTGAAATCTGGCTTCGTTTCCAGACTTGTATGTACGCCCGTGGTTCTGCCGCTGCGCCTTCTGGGGACCAATCACAGCGCTTCACTCCTGATACGCACGTATTTCGTGTTATTGTATTTGATTGATCTACTACCAAACGTCCTGAATAAAATACCAAACTCTACCGGATGTTTTTCTATCGATCGAGAGACGTTAGAACAAAATTGGACGATAAATAGAGAGTGAATTTGCGTTAATAAATCGTTCTGCCGCTGCCGCATTTTTTTGGGGCCATTATTTGCTATTAGTCTAACGCTAGTAACAACTAGTAAGTTCCTCAAACGCTCCTACTTTTCGCATTTCATGATATACTATACTGAGAGGAAGATTTACTGGTAATTTTTTCTCCGATTCATTTCCAATAAGTCAAGATCGACAAAAAGAACATTCGATGGCATTCATTATTCCAATTATGACGGTTGATGATCGATTGTTATATTAGACCGATTAATAATACGTATATCCCAACCCCCTGACACTGGGTACTATTCCTATAGCAATAAATTACTCGCGTGTTGTCCGGGATGTTTGATTGCGCTACAGTTCACTTCGTGGTGCTAGTAGTCATCTGCTCTTTTTCTTTTACGCATGCGCGTTCCATGCTCGATATAATAAAAACATTTTCGGAGTATTTGGAGTTTTACGCGTGTTACGGTTTAGTTGTGACTTGTGGCTTGTGAGTACAATACAATTTTAGCACATTTTAAATGTCAAGAAATCAAACCGCGATCTGTGAAGTGTATTTTTGTTTACCATGACATACCTTCTGTATTGTGTGTAGGTTCTAATTATCAAACGACGAGGAGGGGCAATTGGTTTGAGATAAATCATGCCGACATGCATCGTCCCTTGATGTACCTCAGGCTACAAATCAAACCCAGGTGAATTTTGAATTCCTTATTGAATTTTTTTCACAATTCCCAAGAAACCGCAAAGTGAGAATTTGTAGAAAATAGCTATGCGGCGAAAGAGCAGTTGTGTGAAAAGTGAAAGAGCAGTTTGCAAGAAGCATTTCCAGAAAACCGAAGTAATTTGGGAACGCCACTTTCTATGTCCCGATGGAAAAGTGCTTGGAATAGTGAGTTCGATCATTTTTTTTTGTCGTAACCCGTATGCTGCTAGTAAAATGACCAGTATCAGGCCGGTAAAGTAACGGTTATACTGGACAGTGCTGCCAACGCACGCGGGCCTCAGTACCAGTGAGTCGTGCAAGCGCGCAACTCTGACGAAAATACGTAACGATTTGTCATCAACGGGCGAATAAAATCTTTCAATTAGACACAATTACTGTGCGATTCATCACAATACACAACAAAACTCAGAATGGTGAGTAGTCGCGCTTCTCACACGAACATTTCAATGAGTAATCGTTCCCACCGTTCGATGATGCGGCGATTAACGGAAAAATACCGCTCGGATAACCTCATATTCTCCGTTTCTTCTTTGTTTACTTACTTTTTTAATCCCGGTCATCCATCCGGGTAGTCCGCCCTGTTCAACTTTCAGAGTTTACTCACGGTCGTGCTGCTCCTCATCTGCACATGTGCCTACGTACGATCTATCGTGCCGAGTCTCATGGACAGAAAGAAAGTTGGGTGAGTTTTGTAGGTTAAGAAGTTTTCAATCGCCGGAGCGAACGAGACGCGTTTATTGCTCGACATTTTCAGAGTCGGAGGAATCTTCTGGAAGTGCGCGAGAATCGGCGAAAGAAAGAGTCCATACGTATCCATAGGATGTCTCTTTATGGCTGTTAGCATCCTATTCTCTTGAGATTCTTCCCCAAGGACTCGAGTGACAAGCGAATCTGCCTGTTTTTTTACATTCTGTAGGAGGAAGGAGGGGTAATAAATTGACTTTGTTTTTGTAATACTTTTTTTCTTTCGTAATCATATATTAACAATAAAAAATACAGCTTCGTCTAGATCTATTAAAAAAAAACTGCACGCTAATTACACGTTCTCAACTGTACTCATTAACAGATCATTTCCGATGAAAGCTACGCAAGTTTGTTTTTTTACATTCAATTTGAGCACATTTTTCTCGTTTCAATCTCAATATACAGAGATTGTATCATTATTTTCCTCTATGAACAACGTTTCGTCGCCCATAACGTCACTGGTATCAATATATTGAGCATTGTTCGATAATGGTTTTCAAGTACACACGCAGTACGTTCCGTTTTTGTTTCAATCAATTGCACGCTCAGCCGGCGTGACATTATAGTTTGCATCGTTGGAATCCAATGGTAATTTTCTTGTTGGGTCGCTCGAACCGTTTACACTGCCAAACGTCACCTAAACGTTCTCTACGATTCTTATTGAAAATCTCCCATCCAAAGTAGCCAAAAAGCGGTTTTGGATAATGGTAAAAATGAATGATTAAAGGCCAAAGAAGAATTTTTGCTGCATTTCAACGATGCAAGCTTCAAAGTCATTGTCTGGCTCTTAATATACCACAATGAATTGCACGTCTTGGCTATAGATTCTCTAATCTCCACTGTTAGCCGACTAGGAGAGCGATATGGTGTGCCCGATTTATCGTGCGGAGCAATTATACAATTGATCTGGGTGTTTGCTTCTTATATCTTCCGAGAATTTACTAATAATGAGTAGATACAAAGTAAAACCAAACGTCTGTATAATGCGAAATAACGAGAGTCACAGTTTGTCAATTGTGATATAGTTTATTTTTACTTTTAATAGTAAAATCGTTATAGCTTTACACTCAGTACCGATATGAATATATTCACGAAGATATGGATTTTTTCGTTCTTAAAATTCAATAGGAATCTTCGATATACCCTCTGATTTCCCTTCTCTTATAGATAAATTAATAATCTAATTATTTGTCTGCATTTGATTATAAACGTATGTATATGTGTATATATATATATATATATATATATATATATATATATATATATATATATATATATATATGGCTGATGTACGAGGGTCGAACCTCACGGCTTGTCCGTTTACATTTGGCAAGTTTCCATACTTGGATTTCCATTCCCTTGGCTATCAAATTATTAATTTAGCCCGTTCCAGCTGATTTTGAGGATTCAAATAACATCGCAATGAATAATGGTTACCAAATGTTCCAATGAGAGTTCTGTAGTTAAGGGCAGCGATTAGTCTGCAAGGATAGCAGTTGCTCTGGACCAAGATAGTGCCACTGGTAGTTAGGGATTACCGATTTTTAGCCATTGAAAATTCCGTTAGAACGACTGCCCAAAAACACGTTGAAACTCGCACGAAAATAAATACAGTAGAACCTCGATTATCTGAATCAATTGGGACCGAGACTAGTTCAGATAATCAAAAGTTCGGATAATCGAAACGTGGGTTTTTTGGGACGAGATCATAAACATCTTTTTATATAGAAACAGTACAGTACATGTCAAATTTTAATATATATGTATGTACTGTTTTTATGTACATACATAAATCAGGTGTTTAAAGTATATATATATATATATATATATATATATATATATATATATATATATATATATATATATATATATATATATATATATATATATATATTGAACACCTGAAAAAAGTCGAATGCCTTTTTTAATATTTTTTTAATAAAATCGTCCATTTTTAACTGACGAACGGCCGTAACGCGTTTTTGAGCGGCTGAGTCTCGCAGCCGCTTGAGAAGGAGAAGTTGCGTTGGGTTGCTCATTGTTGCTCACGGCAGTGGCAGCGAGCAACAATGTATCTTTCGCGCCAACGTTCGGATAATTGAGCGTTCGGATAATTGAGCGTTCGGATAAACTAAGCCATCGTTCGGATAATTGAGGGTTCGGATGATCGAGGTTCGGATAATCGTGGTTCTACTGTAATATGAAAATTTATAGTACGCTTAGAAATTGGCAACAAAGGTGCTAAGTTGATATACATCTTACAGCCTATTCACGTGACAAATCAATGTGAGTCGAAACTGACCCTGTTTCCATATCTTACAGATCGTAAAGCATCGAATCAAGTGATTTTATGCACTTGTAAAATTATACTATGTGATGTTTTGATTTGTTCGATGTTGAAATAGGGGCGTTTGAAAATGTTCATAGTGAAACTCTCATTTCACTAGCTACTGTGCACGTACTGCCTCAATGTACAAGGTCAACATAACCTCACGTATTTTCGAACCCAGTTTCTTCATAGATCGTCAAGTTTTTTTAAGAAAAATAAAGCATCAGGCTCCGTGGAATTCAGTGATGCAGAGCTTGACGATCTTATTTTGCCCTAAATATTAAGAATCTTTGAGAAATCTTGGTTAAAAAACTTTAGCTATCTCTCTCGCGCTCATGTCACTTAGGAAAGCTTTTGCTTCGTGTTGAGGCATGTGCCACACCCACGGTCTCACATACAGGCATGGAAACTCCGGCGTTTTTGCATGGTGGGAAGTGTCATCGTTAGTGAGGCAAGAATGTAGTTCCTCATTTATCCACTGGAAGCGCTGGCAAGTAGAAGTAGTCTTGTAGATATAGACATACAGCAATGGAAAAATAACCTGCTGACAGCCAGTACATGTGTTCACACGTTTATATCAATCTAAACTACCTGAAACGCTTCGGTAGAACAGCATAGTGAGGACTATATTTTATTATATTCGATTGAAGATACGCCAGTTCGCCCATCAACAAAACAAAAAACGGCAATAATAATTTTTTGTAACAAAACAAACTCGCGGAACTGACAAATCAATAAAAACGGTGCCTTTTAAACATACACAATGCATTCATTTCTTTTTTTTATTCCTCTTCCATTATATTTATTTTCAGGTTCTTATCAACATCGTTAAAAAAGTTGTAGAAACAAATAAGGAATTCAATCTACTAAGAATAAACATTAATTATAAGGGGAAAAATCGTAGGGCACACAAATTTGTTCATACCCCATCTACTTAAATCGCGAAAGACCAAATAAAAATATTACAGAAGTTCGAACATACGAGAAATACAGTCTACGGAAATAATAATTCTCATTCTGCCCAGGGGTTCAGCAGTGAAAAATACTCAATCATTTTCCATTTATATCGCTCTTACAAATAATATTGGGTCTGTTCGTTTTGGCAACACTTTTCTACACTTCTTACGCCTTCTGAGGACTTTCTATTACCGTATCTATGGCAATTGTAGAAAGTGTAGCTAAACCGAACAGACTCTATGTTAATCTCGAAAAACATGCGCCTTTGCACAGCTGTTCGGACCTGCGTTTCATTGGCTAACTTCTACCTAGCAGCGCTTTGGGTGACAAGAGCGAGAACTGACCGCTTGCCTCATTATCTGAGTCACTCCCCACCCTAGGAGTTTCCAGACCTGTATGTAAGACCGTGGCCACACCGATCGACCGGCCATGAGTACGAGAGAGCTAGCTGATTTGCAGATTCCAAGTGGTCTTCGAGACGGCTGATATTTCGGAAGAAAGAAAAGAAACAACTTCGGCTCTGTTGAACGACGAACAATGCCTTTCTCTTCGTTTGCCCGAAATGTGATGCGTCTAGGAGAAAACTTGGCCGTACGATTTTTACCGACCGGGCGTGTGACCCATGTCCTTAATAACTTTTATGCGAAATCAAACGAAGAAACATCCTAAGATCATATGGAAGATGCTGATCCAAGAGGAAAACTTGTAAAGTGAAAAAAATGATGCGCCACTGCAACCGTGCGCTTATCTTTTATGCCCATGAGAACAATGAGTACATTACAATTGGGTATATCGTTATTAGTACGAATTGAAGCTGTTCATCGACAATGCTTGTACCAATGTTTTTTACATATAAAACTTCGTTATGTTTCAAGGCGTTCTTGTCTTTGTTCAAAGTTACGTGTGGTGTTAAAGTGCTCGTGGTGGTGGTACGGAAATAGTATTTTTTCTTTGAAGTCCAAGGTAAGGTTGTCCTCTGCCCGCTCATCGGTGTGCTCGGACGATTGTAATAGTACTTTGGTGTCGTGACGAATGGTGATCTAGCTCTGTCGCGAATACTTTTTGTTGGACCAGTAGATGTCACGCGCTGCGGCGTCGTCGTTGCTTGTTCCCTCAGCTCTGCAAAATCATAGACACAAGTTTAATCGTACTCAATGATAAGCAAAATGGTCAGAGTACTGAGGGCCGTTTCCACAACTCTCGTTTAACTAATCATAACCGAGATTTAAAACGTTACACCAGGTTTGATAGAAAAGTGGCGCTCCGCAACAACACTAAACCTCGGTTCAGGTAGTTCTGTAGGTGCACGGATGAGCCAAAAGTTTCGGTCGAAGCGTATAGTAACATCCAATGCCTATACGATGCTGTTGGTTGTACATTTTTGACAGAGCTTGTACCCTCTATATGTCCCACACATCCGCACCTCATGCATAGATAGGTCTCATACTCGTATAGAGAGCGGCGCTGTGATCGTGGCAACAGCGCGATTTGGCGATTTTCCTGCAGTCGTAGCGTTGAGCTTCCTACGATCCGTCTTTCGCGAAATATTTTATACAAATAAAAAAGCGTGAAAATGTCAACCCAAATGCGATACAAAAGAAAGTTAACAAAAAAAGGCGCCTGTTAAATGACTGAAAGCTGTGGCAGCCGTGTGTCAAGCAAATGCGGCTAAACGCGATGAGAATAACCATAACCTCAACGATCAGCAACAAACATTCGCTGTCGAAGGACGTCGGATCGTGGATTTACATCTTGCCGACAGTTTAAATTGTATTCACTGTAACAAAGACAAATACATGCAAAAATTGAACAAATTAAATTTGTTTGCAGATTAAATTTATTTCACATCCGTCTCAGAATTACTAGAATTCGGGGAAAAAAACACGCTTCGAGTTCCCAGACCACGCGCCGATCTCCTGGCTGCGGCGTACACTGTTGCCATTCCGTTACAGATAGTTGGGTGCGAGTTCAGCGTGGAATAAAGATACCACTTTTCATAAATGGATATCTCCGAAACTAAACGGTCGAAGTTTGTAATTTTTTTTCCAATCAATCCCACAATAGTACTGCGCACACGTGTGTTTTTATTTTGAAATCCTAAGATCCGTTTAGAACCTATATCGAGAAATGCGAGCAAACTCCTATCGGTTTACGTGTTAGGTATAGGGATCGCGTACAAAAATACTCATATTCAATTGCAGTTATCTCATGAATGAAACGGTGAATCGAATTGAATTTTTGGGCATCAGTCCATGAAGGTCATATCTACACCATACTTAGATTTCAGCCAATTCCTAAGATTTGACCAAAACTACCGAACTACCTTAAAGAGGTTGGAGCATTAGCCACACACGATATGGAATTAAAAAAAAATGTATGTTATTTTCCAGACTACACTGAGTGTTAATGAATTTTTTGAAATTTTTTCACCACAAAACACCCGAAATAAAAAATAGTTTAATGTATGTAATTTTACGTGCAGTTAGATGGGCAAGACGTTCATGATGTAAATTTTTGGCGATGTAATTTTTTTGGCTATTTAGCACCAATATAAACCATTTCTAACGCAAACTAAACATCTTTGTAAACATTTAGAAGAAAAATAACACATCTTGTCCATCGTAAATCATACAAGATAAAGATTACAAAACCCGGCGAGCGAATGGAGAGCATTGCTTTCAATCTCAATGTACGCGAAGTTGCCGTATTTCGGTAACACTCAATATTAATTAATGGTAACACTCAATATTAATTAATTGATAAATAATCTCGTGACATGAATATAAACAGGCATATTTATAAATGACTCAAAATGTCATTCTGACTTGTATAAAACATTCGCTGACGCAGTTTTTTTTTTCATAATAATCATCCATAATGTAATACTTTTTCAAGTTGGTAGTAACGCAACGGTTTTTCTTATTTACATAATAAAAATATAAAAATGCATCATTTTCCCTTTTATTTTATGAAAAATTAGAATGTACAGAATAAATCCATACCTTGTTGCATTTTTTTACGGTTCATTGAAAAAAAAATCGTAAACTGCTGTTTCACCCGACCGGATCGCTCCAACCGCCTTAACATCTATTTTCCTCGGTTTAAGTTAAACCTTCGATTTTGGCCTTTAACCCTTTCAATACGGCGGAAAAATCAGTTTAGTGTGCCTGATTACCGGGAACAGTTTTTTCTCCTCCAAGTGATTATTACGATAGAATAACTTTTCTGACTGAAACTTGCTCAATAAGGTTGCGAATTCCTCACCACTGAAATGCGCCTATGTTTTTCGGTAATTGGGACATATGTTGTCCCAGCCGTAATTTCAAAATTTGTCCAGAATGGGACCGCACATGTCCCGTCCGGTGTGAAAGGGTTCCGCGAAGATATTGTAGGTTTGATAACGTGGCGCCACCGATATTATGTTTTGAAAGCTTGAAACTATACTGCGTTCAACGAGGGAACGACACGGCGCCGCTCAGCTTTGGGCGGCCTGTAATTCGAGTGGGGGTAGTGCGGCTTGCCGCTCAGTACCGTATTGGGTCCTACATCAACATGACAACGTGGAGAGGGTAAAGAGGGCGGCGCATTAAGCAGGATCTGACCTATCGGATTAAGTTAGGTTCGGACGCGTGTCGTTCTCTCGTTGAACCCAGTATACCTACAAATTGCTCAGTCGTTGACAATTTGAGGTTATGGTGGCTATTCGTTTTTGACGCACGCGTTGCGCTTTAAGCAGATGGGAAAGGAGTATTCGATAAATAAATTGAACTCCCTATTTACTGACGCGCTTTGGCTATTTAAGGGGTTAGGCCACAGTAACGGGTATAAAGTCCTGTGCGAATTTAACAATTTTTTTTCGTATGAAATAGTGATTCACTCATAAAATTAATTACACATCTATTTGGTATGAATATCAAGCCGTTAGAAAATATGTATTATTTTTTTTTCAATGTACAAACGGCCGACTACTAATATTTTCTTTTGTTATCTTTTTTAGGCGCTCCGCGGCGTGGCATTTAGCAGCCACATTTTTTTACCTAGAATAATAAACAAAAATTCTCGTCAATCTACATTAGAGTACCTAGAGAAGTACGTACGGAATTTAAAAAATATTGTTTTATTCAAAAGTTGTAGGTATTTGTACTTGAATTTGAATTGAACTTGAATTTTCAGTAAAAAAATTCGTATAAAACTGCTTATAAAAAGAAAAGTTTTCCATTCATCAAAAATTCCGTACGTATTCCTCTGCGAAATGCAATTTGCAACACAACTTTTAAATTTGAAGTAAATCGAGTGAAAATTGTTGAAGTTATTTGTAACGCCAATTGGAAAAAAGCTGTTTCGAGAAAAGCGCGTTTAAAGTGTTACATATGCCTCTGGCCGTGCCAGAGGTGGGCTTACGTTATACGCTCAAAGTCGGTGAAAAAAAAAATGTTCTTGCTATAAATCGAATAGTAACTTATTCTTATGATAATGAAGCACCGTTTTAGTGAGAAAAAAATCGATTTTTTGAAAATTCTACTTTGGCCTTACCCCTTAATTCTTCACAAGTATCCATCCAACAGTTCTCTTCTTTGATTGTGATAACTTCATATAAGGTAGCGTTGTTTTGACATTTGAAAAAATCGTTTTTTTTTTTAAATTAAATTTTATTTTTCTACAGACTGTTCTGCATACGTATGTGAAAACCGTTTAAGGGGTCTTCTCACTTTAGACGCTAAAAAGGATATTTTTATGAATTTTTTCATAGGTTCATATTATAGATATTGATATAAAAGTTGTTACACTTAATAAATACACTTTCGAAATACATTAGAATTTTTTTTTTAATGTATTTACGTAACCCAAACATTAAACGCGTTTTTCTCGAAACAACGTTTTTCGACGGCTGTTGATAAAATCTTCGAAACTACTGAACCGATCCTTATGAAATTTGAACCACATATTCTTTAGAACTATAGCTATAGCGCATATCAAGGATTTGTTTAAATTTTGATATTTGCTTTTTTTGCCAAAAACGCTGAAATAACAGGTTTTTTTTTGTTTTTTCGAAAAATGTCCGCCAATTTGGTATTTTTGCATATATAACAAATCGTATGATATGCGCTATAGCCATTGACATACTAAATCTAAAACCGTTCGATTTTTGTGTTTCGGATAATCCATCTCCGAGATTTTATCAACAGCGCAGACCTGCAATTTTTTTAGGACATTTTTTTAACTACCATTTTCGTCTATAAATAGGAACTGAAATAAATAAATAAATGTTAATGTTTTTCGAAAGTGTATTTATGAAGTGTAACAACTTTTACATCAATATCTGTAATATAAACCTATTAAAAAAAATCATGAAAATAGCCGTTTTTTGGCATCTAAAGTGAGAAGACCCCTTAATGAGACTCATAAAATTAGCCGATTTATAGAAATTTTAAGGAGCACCCATGGGCCCGTTCATCATTAACGGCCCGTCGGTCGGTTTTTATTGAAAAAAAATCAGAGATATACTTGAACCATTTCTTACTATATCTGCATGATTAAAATTCGCAAAATATCATATTAAAAGGTTTCAAAAAATTTTTGAAAATTTTCAATTTTGGAAAGGTGAGCATTTTACTAAAAATTTATCCGTGTAAAAATTACCCAGTGTGACAACGTAGAGTTGAACGCGTTTTTCTCGAAACTATGTTTTTCAAATCGACAACCACGATATCTCGATAACCAATTGGCCGATTGAGCTTAGATCCGGCATAGGTACACCTCTGTTAGACTGCTTTTCAACGTTGTAAATTTTTTGTTGTAAATTTGTAATTTTTTTGTTGCCAAATCTGATACCAAACATTATAACACTTATATAAACTGAGAATTTGTTTGTTTTTTTTTTCACATTCATACAACATCCACAATACTGGTCGCCAATTGGGGGCCTTTTCCGCGCACTGTTGTAAACAAACGTACATGATAGTACATTTAAAAAATGTTATTCTGATCATATACTTGAAGGATCAATAACCATGTGTTAAAAAATTCAGAAAGCAAACTCGAACAATTTAAAGGTTATTCCATCCTAAAAATCACGTCCCAAACAGCGCTTAGACAACATTACTGCCTTACTTTATTATCGGTAATGTGCTTTTTCTCTTCTACTAGCTCAATCAATAACAATTCATCAATCGAAAAGTACAGTAGCCTTTTCTCACCCTTTGGTTCGTGTTCATTATTCAGCGATAGACCTTGTTGTTGAACATCTGCGGCGATTTCTTTATAACCAATCGACAATTTTAGTACCCAATTGCTATCCATGTTGGAAAGAAAGAAGACTTTGTTTCGATTTTTGCTTGACAATAGGTTTATGCAACCCATGGTGAAAAATGTCGGTTTAACCTTTTAAGGACGGTGAAATTTCCATTAAAATCGACTTTTTTCTACATAAAAGATAGCAATAAAATCGATGAATTTCTCAATTGGAGTCGCAAGCCTAACTTGTGGTCGATATATCGACCAGCCCCGTCCGCAACGAAAAGTCCAATTCTAAAAAGTTTGAAAGCGTATTCCTCTGTAATTTGATGCGCTGAATACGGGAAAAATAATGAAAAAAAAATCCTGTAGGCATCCTTGACCTTGAAAATCGCCATTTCAAGGTCAACATTTTTTCTTTGCTACACTCAGTAAAAAGATTTATTATGTTCTAATAAATTGGCACATTAGGATATAATTTATTAGCAATTAATAAATGTTTACTCGTATGGACACAGTTTTTATGTGAATGTAACTACAGCATTTATTCGGCGTCACTAAATATGTTTTATTACGTGCCGATTTTTCACACCAATTAAAAGCCACATTTAAAATAGAACATTTGAATAAATTGTGACGTGATTTTTTGAGCCACGTCACAAAAATGCTACCGATGATCAAGATATGCTCTCGATGCCCGGGTTGCGACCCATCCGTTTGTGTTAAGGGTCTTTTCTCTAGAATGTTTGTCTCGTTACGTTTGAGGTTTTGGATTGTGTTTTCGTTTTGGTTAGGTTGGCGTGCGGAACTCGGTCGAGCGGCGTGTGGCTCAAGGTACCGAGCAATCCCGACCGAGGGATGCACCCAGTGAGGCTTCTCGGGGAATCGGTGCACGCCCGGCTGAAAGGCCGGCGCCCCACCGTAGTGGTGCATCGTGCTGGAGAGCGGGCCGTTTGGGTTACGGGCGGAGGCTGGAGATCTCCGCGCCGCGCTTCTGGACAGAAGCTTTGCCCGCTTTCGCACGGTGACCCGGGGATGCGATTTCCGAGAACCTCCATGTTACCGATGAGAAAAGGTCCCGATTTGTTACCGTTCCGTTTTCGGGGTAACTCGGGCAGAAAACATAGATTCCGAAAGGAATATTCTATGAGAATATTCCAGTTCCCGAAATAATATTTCAGCTCTCGATATTATACGAGATAAAGTTCTCGCTTGAACCAGCGATTTCGCATGGTCCGATCCCGCGAGCGTGTTGACATTTTTTCTGTCAACGCGCTCTGTCTCGCTCTCGCATAATCCCTCGCACGCCGGCCTTGGTCGCGCGAGGTACAGAGTTGCTACCGAATCTTCGCGTGAGACGGTTGTCTCCTAAACCGCGATCGCTCCCGATTTTCGAGATATCGGAAAGGAGTTGCTACCGAACCTTCGCGTGAGACGGTTGTCTCCAAAATCGCGATCGCTCCCGATTTTCCGGATATCGAGAGAGTCGTCAATCAGACGTCGCGATGGAGAGACGTGTCGCGTCTCTCTCGCGCCCGTGTCGTCGCGCTCTCGGTCTCGCGTAAGAGGCACGTCGTCGTGCTCTCCCGTTCACGTTCCGGTGACGTTTCCGCGTGCATTTTGTGTTCGCGATTAAGTTTCGTCTCCGTAAAAAGTTCACGGGTGGGTAACCCACCGGCTCCCGCACAATAAAATAAAACCTTATTTTATTTTATTGGTGACGTTTTCGGTGTCGCGAAAGTGACAGATCCCGTGATCGTTCACGCTACTCGCAGTGAATCCCGACCCCTCTACCACAACCCACAGCCTGAGCGGCCGTGCTGTACCGCAACCGTCCTCCCGTGCAGTGCATCCAGTTTAGTCCGGTTATGATTCCGGCGATCCAAAAATCAGGGAGGTCTCCAGACTCCCAGGTCATACCGGTTAAGATTCCGGTGAAACAAAAATCCAGGAGTTCTCCAGCTCCGTTTGGTGGGTCGGGTCTGATCACCCCGACCCCAGTTTATTCCGGTTGAGACGACCGGAGAAACAAAGTCTCTGGCGCCCCGGGTATTGCGGATGCACGCGCACGGGGTGGACGGCCGAAGGTGACGGTTTCTCGCACCAGATCCCGATTTGAGTTCTCGTTCAGTTCTCGTTCTCGTTCTCGTGCTTAGAGAAATATCGCCCGTCACAAATGGCGCCCAACGTGGGGCAACGCCGGCGAGTAGCAGTTCTCGGTAAAGTTTAAGGGGAAAAACGGAAAAGAATAATGTAATTATTCTTTTTTTTCCGCTCTTTCCGCCTTTCTTGCTCTCGTCGAGAAAAAGACATATTCTCTTTTTCTCATGGTTCTCGTTACGCGTTTTCGTGTGTTCGCGAATGCTCTCGAAATAAATAAAAATGTGCTCTCGAGAAAAAAAAACAGTGCTCCCGATGGAAAAAAAAGTGCTCTCGTGAAAAAAAAAACAAGTGTTCTCGATGCCAGAGATTATCGTCCATTTGGATTATTGATCATCCTCCGGTGAGTTCCCGACGCAGTCGGAAAATTTTATTTTCGAAAAAAAAAAAAATTACAATTTTTTTTTCCTGCGTGGTTTCTGCGCTGCGAAGCTCCGCTGATTGTGAGCTGCGTCGTTCTCGTTATCGGGGGGAGTTATTCTTCGACCTCCCCGGTGCTCTCGCGACTTCGAAAATTTATTTCGAAGGGAAAGAAAAAAAGGCCTCTTTTTGTTTCTTTCCGTGATCCCGAGCACTTAGAAAATGTATTTTCGAAGACCAAAAAAAAGACGCTAGCTCCCGTGGCTGGGAATTTGACAAAAAAAAATGTCAAATTCCAAGCTTGCTCTCGCTGATTTCGGAAACGAAATCGAGTTCTCGATATGGAATTTTTTTTATGTTATGTGCTACGTCCTTCCAATGTGCTCGTGTCTTGTTTGTCGTGTAATTCGTTTTGTTGAAATTGTTCTTGTTTTCTTTTTTTTCGCTCCCGAGATCTCGAAAATTTATTTCGAGATCTTTTTGCTCTCGTTACCCGAGAATTTCGTAGATTTTCTCGGGGGATCTCGATATCGAAATGTTGTATTTTTTTTGTTATTCTCTTTGCGTGTTTTTTTTTCGATCTGCTACCGGGGTTTCGAAAAGGACTTTTCGAGACCCGAATAATTGCTCCCGTTAGTCGAAAAGATTCTTTTTTTTCTTTTTGGCCGGTTCTCGAATTTTCGAGAACGACGAAAATCGTTCTCGGGCTCCGTTCTCGTACCTCGCGGCGAGACCCGCGCGATACCACACATCGGGTGTCCCCGAGGTGGCACGCGCAATATCATATATCGGGTGTCCCCGAGGTAACCCGCGTAATCAAGTAAAACTTGATTATGCGTTGTGCGTTCTCGTTGTAAGTGGGTTTAACAATTTTTTTTTGTTTTTTTTTCTTTCCCCTTACAGATCTCGAGCAGAGCCAATAGGATTTTTATTTTTGTTTTTTTTATTTTTATTTTATTTTATTTTATTTTATTTTATTTGTTCTCCTGGTTGGCTCCAGCCTCATCGGAATTTTATTTCGATTTGAGGTTTTTGTACCGTTTCCGGATAGAGAGAAGAAATTCTTTTTTATCTTTATTTTTCGTTCTTCCTCTATCGCTCTCGACCTCGTCGGATTCGTTCGACGGAGGGGAATAAAAATTCCCCCAGTTCCCGAAAATCCGAAAATCAATTTCGGATCGAGAGAAAATATATTTTTTTTTAAATTCTTTTTTTAATTAATTTTCTCTCTCGCTCACGTCCCGTCGAATCCACTCGACGGGAGGGAATCAAATTTCCCTGTTCCCGTAGATCCGAATGAATAGTTCGGATCGAGAGAAAATATCAATATTTTTTTTTAATTTTTTTTCGGAATTGATTTTTTTCTCTTGCTCACGTCCCGTCGAATTCATTTAACGGAAGGGAAATCAAAATTTCCCAGTTCCCGAAATCCGAAAATTTCTTTCGGATCGAGAGAATTTTTTTTTAATTTTTTTTTTCTTTTCTCTCGCGTTCGCGTTTCCGTCGGATTCTTTCGACGGAAGGGAATTCAAATTCCCCCGGTTCCCGAAATCCGAATATTTCTTTCGGATCGAGAGAAAATTTTTTTTAATTTTTTTTCTTTCTCTTGCGGTCTCGTTTCTGTCGGACTCTTTCGACGGGAGGGAATAACATTTCCCAGTTCCCGGAAATCCGAAAGTTTATTTCGGATCGAGAGGTAATTTTTTTTATTCTTTTTTGTTTACTCTCGCGTTCTCGTTTCCGTCGGATTCTTTCGACGGAAGGGAATTTAAATTCCCCCAGCTCACGAAATCCGAAAATGTATTTCGGATAGAGAGTAAATTTTTTTTTAATTATTTTTTTTAACTCTCTCTCGCTCTCGCAGGCGATCCTGTTTCAGGGTTCTCGGACGGGGGAAGGAAAGTTCCCCCCCGATCTCGTCTTTTGGAAAATTTTTAGTTTTCCCAAACAGACAGACATATTGTTTTTTTTCTGTTCTGTCTCCTGCTCTCGATGTCGTCGAATCAAATTCGACGAAATGGGATACGGTGTATCCGCTCTCGATTCAGCCAGGCACACTCTCGTGTTCCGAGTGTCCCGGGGCGAATACCCCATGGCGACCGGAGACAGGGTGCCTGAGCTCCCGTCACGGCTCTCGGAACGCTCGTCCGGAAAAACGGACGAGGTTTTTACTGATCGCGGACCTGGCACTGGGCCCGCGGAGCTGGACCTTGGGACAGCCGACCCGACCGGGTCGCGCCCAGGCGGCCGACGCGTGACGCCTAGCGCAGCCACGAAGCTCTCGAGATATTGGACGCCTTGTTGCTACCATGCAACAAGCGGACGTCAGCTCCCGAAAAGGCGATACGTGAGCGCAGCCGCTCGCGGTCTGCGCCACCACGCCAGTGATTCCCGAGGCCCCTTTATGGGCCAGTTCCAGAGGGACAAGGCGGACAGAGCCGCGCCCCCGCTACCGAGTGGTCCTCTGAAGACCACGGAAGCTACCGAAAAGCCGAGTGAACCCAGCTGCTGCAATTACGGCAAAACGGGTCACCGGCATAGAGAATGTCCGGACTACCGGCATCTCTTGTGCTACCGATAAGACCGTCAGGCGTTTCCACGACCCGTTACCCCTTTGCAATCGGGGAAACGGACAAGGAGGCGAGTGAGGAACTCTCCTTTGCCTCCCGTGTTAAGCCTTGACGACATACTTTCTCGACAAGCTCCCGTGTAGCGACACCACGCCGACCAGTTACCGAACCCGCAAACCGGCGAAGGCAGTTACGAGGAACACCCTCAGCTACCGATACGTTTCCCCCGAAGGAAATTCTTCCTTGGGATGACGTAATAGTTAACGTCGGGTCGGACGCAAGTAGAGGCACCCATCGGGTAGAACCCTCAGTTGTGGCTGACCCCTAAAAGCTCCCGTTAAAGGCCTCTGGCTCATATTTCCGTGTGAGGTGGCAACACCCCACAGCTCCCACAATATGGGCGTCTGGCCCCTAGTTCTCGCGTAAGGCAATAATGCCTCATAGTTCCCGCAATGTGGGCCTCTGGCCCATAGTTCTCGTGTAAGGCAACAATGCCTCACAGTTCCCGCAATATGGGCCTCTGGCCCATAGTTCTCGCGTGAGGCAACAATGCCTCACAGTTCCCGCCATGTGGGCCTCTGGCCCATAGTTCTCGCGTGAGGCAACAATGCCTCACAGTTCCCGCAATGTGGGCCTCTGGCCCATGGTTCTCGTGCGAAAAGGCAGCTTAACGAGGGATCTCCGTCATGCTAGCCCGGCCCCCGGCCTTGGCGCGCGGAGGCTGCGCCGCCTCATCGTTCCCGCGAGTTGCCACGGATCAACTCAGATTCCCGGCACCATCTTCGCCAGAAGAGGTGAGGTCAGGTTGGAGCAGTTCCCGCAAGGTTCCGGAGCCACCATCCAGACAAGGACGCTACGGCGGAGGGGTAAGTCCGTTCAGATTGGTTTGTCCGTCCCTGGTGGTGGTAAGTGGGATCTCGATTGATCCTATATTTATCGCGTCGCAGGACGGTTATCCGTCCGCGGCAGGTCTCGGTCTCTTCCCAGATATTAAGGCTACCGATTTGTAACTGGAAGAGACAACCATGCTACCGTTTACGCAAAAATATTTATTTATTTATTTTTTTTTTGCGATTACATTTTCTCGCGCTGTGGGGCGATTAGTCGCCCACGGTAGATCTCGGTCTCTCCCACGTTTAGGCTACCGACTGCAACGGGAGAGATGAATTTTAGCCATTGAATACGAACAATCGATTGGTGTTCTGGTTTTCTTTCTCGCGCTGCGGGTGCTTGGTTCCCCGCAGTAGATCTCGGTCCTTCCCACCGTTTAAGCTACCGACTGCAACTGGGAAGGACAATGATTGCTACCGTGTGCATTTCAGCTATGGCTTTTGCTTAGCAGAGATCACGTAGTTCCCTGATCGTAACCACCCTTAAGGGGTGGGGAGTTGTGACGTGATTTTTTGAGCCACGTCACAAAAATGCTACCGATGATCAAGATATGCTCTCGATGCCCGGGTTGCGACCCATCCGTTTGTGTTAAGGGTCTTTTCTCTAGAATGTTTGTCTCGTTACGTTTGAGGTTTTGGATTGTGTTTTCGTTTTGGTTAGGTTGGCGTGCGGAACTCGGTCGAGCGGCGTGTGGCTCAAGGTACCGAGCAATCCCGACCGAGGGATGCACCCAGTGAGGCTTCTCGGGGAATCGGTGCACGCCCGGCTGAAAGGCCGGCGCCCCACCGTAGTGGTGCATCGTGCTGGAGAGCGGGCCGTTTGGGTTACGGGCGGAGGCTGGAGATCTCCGCGCCGCGCTTCTGGACAGAAGCTTTGCCCGCTTTCGCACGGTGACCCGGGGATGCGATTTCCGAGAACCTCCATGTTACCGATGAGAAAAGGTCCCGATTTGTTACCGTTCCGTTTTCGGGGTAACTCGGGCAGAAAACATAGATTCCGAAAGGAATATTCTATGAGAATATTCCAGTTCCCGAAATAATATTTCAGCTCTCGATATTATACGAGATAAAGTTCTCGCTTGAACCAGCGATTTCGCATGGTCCGATCCCGCGAGCGTGTTGACATTTTTTCTGTCAACGCGCTCTGTCTCGCTCTCGCATAATCCCTCGCACGCCGGCCTTGGTCGCGCGAGGTACAGAGTTGCTACCGAATCTTCGCGTGAGACGGTTGTCTCCTAAACCGCGATCGCTCCCGATTTTCGAGATATCGGAAAGGAGTTGCTACCGAACCTTCGCGTGAGACGGTTGTCTCCAAAATCGCGATCGCTCCCGATTTTCCGGATATCGAGAGAGTCGTCGATCAGACGTCGCGATGGAGAGACGTGTCGCGTCTCTCTCGCGCCCGTGTCGTCGCGCTCTCGGTCTCGCGTAAGAGGCACGTCGTCGTGCTCTCCCGTTCACGTTCCGGTGACGTTTCCGCGTGCATTTTGTGTTCGCGATTAAGTTTCGTCTCCGTAAAAAGTTCACGGGTGGGTAACCCACCGGCTCCCGCACAATAAAATAAAACCTTATTTTATTTTATTGGTGACGTTTTCGGTGTCGCGAAAGTGACAGATCCCGTGATCGTTCACGCTACTCGCAGTGAATCCCGACCCCTCTACCACAACCCACAGCCTGAGCGGCCGTGCTGTACCGCAACCGTCCTCCCGTGCAGTGCATCCAGTTTAGTCCGGTTATGATTCCGGCGATCCAAAAATCAGGGAGGTCTCCAGACTCCCAGGTCATACCGGTTAAGATTCCGGTGAAACAAAAATCCAGGAGTTCTCCAGCTCCGTTTGGTGGGTCGGGTCTGATCACCCCGACCCCAGTTTATTCCGGTTGAGACGACCGGAGAAACAAAGTCTCTGGCGCCCCGGGTATTGCGGATGCACGCGCACGGGGTGGACGGCCGAAGGTGACGGTTTCTCGCACCAGATCCCGATTTGAGTTCTCGTTCAGTTCTCGTTCTCGTTCTCGTGGTTAGAGAAATATCGCCCGTCACAAAATATTTCCTCAAATTAAATAAATACTACTTTCCAATCATGAAAACCTCTTATTTTGCGACTATGATACTAATGCACGCATGCGCACTTTGCCCTTCAATGCGACGAGCCCGGCAGCAGGCCGCTCCTCAGATGGAACTCACGCTTACCATGTAGCTTCTTCCTATGCCAATGCTTTTGGCACAAGTGTCAGTGTTGCGTTTCGGAAGTGCGAAACTCGGAAGTGAGGAATGATTTAAGTGTAAGTAAGAATGTAAAGTGTGAAAAAAACGTTCAAGTGAGAAAATAATAACGGACGAAATGACACAATGCCTCGAAAAAAACCATCTGGGGGATTATAAAGAATCCTATTAGATGATAAGAAAAAACTCTATTTGTCGGATATAAAACACCTATTTCTTCTAACTTATATATCCTATTAGATGTTAAGAAAAATTCTTAGTAAATCTTAAACATAAACTGAAATAAAAAAATTTCTTAGCTATTATTAGTACAACTTTGCAGTGACCGTTTTACTTAGAGAGCCACTGCGGCCAAAGTAGTGGCCCTAGCTCAATAAAAAAGTGGCATTTTAAACTAGAGGCTCTGCCAATGTAAACAATTTAAAAAAGCTAACGGATACGTGTATGTATTATAAAGTTATAGGCACTCAAACATGGCAACCTACGAACCGAATTCTCAGCATTTGCGGGAGGTTATGATTTACTTCTTCAACATCAAGAAATCTGCGGCTGAGGCCCACCGTTTGCTTGTAGATGCTTACGGGGAGGATTCTATACGCCGAAAATCATGGGGACTGCCTGGTCATATTCCGTCATCGACGCCCAAACCGAATATTCACGGATCCAAAGTGATGCGGTGTATCTGGTGGGACCAGCTGGGCGTTGTGTACTATGAGCTGCTCAAACCATCCGAAACCATCACAGGGGAACTCTACCGACGTCAGTTGATGCGCTTGAGTAAGGCACTCAAAGAGAAACGGCCACAATTCAACGAAAGACATGACAAGTTGATACTGCAGCATGACAATGCCCGACCCCATGTTGCAAATGTCGTGAAAAAGTACTTGGAAACGCTGAAATGGGAGGTTTTATTCCACCCGCCGTACTCTCCAGACATTGCCCCTTCCGACTATCACTTGTTCCGGTCAATGGCACACGATTTGGCTGACCAGCACTTCGGTACTTACGAAGAAGTCAAAAATTGGGTCGATTCCTGGATTGCCTCCAAGGACCAAGAATTTTATCGACGCGGGATTCGAATGCTACCTGAAAGATGGGCCGATGTCGTAGCTAGCGACGGGCAGTACTTTGATTAAAAAATATGTAGCCACTTTTTTATAATAAAGCCTTAAACTTTTGAAAAAAACGGTCACTGCAAAGTTGTACTCCTTATAATAAAATCGTAGTAGGCCGACATACGAATAATAAAACTTATTCGCCGGGAGACAAACTTCTTTGTCCTTAATAAATCTTCTTTCTGAGTGTAGTTTGGCCTCAAAATGTATATACTCACATTGTGGATGCACTGAGTACAACAAAATAGGCATATAAGGTAGTCGGCCCAGTGGCCGTCAGGGTCCTAGTGATCGTCATGTTTACGCATTAAATAAATATTTTCAGATAAAAATCAGTCGTTCGTGCAGATCTGTGGTATATTAGCTTCCAGGAGGTATTTACTATGTTGTATTACATTTTCACACCCGTAAGTATACGTATAAAAGAATAATCAAATTAAATATATTCCGCTACGACGTCTAGCCGTCATTTCGGCCGACTCCTTCATTAGGAGGTTGAGACGGAAAGACACCTCATCGCGGTCGGTATGGTAGAAGAATTATAGATACCCAAAAATCTCTGAAACGGCTCTTCCGATCCCGTCGAAACTTTGCCAAACGACGTCAAATAGATAGCCGAACAGCTGTCTGCCCCTCAAATGTTTTGAATTTGAGAAAATTTGAGGGGCAGACAGCTGTTCGTCTATCTATTTGACGTCGTTTGGCAAAGTTTCGACGGGATCTGAAGAGCCGTTTCAGAGATTTTTGGGTATCTATAATTGTTCTACCATACCGACCGCGATGAGGTGTCATTCCGTCTTAACGTGAACCATGTCACATCTCGGGTGATTTGAGAATGCCTGTGGACTTGCGTGAAGTAAGTTTTCCTTTACGTGATCAACAAGGATTTTAGTTTTGCGTTCAGCATAAAAAACTATAGTTTTATGTTAATTTCAACAAATTATCACATATGACGATTACCGGTTCAGCAACATAAACACTCTGCCGATTAATCGCCACGGCTGTCGATAACTGGGACAATATTAGCAAAAAAAGCGTCTTACGAATCGAATATTAGTTTGTAGAAAATCAGAAAAGAAATGTTGGGCCCGTAATTAGCATTGTCTGAAGGATCCACGTACCAGTAATCGTCATACACATATTCGCGATAGCAAAAAGATATACATATAAATAAATGTTGTCGATTTCTGGGTCATGACCATATCGATAACTGGGTATGACTTGAACACAGGTGAACATCACTCGATCGAAGTACTATTAAACATTATTTTATGAAAAAATAGTTGTTTATAATGACTACAAATAAATAAAAATTATAATTCTGACGTAATATGCAATAATTAGTTTTATTTTTCAAATTAATAAAGTTCCTTCGAAGAGAAATTTATGTTTTAAACTCTTTATCAAATGTTTTAATAAAAATCATAAAGTTTGTGACAGAGTGCGTAAAAATTATTCTGCCGTTCTATATGCAGACATAATCGAGTCAACAAAGTCCTACGAACCTTTGCATAATTAGTTAAGGCCTTATGTACCTTTGGATGGTCGGAAAACAAGGCTTTTTGGGATTTTTTAAAAATACTAATAAAGCAATAAAAACGATGTTTAGAGGGTTTATTTCACAATTCTGTAGGTACCTCCAACGAGCGGACTCGTTGGAGTCGCACGTGTGCACCCAGACGAATTTTCTTTTCCCCGTAATCTACATGAGTTTTGCTACCGAAGTACACAGGATTATTATAAAATATTTATTTTTGCACATCTAGCCTGATTTTTAAGAAAGTCGCATTTTCGACTGAAACAACGGCCTTCGTTCGTTTCCAAAAATCGCAATTGTTAAACGATTGTAAAAATCGTGTGTACATGGCTGTAAAATGTATCGAAGAAGTTATAGTTGAAATTTGAAGTCAATCGGTCAAAAAATGCAGAACCTACGAGCTCGATTTTGAAAACATTTCTTCATGAAAAACGCGTTTAAAGTTTTAAAACCATTTTTCTACATGTCTTAAAAAAATGTCCACCTAAAATAACTTTTGCATATCATTTTCGACATGTTTATACATGATTTAAGTCAATAAAAAAAAACAATTTTCTTTTCAAAGGTATATAAGGCCTCAAAGCTGTTTGAACGCATGTGACGATTAGTGGGACGTTCCCATGGCGATTACCCGACCAACTGTCATGGCGGCATGATGATGACTCGTACAATAGCATCTTATAACCTTTACGAAATATTTTCTCGAAAACTGTACCAGGCACGGGAATTTCACAACGACCTTCTTCGTAATAAAAAAACTGATTAAGAACGGCTTGGAATCACTTTTACTCACTTTCCTAGTTGGGCTATATAAATTTGTAAAGTTAAGCGATCTGCTTAAGGTGACGATTACTGGGCCATCTACCTTATGTTGTAAATGTCATCCTGAAGAATATTTCAAGGACGCCAGTTATTATAGAACAAGCTTCGTCAGTAAACATTCTCACTGCCTAAAGTATGTCAATTGTGATCTTCAATTCACGTAAAAAATGAGTTTTGCGATACGTGGTACTATTGTTTTCGTATTCAGCGAATCAACAAAGGTAAGTACGCCAACTTTTAGACCGAAAATAATGACCTTGAAATAGCAATTTTCAAGGTCAAAAAACATCCAGACATTTTCACAATATTTTGGCCGTAATCAATATATGAAATTTTCCGTGAAAGACATTAAATATTATGTGCCCCCTGGCTGGTCGATATATCGACCGCTCCCGTCCTCAAAAGGTGAATGGCAATGCCAGTTTTACCGCAGAGTTAACTTTAACGGAGGTTTACATAAACTCGAGTTAAACTTGAAGTTGTGGAATCGGGCCTGAGAGTTGCAACTTTCTCTACGTGCCATTTCGTCTGAAAAATTGATTTTGCAAAAGCTTCGTTTGTTTTCCTTTCGTACCGTGTAGATGGAGGACCGAGTGTGCGATGCCCATACTCGACTCTGCCGAACAGTTGTATTCCCCCAGATCTGATTTTTGTAAATCCTTAATCTTCAGCTCGATCGTTGTTTTCCAATCGACGTCGGGATTCGTACGTTCGTCGATCTCGTAGCGTTCCCTGTTTTGGCACAGGGAGACAGTGAGAAACATTCTGTTATCGTTTTGGACACAGTGTTATAGGTGCGGAGTGCGGGGTTGGGAGAAATTAGCCCCGGCAATCCGATCAATTGCGCGAAGAGAACGATCGCCTGGCGTAACGAGAGTTGAATTCCATTGTCATGAGATGACATTTGTCGATTTAAAGGGTCTTCTCACTTTAGACGCCAAAAAAGGCTATTTTCATTATTTTTTTTGATACGTTTATATTATAGATATTGATATAAAAGTTGTTGGGCTTAATAAATACACTTCCGAAATACATTTAAACAAAATGTATTTATTTAAGTCACGATTTAGACACAAAAATGGTAGTTAAAAAAATTTCCTAAAAAACTTGTAGGTCTGCATGTCGATGAAATCTCGGAGATGGATCCTCTGAAACAAAAAATCAAACGGTTTTAGATTCAGTATGTTAATGGCTATAGCGCCTATCATACGAGTTTTTGATATATGCAAAAATAACAAAATGGCGGACATTTTTCGAAAGAACAAAAAAGCACGTGTTTTTTTCACCGTTTTCGGCAAAAAATAGTAAAAATAAAAATTTTAAAAATCCTTGATATGCGCTATAGCTATAGTTGTAAAGAATATTTGGTTAACATTTCACAAGGATCGGTTTAGTAGTTTTAAAGATTTTATCAACAAACCATCGAAAAAACCTTGATTCGAGAAAAACGCGTTTAAACTTTGTTTGGGTTACATAAATACATAATTTAAAAAAATTGCATTTCGAAAGTGTTTTTATTAAGTGTACAACTTTTATGTCAATATCTATAATATAAACCTGTCAAAATAATTTATGAAAATAGCCTTTTTGGCGTCTAATGTGAGAAGACCCCTTAACATTTTGAACGTTCAGAATGAACCAGAAGTCTCTAATTGGTCACATACGGAAGTCTTTGAGCATACAGACCATTAGTTTTGAGAGAAAGGTTATTGTTTGGCCATTTAATAACAAATTATTATCATATTACTAGAAACAGAAAAAAAGTATTGAAAATCGACCCTTTTTGGGCCCCAAGTTTATGCAGACCCGTTAAGGCGGGATATACATTTAGACGGCAAAAAAATCAGCAATTTTGAGGAATTTTTGAAATTGAGAAATAATTATTCTACATTCATTAAACAGCAGGTATAATTTAATATAATATTTAAGTATACAAAACAATTTATTTAAATTGATTCATCATCACAGTGGCGGAGCTTTCGCAGAGTGATACAGCAAGGTTGCCGCGGGAGTTGCAAATCTGCGTGCTATATAGCTTCCCGTAGACTTTTATTTGCAAAAAAAAATAAAAAATTCTGTCAGTTAGAACATGTAGGTATAGTTTCTATTTGACAGTAATTAAAATTAAGAAAGTGCAATTTTAAGAGAATTTCACGCATTTACAAAAAATTGTAACAATGTTGTTTGGTTTAGCAGAGTTGTTTTTTTTTCTAATTTGTCAAAAACAATTTTCGTTAAGTAGAATATTTCTACCAAGTTTCAACTCAATCGGCTTAATAGTTTTTGAGTAATCCTACACGCCAATTTCGATAATGCTGTTTTGAGAAAAACGTGTTTAGAGTTTTCATAGAATTTAAATCACAATGCACTAGGTACTCGTGGTAATTAATTGCTTGAGTAATCTGTCACAATGTAATTGAATTATCAATTACAGCAGTAATTGTAATGGTTAATTTGGGAACTTTTTGCCCATCTCTGCCTGCCCCTCTGCGCTCTCGCTTCCACCTGCGGCGCGCTTCGAATCCGAGCGGTGATGCACAGCGTCGACGGGCTGGAACGTTTCAAATTTCTCGAATTTCTCTTCGAAACTTTGCGAAAACATTCTGCATATATAGTTCCATCGTTACAAAAAATCGATTTTTTGATCGTTGTAAATGTATAGCCCGCCTTAAGAGCTTCACCCGCATCCCGGGAGCTTCCGATCCGTCCTTCCGTAACTACAGCGGATAATCGAGGGCAGGGTGAACGCGGTCGTCGGAGCTCGTGGCGAGCGTGGACCGTGATTCTGTATGCAAACTGACGATACTCGGCGAATAGATTATTCCTCCAGACAGTTTATGAGGGAGGTAGAGTGGGTTTGTGTAGCGCGATGCGATTTGCACGATTTCCCGGCAGATAAATTGATTGCTCGACGTACGCGGTTATACAGGGTGGACCATTTAACGTGACCACCCCAAGTATCTCCGTTGGCTTTAGAGTGGAGAAAAACATGTCAGGAGGTAATTTGATTGATTTTGAAGGGCTGATACAATAGTGAAAAATTCATTTTTCTCAAGGTCATAGTTTTTGCGTTCTCAATGTCATCAATGGTTTTTCAAATGGGAACATGTTTTTTTTTTAATTAAGACATTGTAGCTGATATTCAGACGAATCCAACGACCTATGATGTTATGACCTTGAAATGAATGTTTACCAAAATACTTTGGTGAAAAATCATTTCAAGGTCACGTGTGAAAAAGGAAAATCGCGATGGTATTGACAATAAGAATATTCGAATAATGTAATAGAATTTTTTGTGCAGAAAAGTTATTGTAACAAATGTTCGAAGTGACGGCCATTAAGGGGTTAGGCAACAGTAACGGGTATAAAATCATGGGCGAATTTAACATTTTTTTTTCGTATGAAAAAGTGATTCACTCATAAAATTAATTACACATCTATTTAGTATGAATATCAAGCAGTTCGAATATATATATATATTTTTTTTCGATGTACAAAATGGCCGACTACTAATATTTTCTTTTGTTATCTTTTTTTAGGCGCTCCACGGCGTGACATTTAGCACCCACATTTTTTTACCTAGAACAAAAAACAAAAATTCTCGTCAATCTACCTTAGAATATCTAGAGAAGTACGTACGAAATTTAAAAGATATTGTTTTATTAAAAAGTTGTAGGTATTTGAATGAATTTTCAGTGAAAAATTTCATATAAAACTGCTCGTAAAATGAAAAGTTTTCGATTAATCAGAAATTCCGTACGTACTTCTCTGCGAAATGCAAATAGGAACATAACTTTTAAATTTAAAGTAAATCGAGTGAAAATTGTTGAAGTTTTTCGTCTCGCCAATTGGAAAAAAGCTGTTTCGTGAAAAACGCGTTTAAAGTTTCAGATACTCTATGGCCGTGCCCGAGGTGGGCTTATGTTATACGCTCAAAGTCGGTGAAAAAAAAATTTCTTGCTATAAATCGAATAGTAACTTATTCTTATGATGAAAAAGCACCGTTTTAGCGAAAAAAATCGATTTTTTTTAAATTCTACTGTGGCCTTACTCCTTAACCTCGACACATTTTGGAAGACGTCGCATGAATGATTCTCTTGATCTTCGAATAATTTCTGGCAACTCTCTAAAGTCACTCTAAAGGCAACGGAGATGTTTGGGGTGATCACGTTAAATGGTCCACCCTGTATATGCGTATACGTACGAATGCGTACCGGTGGATTTTCCACGGTAGGTCACATGGACCACTAATAAACCAAAGATCGTTAGTCCGAATACGGCGTCGCGTTAAATCGTGCAATTTACGCCCTTTCGGGTCTCCAACAGTTCATACGTTCGTAGATGTATGTTACACCAAAATCCGCGTATACGCACCCGCTCATTATAACCGGGTCCCTCCGTCTCGTCCACAAATTTATCGTTTTGGGTGACGCTTCGATTTCGCAGATTAGCGAGACGTTGGTGTGCAGTGGCGATGTCTGAATGCCGACGACTTTCGCGCTCGGCGGAACTGTTCATCATTTTACAACACCGGTGAGACGGGGGTGAAAGGTAAAGAGAAAAGGTTTTTTTTGTTCCGATTATTGTGGGTTTGAAAAACAGGAAATTGCATGCAATTGCGGACGAAGGGAGCTGGTAAGAATCCATCACAGAACAAGCATGGAATACCATTGAACGAAGTTGAACTTTGCATCGTTGGAATTCAATGACAGGGATTTTTTTATTGCTCACATTTCTTTTGGCAGATTCAGGCTACGAAAGTCACTCGTAATTGTTGCAAGATAATGTAAAAAATTAAGAACTCAACAAATTAAAAAGAGTTTCCGTTGCGTTTCAAGAATGCGAATTTCAACAGGATCGCTATTGGAAGGCTTCTTATAGTCCAGTAAAAGAGACGGCACAAAAACGATATGTCTACACCGCTCGCACACGCATCAACCCCGAATTTTCGAATCGTTTTTGTGCCGCTGTTTTCAAAGATAGGGGGTTGGACGTCAGACTCTTTTATACGAATTTTATTATTCCAAACAACTTTTGTTTTAAACCTTTTTTGATCGGGCTATTAATTATCGAGATACGGCGAATTTTAAGTTTTCAACCCTTATTTCTTAGGGTTGGGGTGACTTGAGGGACATTTTATTGGGGTTGCTTTAAGTATGCAACCATCTACCTGCAGCCAAAAATTCATGTTCTACGCTAAAAAGTGCTGGATTTTCGTCTCTTTTACTGGACTATTGAGTATCTCATTGGGAACGCGGGTTTTTGTCATGCTATACGCAATTTCCTGTAAGGAGGCTCGTCTTCGTGCCACATAAAAATTCGATGCGAGACAGTAAATTTCTCGAAGAGCAAATATCGTTTGTAAAGATTCTTCGTGAAGTAGCAAATATTGATGGAGATGAAGAGGGGTAAAAAAATGTATTCGAAACAGGAACACTTCCAGTGGTTTGCTGTATGGAACCAATATTTGCGGTATCCGACATATGCGTAATAACGAACAACGTTTGCTGCGGCAAGTACGATCCAGCGATTCTGTCAGATAAGATTTCAACGATATCTATGTCTTTCTATTTTTTTACGATACGAGATATACGAGAAAAGAGGAAGAAATAAATAAGACTCCGAGGTAAAATAAAACAATCGTAATACATGAATTTCTCGTAATACATGTACAACTCTGGACATGCTGCTAAACAGTTTTTTTCCATGAATGTTTCTATGTTTTTCAGCTAATATTTTTTCGGCTGGCGATTTATTTCTAAAAGCAAAAAGAAGGGAAGAAATACAACGGCTGCATATTGTCCTTTCCAGCATCCCCTATTTTGAGTTCTTCGGTAGGTGGACTGTTTCTTGATATCCTTCAATTTATTCACCCTCCTCTACTCAATTCGCCATGTGTGCTACTCTTTGGCGCGTACGAGATATCCGCCTTATTCCATGCCCCGTATATACAGGGGGAGAATTATAAGGCGGCCATGTATTTTTCAAGGGTCTTGCGAGGATATTTTGCGACCGACAAAAATGTAACTTTCAATGTATTTTCAGGCGTATTCAAAAAAAAAAAATATTTCGAATTTTTGTGATGAGTAGTATTTGCGAAAAAATTAAGCATTGAGGAACAAAATCAAAATTCAATTTTGAGTACAGCAGAATGAAGACAATTAAATTCCGAATACGAAACACTCGTGAAAAACTTTTCAAAGAACAAATGATTAAAGATGCATTTTAAAGTGGAGGAATGCAATTTAATTCCATGTGAAATAAAAATAGTTAGGAGTGTTTCGTAATCGAAATGTAATTATCTTCATTTTGCTTAGCTCAAAATGGTATTACGACTTTTTGTTTCAGAATGCTTAAGGGGTTACCCCCACTTGCGATTTTGAAAAATTCATTTTTTTGATTGCAGTTTTTTTGAAGTATAAGTATCTGAGAATATGTCTTGAAAATTTCACGTCGATCCGAACAAAATTGACTGAGATAAACTGAAACTTTACACTTCATGTAAACTGAAATTGAAACTTTAAACGCGTTTTTCTCAAAATGGCATTTCTGAAGTCGGTGACCAAGATTACTCGAACTCTAATGAACCGATCTTCTTGAAATTTTGCAGGCTTATTTAATACATAAAAATGTAGTCTTTAATCGTTCGATTTTTTTTTTCGAAAAAATGGCCGTTTTATAGCCAAAAAACGGCCGTTTTTTTCGTTAAAATCGAACCATTAACTTTGACTGTCCGCCATTTTGTGAAAAATGAATATTTTTTAAAATCCTTCGATTAAAGACTAGTTTATACTTATATTTGACTAAATCCATCCGCATTTTTTTTTTCAGATGATCCACTTCGCCGCAATGTTGGTCACCGCAAACCGTGTATATAAAAACATTATTTCATTGACGGCCATTTGCCACTAAACAATGTAATATTTTTCAATAAAAAAATTACTGAAAGTTCTTCAAGATGTGTTCTTTAAGATGGTATATTGATCGATTAAAAGAGTTTTGTAGTTTTCTTTAAAAAAATTCATGAAAAAGACCTTTTTTTGCGCTACAAGTGGGGGTAACGCCTTAACTTTTTCCGGCAAATACTACTGATTACAAAAATACGCTTTTTTTCTAAATCGACTTGAAAAACCGTCGAATATCATATTTTTCTCGCCCGCAAAATCTTCGCTTAGAGCCTTAAAGCAGTATTGTTGTCGAGAATTTTGGAAAAATAGGATCAAAAAACAAATGTGTCTTATTATGTAATAGACCTTTTTAAATACGTCTGTGGAAAACGGTTAATGATACTTATAAAATTACCCGAGTTATGGAAACTATGAGGAGTACGCTCGGGGAGCGCGGTCGAGACGCAGCAACTTTAAACGCGTTTTTCTTAAGGGGAGGGTAGGGGTTTCAGCGTGAAAAAAAAACACTTTTTTGCGAATTTTTTTCATCTATATGGATAGAGTAAATTTATTGAAACCTTTTGTACATTAAGTGTCATTTCAAGAATATTCCGTGAAATTTGTACGCGAAAATATTCACATACAAGCCGGTGCCGCGTTTTTTCTCGAAACCACTTTTTCAAAGTCCGTGTTCACTGCCATTTGAAAACGACATGACCGATTTATTTCAAACTTGGTACACACTTTCTACATATAAAATACCTCCCCCCAACGGTTAGTTTGGGATTTTTTTTACATTGAGGGGGTTTTCCACCCCCAAAATGGCGGAATTTTTCGTGAAGAATAGCACTTTTCACTTTACATGACCACCAAAAATTTCGAAATGAAAAAAAAAATGATCAAAGACCGTTAGGGCGAGGATTTGATGATACTTTGTTTAAATTTTAATCGTACTTGATTTTAGATAATTTTTAGCTGCGATACAGTGAACACCGCAAATCGTGTTTTTCCAAAGGCGTTCTTGGAAAAGCTTTGTCACCGGCTTGTTTGTGGATATTTTCGCATACAAATTTCACGGAATGTTCGTAAAATGACACTTAACAATGTACAAAAGGTTTCAATAAATTTACTCTATCCATATAGATGAAAAAAATCGCAAAAAAGTGTTTTTTTTTCACGCTGAAACCCCTACCCTTCTCTTAAGGGCTTACATACACCTCGGTAGGTAAAAAAGATCGATTTTTAAAAAGGTGCTCTTTCGAAAGTACTATCCTTTCGTTGTCTACCCTGAAAAATTCATAAGGAAATTTGCAGTAATGACGAAGTTATAGCGTTTTGTAACTGACCGGGCGAGCAACGACTAACGGCTCGCGCAAACTTTAAACGCGTTTTACTCGAAATAGTGTTTTCAAAATCGGTACCAGAAATATCTCCCCAACTACTGGACCGATCGGGATCAAGTTTTGCACAGGTATACTTCACACAATGATGTAGTACTTATCGAGCCGTTTTTTCGATACCTGGCATGATTTTTTTTCTTCATAAGTACTGAACAATTTTGAGGCGAAAAATGGCCTGTTTTATTCCAGTGACTGCCATGACCCGAAAAAAATTAAATTTTCCAATCACCGCACGATAAGCACTAGTTTTATCTATCTACTTTAAGAAAGAAATATATTTTCTTTTAGATAAAAAATGGCAGAGGCACGTCTGGTACCGCAAACGCTTTCAACAAAAACACGTCCCAGGAAAACGACTGTAACTTTTTTGCCGATTGAATTTTTTTAACCAAATTTTCACACAATATTGTTAAAAATCATACTTTAGAATGTATATCATGGTTGTTTAATAAAGTTCAGTTTTATGAACGAAAAAAACTTGAACATAATCTTACTTTTAGCCGTCTTAGGTGGGAGTAGTACGTTTGAGCGCCGCCGTTTTGGCGCGACCGTTTTGCCGCGGCCGTTTTGGCACGAGACATTTGGGCGCGGGGATGTTTTGGCGCGAGGACGTTTTGGCGCGGGGACGTTTTGATGTCAGCGTGTTCGGGCACCAGCACAAGTTGGTTTAGCACCGCGAATCGTGTGTGGATGATAAACCATACACGGAAAAAACAAAACAGCGAAAATCACAGCATAAACCGCATAAAAAACAGGGTGCCATATTTCATTTTACAGTAAAACACAGCAATGTAAATCCTATCCTACAAAAATGACGAATTTTCCTGTACACACTGAGATTTTTACAGTTACACTGGCTTATTTACAGTTCGGTACTGTGAATACATCAGTGTTTTCAGTAAAAATATTCAACTGTAAAATTTATATGAGATCACTGATTTTTATACTGTACGCAAACTGTTAGTACGCAAGGGTTACAGTGTACACTGTATTGAGTACAGAGTCATTCATTAAATTGTACAGTGTGGCACGGTAGTTTTACTCTTCCTTCGACAGTTCGTGACGTTATCTGTGCATTTTGAGATTTTGACAGTTACATTGGTTTATTTGCAGTTTGATATTGTGAATACATCAGTGATTTCAGTAAAAATATTCAACTGTAAAATTTAAATGCGATCACTGATTTTTATACTGTGCGCAAATGAGGCACGAGGTGAGATCCGAGGCCAGGACACAAAGGATTGCCAGTTAGTAGTGCGTGGTTGATGGGACGCGGACATCGAAATACGTGCCTCAGAATTCAAGAAATGATAAAGAAAGAAAAATTTAAAAAAAGGTACGTTCTTGTCTAATTAGGACTTGTCTCGCGCGTGGGGTGAGGCACGTGGCCAGGACACAAAGGATTGGCAGTTAGTAGTGCGTGGTCGACAGGATCGAACGTTAAAATTTGTGCGACATTATTCAAGAAATTATAAAAAAGAGAGAATTATTTACAAAAAGGTACGTTCTTGTGTATGTGACTGATTTTTTAAAATTTTCTACACATTTTTTCAAACTTCTTTTATGGATAAACTTTTTTTGTGTGTCTCATTCACTTCATTCTATTCTTGATACATGTATACATTGTAAGCAAAGGTTTCGCCGATTTTCTTTTATTTTTTATAATCAAATTTACAGTGTGACGTTGTGAACGGCAGTCACTGGTTAGGACTTGTCTCATGCGTAGCGCGACCAGGACACAAAGGACTAGCAGTTCTTTCAGCGCTATCTGATGTTATTTTTACCCCTAATTTTGTATAATATACGATTTGTGGCACTATTAAATTACGGGGTTCATCAAGTTTGAATTACAGTATTGAAACAAGAACGTTTCCCGTGTTCACACTGAAAAAAGCAACGGTTTAAAACTGAAACTATATCTGTTGCTAACCAGTTTCTAGAACAGAGGACTTCACTGTTAAATCGCCTACATAAACTCTGTCGATATAACTGGCGCATTCATTGTACATAATACAGATTAACCAACTGTCAAATTACAAGTTTTGTTGAATTTATATTACAGTGTTGAACTGCCATAATTTACTTTTGACTACACTGTATTTTGGACTGAGTGTTCCAGTGAAAGATACAGTAGAGCGGTTCGAGTCCAAGAGGACAGTATAGGACCTGTAATAATTTACTTTGAGCACACTGTATTTTGAGCACTGTGTTTCAGTAAATATCGCTGTGCAATCGCTCGAGTCCAATGCGAACTGTGTAGCCCCTGTATTTTTCACTATTTATTTTTTTCCGTGTAAGTCATAGGCCTAAGTCTTGAGCTGTTTGTGGAACACATTTGAAAAAAAGATGAATACTCCTTTTAATAAATACAAAGTGTATAAAAATATCAGCCAAATAAAAAAAATCATCCACAAAATCATTTTTTTGTTTGGTTTGTTGTGTTGTTATGGTTTATTCGATTTTATTCGGATTTGCTTGTGCGCCAGTACATTCCTGCAAAAGCGTCCCCAAGCCAAAACGTTCCCGCGCCAAAACGTCCTCGCGCCCAAACGTCCTCGCGCCAAAACGGTCGCGCCAAAATGTAACATACCCGTCTTAGGTATATGTAAGCCCTTAAAACTATGCTTTTCAAATTGGCAACCACGATTTCTCGATAACCAATTGACCGATTGAGCTCAGATTTAGCATACACCTTCCGTAGACTTTTTCTCATCGTTGGTAGCAGAATGGAATCGAAAAATACATATATATATATTTTTTATATAACTCGTAGAACCGTCAGAAAAACACGAAAAATTGATAATCAAAGTTTAGCGTGCCGCATATTTTGTAAATTGCATTTAGCTGAATCCGGTAGCAAACATCACAACACTTATGCAGACCAAGAATATGTTTGGTTTCTTTCTTCAGAATTAGAAAACGTCCACAACACTGGTTGCCAATTAGGTGCGTTTTCCACGCACCGTTGTACACAAACGTACAAAAGTACATGATAAATTGATTTTTCATTTTGTACACATTCTTGAAGTATCAATAAACATGTGTAAAAAAATTAAAAAAGGAAACTCGTAAAGTTCGAAGGTTATTCTATCTTAAAAATTACCTCCAAAACAGCGCTCTAGACAATAATACTGCTTAAAAAAACATATGGCCACATTATCATTCTCACCCTGTGTATTGAGGAATAATATTAAGGACTAAAAAATGTTACTCGAAGGAGTCGAGATAAATGTGGAGGCGTCGTTTGTCGACTATCTGCATGGCCCCAGGGAAAATAATAGAGAGAGCGAGAGAAAGTGAGAGAGAGAGAGAGAGAGAGAGAGAGAGAGAGAGAGAGAGAGAGAGAGAGAGAGAAAAGAGAGAATCAGAGCTCAGCGGTCGACCGTAATAAAAATCAATCGATCTTACGCTGCTTCCTCTAAACCCTGGAAATTTGACTCACTCCCCCGATTTCACATTCCCTTATTTCAAGTTATTTTTATTTGAATCTTTTTGCTCACCCTACCAGATATAGAGATAAGTAGAAAGATATAATGTTGCATACTCACAATTAACTCTCAAATAAACCCGCTTGCTGACAGCCGGGGGCACTTCATTTTGGGCTATGCAAAGATAAGCGCCGCTTTGCCTTCTGTGCACCCTAGTCAGTTCCCACCGCTCACCAGTCACGTTCTGTACTGTGAAATGTTAATAATACTTTGTTCGACTCTCGATTCTAAAGGATAATAAAAACAGCGTTTTCCTTATAACAGGCGTACGTTTTTAATACACCTTCGGAGGGCTTTGTAGTCGCTCGAGTGTCTGGCACCCCCAACCAACGCCATATAATCCATTAGACTGTGTTATGACCGCAAAGCTTTTACGCGGTAACTTCTCGACAATTTTACTTTATGATATATCTCTCGCTGAAAACGTCAACGCGTTGAGTCGTTATTTTTTTTAAATCCTTCACAGTTAAGAGCCTCAAGCTCGCGAAGAGTCTATTTACTAAAGTCGTACTTATCTCCTGAGTTCGAGTGGTCGTAAAAACGACTGTATGTACGCATAGCTATTGGTATTTTTTGCAAGGAGTCTGCCTATTATTGCGATAAGTACAGCCAGTAAGGCTAAGAGAGCTCGGAGGCTTTAACGAACACACTAAAAAAAGCGTTTGTGAATCTGTGAAATTCCGTAATGGTCCGTTTTACCAGTATCGTCGTTTTGAACCAAGTTATTCGGTCGATTTACGACACTTTGAACAAATGAGTGTAACATTGCAAGGTTTTCGCATTTTTTAAAATCGAGATTTCGGATAACAAAAAGATATTAAAAAAACGTTTTTTTACGAGAGTTTTGTATGAAAGGAACCCCGCTTTCCAACGGTCTTCGTGAGGATGCCGTGCGACCTTTTTTGCTTGAGTTATGACCTTTCGAAGTTGAAATGTGCGCTTTTTATTTTGGCTGTCGCACAGTGTTTCAAAGTCTCGAAAAATGTGACAAAATCGAACAAGTTTGATTTTTTTTTCAGGGAAATCACCCTAGAATATTGTAGGGATAACTTTGCCGCATACTGTAAAACGGGGCTATTTTAAACAGGTTTTTGAAGTTTTTTGCAGGTAACTTTTTTTAACGTCCTAGATACCAACTTTTCTTGCTCCAATAGAACAGTGTGTCCTTTAGCTATCAAATATATAAGAAAGTCAAGCTCCATCAGCCCCTTACAATTTGATATATACATTTTTTTTAAGTGTCAATAGGCCCGAGTGTGGGGCTTCTTTGACAGGGCATTTAACTGCAACTTACGTGAAAGATTAGGGGTTACTTTGGAATCATTTTGATAAAAAACGTAATATTTTATGCATTATACATGGAATGAAATAAAGAGCAACGATTTTTTATAACCAAATTGTCATCGTTATTAAGGCAGCAGAACTCGAACAATTTTCATCTAATCGACTTGAAAATTCAGGTGTAGCTTTTTAGATTGCTCAAACAGTTAAGTACGAGCGCTTTTTTCGATGAATCAAAAATTGTAAAAAATATATCTCTTTTGAGATGAAAATTATGGTCGAAAAAACGAACTTTTTTTCAAACTCGTCTGTATTTTTCTTTTAATTATTTTTTAAGTACCCCCGTACTTGACTGCTAAAAATAATATAATTAACGAAAATATTTCACTCTTAGTTCCGTTACTAAATTTACAACAGTTCTACTGCGTGCCGCGGAGAGGGCTGGCTGAAAAACAGTAGTGCTATAGTGTCTCGTGCGCCGCCATTTTGTATACTTTAGATAAATAATTTTTTTTTACATATTTCAATATATACCTTATAAAACCTGAACGCTCTTTTGATAATGTATTTTATTTCGTTCTTAGGAAAAAAATTCAAAGAAAACGGTCAAAAATAGGTAGTTCCAGTGGTGCCCTCCCTTAAGGAAGCATTTTACATAAAAATATCAAGTACCTGAGGTGCTATAATAGGCACTTAATGAGTCTTATAATTGTCATTGAGATCAAAATCAACTTGAGCAACACGACAATCAACTTAAGCAACATGATGATAAACTTGAACAACAAATTGTTGTTCAAGTTTACTCCCCGCACCCGCCGCTCGCTACAGAAGGTCAAGCGAGCTCGCTGCGCACACATTTAAAACGTATTTCGGCGCTGTGTCAAAGTAGACCTAACATCTGTCAAAGTTACCCTCAATGTCAAAGTAACCCCGTTTTACGGTACTATGCCGAAAGGCCAGATCGGCAAACCTCTATATCTGCTCAAAATTGTTCCGAGCAACAAATGTGGCTTCAACTTTTGTTACAATCATTTTACGTATTTTCAAACGTAAGGCAGATATTTAGGTGTTTGGTTTGGAGTGCACTACCCCGTGTATAGCATTTCGATTGACATAAACAGCAGAGCCACTTATTTCTTAATTTTTCTACCTTTTATATTTTACCGAAGAAATAAAAATTTTCCGCTGATCATTATTATGCTTCCAGCTCTTTGTCAATCCAATTTCCCAGTAAAAGAGCGGAATGGAGTGAGATATTTTACTTTGTATTGTCCATATCGTGCTGGGCGAATCAGCGAGCACGGGGTGAATGGGAGAGCAGAAAAAAGTACGAAATGAAAAAGTTACCGTGAACGAGTTTGTCCTGAAAGTCCCTCGTCAGGATGAACTGATTCTTCTCGGCTCGCCAGTATACCTGTGGCCGCGGTCGACCGGAAGCTTTGCACGTCAGCGTTGCATTTTCACCCTCCTTTACGGATACCTCGCCCTCTGACGTACCGTCCACCAGTATATCCGGTGCAACTGAGCAACAAAAGTACCGTTATATCCCAAGTCCAAAAGAGCCCATTGTGCAAGCACAGCTACTTTATATTTATATACGTGGCTTGGTTGAATAAACACCAGCGGATGAACAACAAACCAAGTCTGTGGTGTCGATGAAAAATGTCCAAATTCTGAAAAAGCACCGTCGATGCAGGACAGTTTCTCTTTCTTTAATCCAAACCAATTCGATGAATACTTAGCCAATTTTGTAACACTTAGGTAATTCAATGAAAACGCGTCACCATTTTAACGAAGGTGACTATTACAATGAACATTTTGCACATAGGAGGAACAAGACATGTCCGAATCTCATTTTCCCACATGCAACGAAAGTGAATTTACTAATTTCGAAACGGTTTTGATTCAGTTTGTTAACATGCCACGAAAACCAAGTTGGACAAAAGGATGCACGGCCAACAAGGGATTGTTGGTTGGTCGTCCATGAGTCTACAGTATATTCGAGCTACTTGTAAATTAATTGCTCCATCAGTGAGGAGCGGGTAAGGATGACAGGCGGAAGGCATGTGCGTTGAGTTGCAATAAAATGTCTATCGCGACAGCAATTAGTAGGGCAGTCATGACGAAGATTAGCGACCTCTCCCGTGAGGCTGGGTTTATTGATAGACGCGAATAGCAGGCAATTGGTCAGAAAGAGGGTGGTCTGTAGCGGGAGGAATGCACTAGCCGAAGCAAGGCGAGAACAAAGAGATGGAGGCCTCGGTTGCTCAGGGTGCTCAGCGGCAATTGTATTAGGGACAATGTTACAGGGTGTATGAGACAAGGCGTTTAACAGGATGTTGGGGACGCGCGTTGCAACATCAGGATTCACTTGAGTCGCAGCATCCCACTACATATACGCATGCACCCCGTGTATTAGGAAACAAAACGGCTCGACCCCGAATCACCTGACGCGATAACCATACGGGTTGAGCCCTTTTGTTGCCTACCATCTTGCCAAGGTTAGCCTGTAACGTGATTTTGAATACGAGTCTCCGAAACAACAGCATCCCTGTATATACGTATATTTAACAGTATATAGTGTACAGCCTTGAGGCAAGTGCACAACACACTCGGAAGGAATGCGTGACGCGCAATTAGGCAATACCGCAAGCGGGAGAAGGATGAGACAAGAGAATATCACCTACCAAGTACGTCGACACATCCCAGTTGGCTCAACATGGGCGCTGTATTCACTTGGCACATGTAGCAGCCACGGTCAGCTTCCTTCAGGAAACGAATGTGCAGACGCCACGTTGTCTCATCCGTCATCGTTGATGGATCTTGGTGCTCGTTGTTGTTGTTGTTGTTGGTAATGATGCTGTTTTTCGTGCCGAGGTAGCTCTGATTTTTGGATGTGACATTCTCCACAGTCACGGTGAAACGATTAGAATGGGTGATCGTACGTTGACCAATCGATAGAACCGTTTGATCCTCGGCTCGAAGCCAGGCGACCTGTCCATCGAACCGAAATGTGATAGCGGTAGCAGTAGACGCAGAGAAATCACAGAAGATTTATGCACGTATACAGAAGATGCAATGATTGCACAAAGTTATGTATATAGCTGACAAATTTGGTATATGCGAATTTATGTACATGGATGTGCGAAAGTGTGCAGTTATACGACGTGAAGTACTGGTATGTGGTACTACGGCAGACGCGATGGGGGCTCAACTATCAGGGACGATCCAAATTCCCTGGGTATAGTTGTGCAAATATCAGGCCGACATAATCGAAACCACATTTACATGCGAGGCACCTACACAGAGAGAACACAGCGCCATCTCGTTTTCGCTCTACGCCATCGTTCTCTCTGAATATAATACACATACATCTAACTTGGCGAGCATTATTATCGCGCGCGATCGTTTCAATGCATATTCAATCCAATGCGATTCATAACTATTGGGTATATAGCTACCTGACATTGCCCCTGATATATTCTACAAGACCATCGTTCAATTTGGTTGGACCTATCCTCAGCTTTGCGCTCCCCAACGCGAGCGTCTAAGATTGCGGAAGTCCTCTTCACCCTATACCGAGCTATGCACGGATGAGAGGAGTCGTCTCGTCTCATCCCGCTGCAAAAGGAACGGAAAGCCGAAATCGCGCCGCATAGCGGTGGCGTCACGGTACTATATCGTAATCCGGACAATATGGACGCGAAGCAACCTGGATTCAGGCATGACCCAGATTTTACAAGATGCGCGGATGCATTTCCATTTTTCAATATCGTATATGAGTATATGTTAGGTGGGAGAAAATGAATAGGGACATTGGGAAAGAGGTAGTAAAAGGCAGGGTACTAGTCCGATGTCTCGGATTTAGGTATACCGGTTGGGAATACCTGCATCCGAGGAGGTTATCCTGAGGCCAGAATGGGGAAGACTAGATTTATTATAGACCCATTGTACTAACATTAGAACAAAATCTTTTAGTCGGATAGGCCCACACATAAAAATATTAAAATCTCCGTAACGAAAAAGTAGTTCGTTTTGATACTTAGAGGGTGTTCTTATATTGATCTAAGGATTCCCAAACGTAGAAGTGCCTTAGAATAATTCTTTGGGTGAGCAGACTCAATAAAAGCGTCCAACTGATGTGTCACGTAATTCGAAACATTCAACTTAATATTAAGATAAAGTTCTAGTGTTAGGGCATTGGGGGTGTTCACGGTTTCATCGAGGTGATTCGAATACTAGGTCTATACGAGTTCATGACACGACATACATTGTTATTCGACGACGGGGGAAATCCATTGTAATTCCCAACAATAGAAGTACACGTGTCCCATCGCATATTTTGGTGTTCTCGCTTTTTTAATAAAAGTTTTACCGAACTTACATTATTTCTCTCCATCGGTCACGAATATATCGTGGAATGATTCACGATCGGACAATGTATTCTGTGTGTGGAGCCGAAGACCCTATTTTTCTTTTTTTTTCTGTCACTTATTCGCCTGTTATTATACGCTTACGTGTGCGGCGACGATTCCTTCGATGATGTTAAGAGGGAAAAAACGGTTCACCCCCAGGGCGACCAAAGTGCTGCGCAAGAGGGACGAGAGTTTCACAAAAGCTCGGAGATACTTATGAGTGCTTGCTTCAAGTGCTATCTCTGACATCATTGCGTATAGATGGATTGTTAAATATATGAAACCTTTGTGGTTGCGGGGCTACCCCAAAGTCGGGCTTTCCTTCATACACAATGTATTATATGTATGCCTTACGTGTCAGCGTACAAGCCAACGTTTTTTTGCACCAGAAAGCGTGCACATACACACCTACATATATGTAGTTTTCGTACAGTCGTTACCTTACCGTGAAAGAGACGAAAACCCAGCAGTTTTTAGCGTAGAATATGAATATTTGTCTGAAGATAGATGGTTGCATACTGAAAGTAACCCCAGTAAAATTTTGTGCCCCCCAACTCGCCACAACCCTAAGAAATAGGGGCTGAAAACTTAAAAATCGCCGTATCTCGATAATTAATAGCCCGATCGAAAAAGGTTTCAAACAAATGTTGGTTGGAATAATAAAATACGTATAAAGTTATCTGACGTCCAATCGTCTATTTTCGAAAATAGCGCACAAAAAACACCACTGACCTAAACAAGGACGCAGCGATATGTCTACTCCGCTCGCACACGCATCAAGCCCGAATTTTCGAATCGTTTTTGTGCCGCTATTTTCAAAGATCGCAGGTTGGACGTCAGATAACTTAATACGAATTTTATTATTCCAAACAACTTTTGTTTGAAACTTTTTTTGATCAGGCTATTAATTATCGAGATACGGCGATTATTACGTTTTCAACCCCTATTTCTTAGGGTTGGGACGAGTTGAGGGGCAATATTTTATTAGGGTTACTTTCAGTATGCAACTATCTACCCTCAGTCAAAAATTCATATTCTACGCTAAAAAGTGCTGGGTTTTCGTTTCTTTTACTGGACTATGTATTAAAAATTCACACAACGCGATTTCTATATATCCCCTATTGACTGGCATAGATACGGTTATGAAGTTTGCATAAACTTGAAATTTGAAACAACGATCTTTTTATTGCATAGTTTACAGCTTAGGGGCTTGACTGTAATTTGCAACGAAGATTTTGTAGAAATTGCTGAAGTTGGCGGAGCTATGACGATTTTTGTGGAGGATCATGTCGCTCACTACGCTACGGCGAACCGCCCCGCTGCGATTCGCTTTTTTTTCTTTTGTGTTTTTCGCGAAACTATGATTTATGAAACAATGTAAGTCGTATCTCGAAGTTTATTCATCAAATTCATTTCAAATTCGGGCAGATTATAGTTTATAACATTTTCTATCGTACAACCGGATACTTTTTTAGAAATAACATTTTTTTTTTCGGCCAGCTCGCTATTTCTGCAATTTTCAAAATTTCAACAAAGTATCCGGCCATACGAAAGTTTGATTATTCTACTGGAAGTACATTATTTTATTTTTCATTTCGGATCACCTTTCTCGACAGAACCAGCTACGCTGATTGGTCATGCAGTAACGGCTGGACTTTGTTCAAATCATAAGCCAGTTAAACTTTCGTTCGAGCCCCGAACAAATATTAAATGTTTTTCATATTAGGGATATTCAATGTACCATCATAAAACAACATTTCCTGAGATTTATTCCTAGGTCAATAATATTGGCGCTCCAACATACTGTGTCAAATCCGGTCTCATCACGATACCTCAAAAACTGCTGGTAATGTCAACTTCAAATTCATATAGGAGTTGTAAAATATTATGATGCATTAATTATACCGGACATCTGAATTTTGAAGAAAAAAATGTTTTTACTTGTTTTTCCATACTAAATAAATAGAATTCTTTCAAATTTTTCGTTATATGGACGCCATTTTAGTGATTTGGTTTTTATTTTCAATTTTTCATGTACAATCAATAGAGTAAAGCCTAATAAAAAGTATCCCAGGGATTTAAAAAATCTTCTTCATTTAAATAGTTTACCTTCATCCTTTAAATATTACTGACCTAGGAATACATCTTGAGAATGTTCTTTATTTCACAATTTTCTAAATCAACACCCCAGAAAATAAAAAAAATTCATATTTATTCGCGGTTTTGCCTTAAATGTTTCTTCGGAAATTGTTGTTCGAAATTTCAGAATACCTGAAATTTCGATCCCTTTCTAGTCCCTTTGATGGAGAATACAGGAATATCCAAAAGCAAAGGAGGAGCAGAATAAAATCTCGAGAGTTTCAGTTGCATGTTTGACATACGCCAAAAACCAAGTAGATATTCTTCAGCATCCCACAAGGAGTGCTCTTCGATATCGCTTCTTGTCTCTCGGGAGAAATTTGAACGAGCGAGTGCGGTTGATGTGCTCTGTAAAGAGGAAGGGTAGGAGATAGGACGACAGAGAGTGAGAGAGGATGAGACGGTTAGAGTGCGGGGAGGAAGAGGATGAAGAAGAGAAAATCCGACAGCTACGCGGCGGATTTTCTTTTGAGGTAACTCCTCTCCAGCATTCAGAGACGATAATGATGGGAGTAAACATCGAACTACGCGAGATCCTCAATGAGCCATCGAGGTGATAAAAATTAACAATACCGCGATACTCTGACAATAAACTTTACATATAAAGACTTGAAGCTAATCAACGCACAATCCCTGGACCTTGAAACATAGCATTTTACGGAACCCTTCACTTCAAGAGGGCTGCAAAAGCTCAACATTCTTACTAGTACAGTCGTGCTGTCGCTGAAAAACTCCGTAATCGGAAAAAAAAATAGAAGAAGGCTAGTTTTTTTGACAGGTGATTTTGTAGGTGCCGCGGATGCTAAATCGACGTTTGCTTAAATATCGGCAAACGATGTTTGCCTAAATGTGTAGGGTTTTTTTAGGGGATGAAAGGGGGTGGAGTTTTATCCACAGCGCCGAAGTCGTGGAAGTTCATTTTGGGGGTTAAAAAGTGGGGTGAAATTTTGACTAATCAGTTACCATTCAATAACTCTTTAGAAAAAATTTGTACACTTTTTGTTCAAATGGGAACGTTATAGCCCTTGAAAAGACGCGTCGATCAAGTATTTTATCATCACTCTCCGATAATATCTTTACCCCCCCCCCCCCCAAAATGGTTAAAATACAACAAAAAAATGGTTTATTGAATAACTAAAAAACAATCGATTCTTCGGGTATGGTTCAAATGTACGAAATATAGAGAATAATTTTCTCTATATTTTCGTTTCTATGGACCACCCTTGAATTTTGATTTTCCAACCCCTCTCGGGGCTTGAAAATTCAAAATGAAATTCTGGGAAAACGATTGACCGCACGAATTCGCCGCAGTGAAAGAATTTGTAACTTGAACCCTCAGCTACATTTTTGTCCACATCGCCAAACTCGTATCTCTTTGTTTTCGGTCAATAGTTATCCTGGAATTTCATTTTGATTTTTCAATCCCTGAGAGGGGTTCGAAAAAGCAAAATTCAAGGGTGGTCCATAGGAACGAAAATATAGAGAAAATTTTTCTCTACATTTCGTACATTCAAACCATCCCCGAAAAATCGATTATTTTAGAGTTATTCAATAAACCATTTTTTAAATACTTTAACTATTCTTTTCGGGGTGAAGATATTATTGGAGAGGAATGATCAAATACTCGATCGACGCGTCTTTTCAAGGGCTACAACGTTCTCATTTAAACAAACATTGTATGCATTTTTCGTAAAGAGATTTCGAATGAAAACTGATTTTTCAAAATTTCACCCCACATTTTCATCCCCAAAATGAACTTCCACGACTTCGGCGCTGTGGACAAAAATAAAGCCTGGATTTTTCTGAACATTTTGTCTCCCGGCGCCGACCTCGTGGGGTTTGTAGTTTGGCATTAATCCACCCCCATTTCCTTTCATCCCCTACAAACAACCCTACACCCCGATTTTTAGGCAAACTTGGATTTAGCACCCGCGGCACCGACAAAATCACCTGTCAAATAACTAGCCTTCTTCTAATTTTTTCCGATTCCAATATACAGCACGAATGTACTATACGTCGTATTATAGAATGAAAAATCGATAGATGCTTGGCCTCCGTAAGGCGGTCATCCCATGTGAAAGGTCCAAAAAAATCGAAAACACTTTTTGCACAAATGTCACAAAATGGTTGCGTGTTATATGGACTCCGTATAGCAGGCTAATGGCGAGTCAATATTTTCCTTGTGTAAATCGGACTTGAACTTTTAAACGCGTTTTTTTTCTAAACTGTATTTTTCAAATTGTCTTCCATGATATCTAAAAAATTATTGAACGGATTTCGCTCAAATTTTTATGGTATAGTCAACACATCTATAGTTCTCATCCGAACTAGAATATTTCTGATATCTGCCTTAGTTTTTTAAGCTAAAAAGTAAAAAAAAATGGCGTTACATAGAACTTAATGTAAAAAACCGAGCTAAAAATTCAATTTTCGATATTTTTATTTTACTCTCGGTCCGGCGATAGCCTCAGGTCTACAAATTGAAATGCCGTTTGATTTTTTTATTTCAGATGAGCAAAACCTCCGAAATCATCAGTAGCCGTTAACCAACTTTTTTTTTTACAGATGCGGGTCTCGCGAACGGTGTAAAATCGATTCAACTCGTTATTTCTGTTCGATAAAATTCTGAGGGGCTGTAAAAAATTTAACAAATGTATGATATAAAATCAAAGATAGTGTGTTTTAATGGTTCATAAAAAAGGGCCCAAAAAGCAAAAAAATAGTTGGGGTGGGGATCGGAAATTTGAACGATCAATATTCAGAAGGACCGAAATTTCTAATTTAGTAATGACGAACGTTCCAATATAGATAGATCAATCTTATGATAGTCTGTAAAATAGTTAATCGAAATTGTGAATACGAAAATCTCGAAGTTGATTCATAGCGAAAACAAATATCAGTTTTAACAAAATAATGAGAGATATAATATTGATTCGCCTGTATATATACACCAAACGATTCGAAACGTTAAATCGTCGAATTGTAAATATCACGACAGTTTACAATTTCGAATTCATTAAAGCGAAGGACCAAAAAGACGATCTGTTAAAATAGCGATGGGCCAAAATGGCGAACGGTCCGAATAGCGAAAACATGGAGCCTAGATACCAGGAGGTTCAGCGGCAATGCAAAGGCGCTGAAAAAAGCGTCCCCGAAAATGTCCCGAAGTGATGGCGCTGGGGTGCAGCGGCACCTACATATATAGTAATATATTGGTCAACGAGGTGAAAGTGATCGGATGAGTTTCTAACCTCACGACAGACCGATCGTGACATCAAACGTCGAAATATCCCCCGATTCATAATTTCCTCATGACGGTTCGGAAAAAAAACGCAAAAGCGAGAAAAGATCTCAAACTCAAACTCAAAATGGCGGCGATACAGCCCATCTAGAAAAACGTGTTTTTTTACATATAGCTTCACGGGAGAACGGTTTTCTCGTAAAATATAAGACATGAAACAAAAACCAAAAAAATGATAATTTATATATTATTAGCTATGAGACTACCTAGAAATTTGCTTTCAAATTTTGCAAAAATAACGCACTTTGAAGGAAATAAATCGATTTTTTGCCAAAAAAGCAGTAAATTGTTTATAAAAAGAAGTTTACAGTTAATCAAAAAACGGCTACGTACACCCATAAAGAATATGATTGTGAAGCTGCTATAAAAATTTCAAGTCGATGCATGCAAAGGTGGTCGAGTAATCCGTCTTCCGAGATAGAAAAAAGTGGTTTCGAGAAAAACGCGTTTAAAGTTGTACGAGCAACTCAGCGCGCGTTCCAAGGCGCTGCGGCCAAATCGATAATTGAACCTTTAAATAAAAAAAATTGCTACAGGACCAATTGCATATTGTTTTTACGACACCAAGATATTTTTAGGAAAGAAAACGTCTTTCCAAAATCCTAGAGTGGTGTTATCCCTTAACACTAATGAGGGTTAGGTACATCATCTGTGATCTGTCTTAGATCGCACCCATGTTTAGCGTATATCTATATACATATAGGTGCCGGAGCACCCCAGCGCCATCATTTCTTGTTCTCGTTTTGGGGACGAGTTGAAAGGCCTCGCTGAACCTCCTCGTATCTAGGCTCCATGAGCGAAAACTTGGGATCGAGCAATACTACTTATGCTTCAGAATGAAGATGGCAGATGGCGTTAGTGGTCAGTCGGGTCAGACAGCCATGCCATGTTCGCCATTTAGGTATTCGCTATTTCGAACCATCGATCATTTGCGTTTCTAAGATCTACACATTCGAAGTTTGTCGTCTCGAAATATGGATTTTTGCTATACACGGTATTACGAGTACTAGATACTCACTTTTTTCTATTTCGGAGATATGAATGTTGTAGATGGTTCGAATCTGTCTTTGTATGACTCAAACTGCAGACTATCTGAATATATCTTCTCGAAACAATGAGCGCTCGAAGAAATAATCCTTTGGTGCAATAGTTATTCCATTTCGTCATCGGTCAAAACATAAAATTTCGAATAATTTAACCTTCGTTATTTTGAGAGTTCATAATTCTGTCGTTCCGAAATCTTTGTCGTTCTATATTTGGTCATTCGACATTTTGAACGCCACCCGAATAGTTGTTACATGGAATGACCCCCTCAACACCAATGAAAACATTCCTGAGCTGCGTCGGTTACTTCCACACTCTTACATACAAGTTTGGAAACGCTGCTATTTGGGAAACTTCCCTGTCGTGAGCCAAATTTCATTCACTTTGGCATCACAAACGGGACTGGTGTCGGTTATTGTATTTTGTGAGACAGCTGAAAGTACAAAGTAGACAGATTATACCTCGGAACCTCTTTAGAAACGCCATCAAGTGGGGGCAATCAGAACAGCTCTTTCAAAATGGAACTGAGGTTTCAGTCAATTTTGCAGATTATCCCGCTTTCGAGTGATCTGTACTCTGCCCCCTCCCACACCAGTTTTTAAACCGTTTGAAAAATTTGTAAACATTCTGCGTTCCATCATTTGATCAGGACCTTCGATTCAAATTGTTTCGGTTGAGTTACATCAACAAGCTCAGGAGACATGGACAACGCGTAATCGCTAAGTTGATTAGTAATTAGTCCCTTTAAGAGGCACTAATTATCTTGTCGCGTGTTGTTTGACGCCTCGTTAATAAAATATCAAACATCAATCAAAGACTTCTCCCATCTTCGCCACCATTACGGTATTATCAAATAGAAATCGATATGCAATGAATACACGTTGTCTAATATACACAATACTAATGAGTACATATTAGTTGAACATTGATGCTTCACCACCGCAAAAAAAAATCGTTATTCTTATTTGTGTAAATAACGTGTAAATAACGTGTAAATAATTGTGTAAGTGTGTAAAAACGTTATTTTTACATACTTTAGGTGCGTAAATGGCTGTAGACACTTTTTACCACGTTTTTACGTGTGTGAATAATAACGGTGTAAAAATAACACGGATAGATGCGTTCGAACAATACACTTACGTGTGTTATTTTCTTACACATGTTAAAACGTGTAAAAAGTGTCTACAACCATTAACACACTCAAAGAGTGTAAAAACAACACAATTATTTTTGCAGTACTGTGTATACATGGGATGCGTAGGAATAATAAATTCAATAACAAAAGCTTTTTATCGTCAAAATATATGTATTCATTGAACTCAACTCAACAGTGCTTATATATTACTCTGTGGTATTAAAAGAGGTGTTAATGTTTTTATTGTCTTCGCATAGACTAGGTTCTCATACAGCTTCACGATAACGGCAGCTTTTTGCTTGTCGGTGATTACCTCGAGACAAAAAATCGTCGCTAGAGATTCAATGCAGCTCTCGAGGTTTTGGAAAATAGATTCCAATTTCAGGTTTTTCCACGTGAAAAAACTCAAAAATGATCTATAAATGAAACAAAAAGTCAAGACCAAAAGTGGTCTTCAATTAAGGCCTTAGGCCTTAATTGAAGGGTATAAAATCATAAAGGGTAACGGGTAAAAGGGTAAAAGGGTAAAGGGGTAAAAAAATAAAAAGGGTAACGGGTATAAAATCATGTGCGAATTTAACATTTTTTTTTTCGTATGAAAAAGTGATTCACTCATAAAATAATTACACATCTATTTAGTTTGAATATCAAACTGTTAGAAAAAATATATATATAATTTTTTCGATGTACAAAATGGCCGACTACTCATATTTGCTTTTGTTATTTTTTTAGGTGCTCCGCGGCGTGACATGTAGCATCTTTTTACTAAGTTACTACACACTTTTTTACTAAGAACAAAAAACAAAAATTCTCGTCAATCTACATTATAATACCTAGAGAAGTACGTACGGAATTTAAAAAATATTGGTTTATTCAAAAGTTGTAGGAATTTGCACTTAAGAAATGAATTTTCAGTGAAAAATTTCGTTATAACTGCTCATAAAATGAAAAGTTTTCGATTAAGGGGGTCGTCTAGTGTGTCAGATCAAAAGAAGAGAAAACGGCCTTGCATGACTTCTTTGAAAAAGAGGAAGGTGTACTCTATGGTCCAGGCATAGCAGGTTGATGGTGAGACCATTTTTTTATTATGAATTATATACAACAACTTTCAAACGTGTTTTTCTCAAAACACGATTTTTTCAAACTGCTGCCATGATATCTCAAAAACTATTTGATTGATTCTGCTTAAATTTATACAGCATCTTTAGTACATATATAACTACAAGTTGAACTAAAATAATTAAGATTGCTTCGTTAGTTTTCTTTTTGTCAGCTATATAGACCCCCAAAAAAAAACGAAAAATTGAATTTTTTTTCTAAAGCGTAAAAAAAAATATTTTTTTGGAATTCTAACTTTATTTTAGTTCCATGTAGAGCCTCAGTCTCATGATTAAAATTGCGTTTGGTTTTTTATTTCAGATAAGCAGAACGGCCAGAATCATGGTGGAGCATCTCTTTTTATATATGTGTTCCTGTTGGGCGGTGTATCTCCGACTATATTCTATCAAATGACTTTAAAAAATCCAAAAAGTTTGTTTCAATGTTAATAAAAATGATATACAATTTATGAATTATTTTATTTTAATGGATTGTCAAAAAAAAATTCCTCAAAAAAGAATTAAAAAACGGCCTTCACACTAGGCGACCCCGTTAATCAGAAATTCCGTACATACTTCCCTGCGAAATGCAATTAGGAACATAACTTTTAAATTTGAAGTAAATCGAGTGAAAATTGTTGAAGTTATTTGTCACGCCAATTGGAAAAAAGCTGTTTCGAGAAGTTTCCAGTAGTCGGCAATTTTGTATATAAAAAAAAATATATATATATTTTCTAACAGCTTGATAATCATACTATTAGGAGTACAACTTTGCAGTGACCGTTTTACTTAGAGAGCCACTGCGGCCGAAGTAGTGGCCCTAGCTCAATAAAAAAGTGACATTTTAAACCAGAGGCTCTGCCAATGTAAACAATTTTAAAAAGCTAACGGATACGTGTATGCATTATAAAGTTATAGGCACTCAAACATGGCAACCTACGAACCGAATTCTCAGCATTTGCGGGAGGTTATGATTTACTTCTTCAACATCAAGAAATCTGCGGCTGAGGCCCACCGTTTGCTTGTAGATGCTTACGGGGAGGATTCTATACGCCGAAAATCATGGGGACTGCCTGGTCATATTCCGTCATCGACGCCCAAACCGAATATTCACGGATCCAAAGTGCTGCTGTGTATCTGGTGGGACCAGCTGGGCGTTGTGTACTATGAGCTGCTCAAACCATCCGAAACCATCACAGGGGAACTCTACCGACGTCAGTTGATGCGCTTGAGTAAGGCACTCAAAGAGAAACGGCCACAATTCAACGAAAGACATGACAAGGTGATACTGCAGCATGACAATGCCCGACCCCATGGTGCAAATGTCGTGAAAAAGTACTTGGAAACGCTGAAATGGGAGGTTTTATCCCACCCGCCGTACTCTCCAGACATTGCCCCTTCCGACTATCACTTGTTCCGGTCAATGGCACACGATTTGGCTGACCAGCACTTCGGTACTTACGAAGAAGTCAAAAATTGGGTCGATTCCTGGATTGCCTCCAAGGACCAAGACTTTTATCGACGCGGGCTTCGAATGCTACCTGAAAGATGGGCCGAGGTCGTAGCTAGCGACGGGCAGTACTTTGATTAAAAAACATGTAGCCACTTTTTTATAATAAAGCCTTAAACTTTTGAAAAACACGGTCACTGCAAAGTTGTACTCCTTATAAATAGATGTGTAATTACTTTTATGAGTGAATCGCTTTGTCATACGAAACAAAAATTGTTAAATTCGCACATGATTTTATACCCGTCACTGTGACCTAAGGCCTTAACCGTGTAATCAATCGATGTCAAATCAATTAATGAATTTCACGTGATGCCGTAACCAAGGTGATTTTTAAAACATATGATCAATAACTCGCAATTAACACACTTAAACTGTGTTGCTTTTTCCCGTGTTATTTTTGCTCGTGTGTTGCTATCAACGTGTGTTGTTTAGTTCAATAGGTGTAAATATGCGTTTTGCATGTCGATTCTACACGCTTTATGTGTCTTCGAATAAGCATGTTATTGATGGGGACAGCTACGAAGGTGGGTAACAATTCAATGTGTAAAAAGTGCACACTCACGTGTGCAATTTTAACTCATTACGTGTTACCAAACGCATAAGTGTGTAGAATCAACATGGCGACGCGCGTCTAGCCTTATGTTGTGTTACTTGTACATTCTTTGAACACACGTCAAACACGCGTAGTTTTTGCGGTGGAATGATTAAAGGAATTATGATACTGGTCTCGTATCAATTTATGCAGCGCAATCAAAATGTACACCTTTTTTTTCAACGACGTGTGAGGTTTCGATTCGCCAATAACCTGCAATGAGCCAATTTTTCGAACACCGTTTTCGCCATCAAAATCATCTTGAGTTTCCAGACCTGACCGCGTGGTCGCGTCTCTTCGAACTATAGAGCTTGAGGTTTCGCTTGCGTTTTTCCATACTTTAAAATTGCGGTTACAGGTGCGTTTGTAAATTTAGCACGTTTTCGTGATGGAATCGTTGAGTCGCTTTTAAGTGGTTGAGAGGAAATGCCTAGACGCAAGCAGGGACGGGGACAAAGCAGAAACGGGGTGCGGTTGGGGAGTCTATTGAAGCGATTAGACGGCTGACGGAGCTTTTGCGCATGGAACGAGTTTACGGGAGGTAAAACCACAAGGGAAGATTACAAGAAGTAGGTGGCGGGTGCCCGGAGAAAGACAGGAACGATGACGGCTCGGGTATATACATAATTCTGAAGACGTATATATGAGCCTGTGGAAGACGATCGTGAGAGAGGAAGGCGAAATATGACGGGATGCTTCCGCTCTGATTTCGCTCAGATCTTACAGTGACGAGAGAAAGAGAGATTTAGTGAACGTTCGTCGTGTGCACTGTGCAATCGTCAAATGCTCTAGGGATATATCGTTTCCAATATCATATACCTATATATGTGTGAGTGCGTGTGTATATAAGCATCAGAAGAGCTTGCATAGTTGTAAACGTCACGAAGAATTCGGGTATCTTCTGCCGTGTCTTTGATCTTGCGACAAAGGACGACAGATCAGAGAAATCTCGAATCCGAGCACCTCGAAAACATAGATCCCCGAATGTATATTTACATAGATCCCGGAGCAAATAAACTAGATGATAACCTCGGTAAATTTGTTATACGTTAAATCTTACTTTTCTATAGTTTTCGGGTCTTTTTCTTGCCGCTATTTCCGATCATCTGTTTATTTTCTAAAGCCAGTCTGGAGCCCCGAGAGAAGGTCAATTCCGAAAAATTTTCATGGATACCCAGTTGAGGGAATGAAAATTGCGTTTATGGGTTCTATTTTACATATCTTCAAGTATCTCTATACATTTTTTTCACAAGAGTTTTCAACAAAATGGTGACGCTTTAGCTAAATGAAGCCAATCACCTTTGTCTGATAGTGTCCTGCGGCCGATGACAATATATGGTCCAAATTTTTTTTAATTTTCAGACTAACACTTTTTTATCAACAATCAATGTTTTTCGATATTCTTAGGTACTTTGAAGGCAAATTATATCCAGATCTTATTTTCAACTTTTCTTGCAGGTAAAAAATTGGAGAACTTTTGCCTGTCGGAAGACACTATCAAATAAAGGTGACTCGCTTCATCCAACTTCAGCGCTGGTATTTCGTTACAAAATCTGGTGAAAAAAATGTGTAAACATACTTGAAGATACGTACAATAAAGGCCATGAAAGGGAATTTTCATTTTATAAACTGGATGGTCGACAAAAATTGTCGAAATTCACCTTTTCCGGGTTCTGGACTGGTAGTTTCCCTTAATCTTGTGCCTTGTGCAAATTTGCCCAGCAAAAGTAGTCTCCCCAAAATTTGCTCCCACCCCTACCATTCACTAGTATAGGTTTGTAATTTCGTAGTTTGGATAATTTTACAGTTCTTTTCTATCATTAATAAAATAATAAATATTAATAGAATAAAATAATCATCTCCGACAATTCTTTCACATTGCTATTATCGTTACTACGGCATCGCTACCGGAAGTCAAGCCGATCCAATATCTTATTTTTTTTTGGTAGCACAAGAAACAAATTAGCTTTTTTATTTCCGCAACATGACATACGCATCATGCCAAAATATGGTTTTTCCACGTCGTAACAATTTCGTTTTATCCTCGGAAAAATATCGTTATCGTGCGTATACCGACCTCAAAACGTATATCTGCACGTATCACCTCATATATCCTGCCCTCCCATATAGATATTCATGGTTAAACGACGGTGCGCCTATACACACACAAATGCGCGTACAAGGGTGCAAACAAATTTCAGCATGGCCGGGAAAGTGTTCCATCGCGAATCTGCAGGTAGAATATATTATGTGTGTACATATAAGCGTTGAAGGATTTTCCTCCTAGCCTTTCCAGTGGAAAAGTGTTGGAAGGAAAGTCTATGGGGATAACCGCATCAAGGGGCGAAAGCGTTTGAAAGAGAGAGAGAGAGAGAGGGGGGTGGGCGAAGAAGTTGCAAGATTGAGCACATAAGGAAGGGGCATACACGTAATAATGTGCAAAAATGATGGTTTATCCGGGATTCAGATGGATGGATGATCAAACAAGAGGATAGCACACACTTGGATTTTTCCTAATACACGGAATGCTACGTTTCCATTTTCAACACTTCTTCCTCCTCCCTTTTCTACTTCCTCCACTGAGGCGCAGATTCGCCGCAGAGTTCGAACCTACAGAGAGGAGGAAGGAGAGCTTGGACAGGGTGAAGACCGGAAGGAAATACGTGAGATTTTTATCAGAGAGAGAGAGAGAGATTTTGATTTTGAGAGGGGGAGAGGGACAGGGGGAGAGGGAGAGAGAGAGAGAGAGAGAGAGAGAGAGAGAGAGAGAGAGAGAGAGAGAGAGAGAGAGAGAGAGATATTCGACAGCTGACACACATTATCCGAGGAGTTAGTACCGAAAGATTCCCTCCTGGGGGTTTTATATCTTCGTACATATATGCGTGTGGATGATGCTTGACGTGTGTTCCTACCAAGGGAAGAAGAACACCTAGGGAAGGTACACACACGTCTATGCAGGCTCGTCCTGTACATAGGTCCGCCTGAACGGTTCTCGTGAAATAGTAGCACGTACACGCGCGTATGTGTAGATACACATGGGTAGAATGTGTCTACCCATTGGTGCGATATTTCGAGAGTCCTTGGGCAACGAATCTACGTTAGCGCTAAGAGATTGCTCCCCATACCCTTCCGTGCCATTTCTGGCCTCTACCTCCCCCCTACAGGTTCATTCAACCTCATACCCTTTCCTCTTCCGTTCCATTGTAATCATGGAAACAATCATTCTTCTCTCTCTGTCCCTCTTCCTCCCTGTCTCTGTTACCCTCGGTCGCTCTAGCCTTTCCACCGCCCTCGTTGTTCTATACACGTCTACGTATGTACATTTATGGCGAACCCGACACAGGGCAAGAGAGACAGAGAGGGAGAGAGAGGGAGGGCGGTTTACTTCCCTTCTCTATCTACCATCTGCTCTTTTCGTTCTTGTCGCTCCAATGACCACCGGATGCGCACTCTTTTCTCTATATCTGCACCCCTGCGCCCTGAGCACCCCTCCACGTTATATACATGTATTTAGCGGGCGGGGGTGCTCAGGGCATGCCTCCGGGGATGTCTACGCCAAAAGGGCATCGAGCGAATGCTTCGTAAGCCCTTATACACCCTTTTGCATCCAAGCCCATCGATCTAACATCGCAAAATCCAAACTCGTCGTTTTCAGTCTGGTCTCTCCTGTGTGTGTGTGTGTGCACGTGTTGATACGTACGTGAGGCTGGGTACGCCTGCTCCTGTGGCTATACCCTTTCACTCGCCTCCGCAGCAATCACCGATTTGTCTGAATAAGCCCCGGAGGCAAGTATATGCTCGCGTTTAGCCCCCAGGGAAACGCTTCGGACTCCGGTATCTTTCCCTGGCTCCTCTCTTTCTTCACTTGTCTCTCTTCGTATCCTCATCTTTCTCTTACTCGGATCCCGCATCGCTGCCCAAATCCTGTCGTTCATCGGTGCCTGATGGGGATGATCGAGACGGGGCAGGCGCCAAAAAGGGAGAAAATCGACGGGGAGCGAGGGAGAAAAAGTGCCAGATGGAGCGAAAAAGAGCCTTCTAGGCAGGAATCATCGTCGCGACCGTGCCAACGTGTTGTGGACGTATGAAAGTGGAAAGGGAGAAAATAGAAGCAGTGGAAACGGACGACGCCGGTCAGCCAATGTCCAATGGAAGAGTTGGCGAAAACTCAGATGCTTGGACATACACATACGGTACGTAAGGACCGATGGAAGTTTCCCTTTTATTATTTTCTCTTATCCTACTATACAGCACACTCGAGCGGTCCCCCATTCACCGCTTGTTTTTACAACACGATGTCCAACAAGTATATTATACACCGCACGATCGGCAAAGACCAGTCACTTCGCTCTTCATTCACTGGCTAAACATTTTCACCCTTGGTAAACACTTCGTGTACATCGTCCGAATTCTTGGGTAGAAAAATTACCACTTTCGGATCCCACTCGCGCTTTGGCTGTCCCGTCATCTTTGCTTGTCTGCATGGGAAGCTTCTCTTTCGTTGAGAGGAAAGAAGGGAGATTCTAATAGGAGTATGAGCAGTATTTTGTCATACTTCGAAAAATTACATTTATCTAAAATGTTTGAATGTTTTTCTGGGTATGGATTTTTTTTCTACAGGCCAACACTTCTGCAGTTTTTCGAATCGAAAAAATTTGAAAAAATCAATTTCGTGAAAATTGGTGTAATAGATAGAAGGTTAAGGGGGTTTAAATTCTCAGTCCTTTCACCCAGCAATTTTTATAATTTTTCGAAACATCTGGTTACATTTTTGAACGATGAATAAAGTATCGTACTAGGTATAGTTGGATAAAATTGTGCGGAAATCAGTGAACAGATTCGGATTATAAAAGATTTAGATTCTCAAGAAATTTTTCCATGGTGAACATAATGTAAAAATGTTTGATACTCAAGAAATTTCTGGCACATAAAAAGGGTATTATAAGAGAAATATCACGATTCAATGTCGCGAAAAGGTGGAAGGGTTCAGACTTGAAGGGGTAGAAAATTTCGATAAAATATTTTTGCGGTGTAACATTTTCAAAGCTTGAGATATTTAAGGGAGGTCTTTAGGTGAGGAAAGTTTGCTGATTTTCATAATTTTTTTTTTTAAGGAAAGATTTTTTACCATTTTTAGACTTATAGGGTGTGTTTTAGTACTACTTTTCGCTGTTACATGGTGTTTTTAAATTAATATTTAAAAATGGCGGGGGTATGGCGCGGTTTTCTAAAATGAATTTCTACAACTGGCGTTACGTATAACTAAAAAACTAATGGAACGATTCTAATTAAATTGAGTATAAATCTTATAAACTGTAAAAAAAATGTAAGTATTTTTTATTGTAAAAGGTAGTCATTTTTTTCGGAAAACGCATTCGTTTTTTTTTTTAAATTGTACCATTCAATCGATTTTCAACATGTCTCACTTTTTCGTGGTTCATATTCTGCGTATGAGAATCCCGCTGAAACTACGTATCACGCCGTCTGACAACATCCACTGCAACCGGTTTAGAAGACCGTGGTATACTTTCGATATTTTTAAAGATCAATAAAAATAAATAAATACTATGCAAGAACCAAAAGTAGTAATAAAACATACCCTAAGTCTCAAAATTGGTGAAGAATTCTTTCCTTTAAAACAATCATGAAAATCAGCAATTTTTTCCTCGCTTAAAAGTATCTCCCCCCTTAAATAATTTTTTTACATAAATAGAGTCTTACAGAAAAAAATTTATGGTAAGAAATTTTTATGGTAACAAATGGCATCTCATATAAAAAAATATTGTTAAATCTTATTAGACACAATAAAATCGTAATAGTTGGATGGCTTCCGCAAGTTTAATTCGCTCCCAAAATCGACCATGTGAGCAAATTTTTGTTTTACATGAAGCTCCCTCCATAAGGAAGCCAAAATTGAGACAGTTTCGTCAGTATAACAGTAGTACTCTCGGTATTGATGATGAAAATCCAGACATACTTAGAAGGTTAGCTTTAAGGTGGGATATACAATTACAACGATCAAAAAATCGATATCTTTTTTTCTTCTCCAAACGATATAACTATATATGTAGAATATTTTCCTAAAGTTTCAAAGCGAAATTCGCAAAATCTCAAACGTTACAGCCCGTCAACGCTGTGCCTCACCGCTCGGATTCGGAGCGGGCGTGAACTTCAAACGCGTTTTTCTCAAAACTGCATTATCGAAATTGGCGTGCAGGACTACTCAAAAACTATTAAGCCGATTGAGTTGAAACTTGGTAGAAATATTGATAATATTGGTACCCTCTACTTGACGGGAATTGTTTTTGAAAAATTGGAAAAAAAAAACTTCTTTTCATCCACATTTTACAGAAATGTTGCGTGAAATGTTGATTTTTTTTTGTAAATGCGTGCCATTTTCTTAAGTTTGCATTTTCTTCATTTTAATTACCGTCACATAGCAACTATACATGTTCTAACTGAAAAAATGGTTCAACTTTTTTGCAAATCAAAGTCTACGGGAAACTAGACTGCACGCCGATTTGCAACTCCCGCGGCGACCTTGCTGCAACACTCTGCCACACCTCCGTCATTTTGATGATGAATTAATTAAAAAAATTGTTTTGTATACTTAAATATACTATTAAAGTATACCTAAAGTTTGATAATTGTAGAACAATTGCTAACGAGTTTAAAAAATCCCTCAATATTGCTTTTTTTCCTGTCTAAATGTATATCTCGCCTTAAGAAGTAGAAATGAGGAAATAAAAATAAAAAAAAAAGAAATAAGAATTAAAAATCGAAAAAAATTAAAACAGAAAAAAATAGACATACAATTAACAAATAAAAACAAAACAATTACAAATAAAGTTTAAAAATAAAAATAAAAAAGTGGCGAAAAAATTGTTCGCATAGTCAGCTTCGGGAGCAAAATGAGCGAATAACGAAGCAACGTACGATTTCCTAACTTCTTCAATTCGAAACGTATCTCGAGTTATCTTTGAACAATTTGCATTGCTTGTATCTACCGCGCACAAGAGCCTGTCACGTAGCACACGACATTTATTTTTATCTCTACAATTTCGCCGTATCGGAACCCGGATGGATTTACGTTTTGTCCAATTGTCCCGGCTTTTCTATCTCAAAATTTGAATTTATTTCCGTGATGTTGCTTTCATATCGTATATACGTATAGCATATTATTATTTTATATACGACGGGACCGCGGGATAGCAGGCAACAACGATCCCTTTATTTCTTTCCTCTCTTTCTTCGAGAACACTCAACGCGATGTCTTCCCTTATGTACCCGTATCATCATTTTCCCGCACTTTGTTCCAACGAGAAATAACACAAGCTGCTCGAGAATACTTTTCCTTCCGGTTTCGCCTTCTCTGCGTATGCGAAGATGGCGAAAATAGAAATAAACGTGCAATCTTCTTGTCTTTTGTGCGCGGGATGGTGAAATGTACACGTAACACTGCCCTTTCCCGTATTGTATGCACGGAATGTAATATCATCTTGATCTGAGAAAGTTCTGCTGTTCAAAAGGGCCGAGGGATTACTGTAGCATTACCGTTGCCACCAGGAATTCCGTCAGATAGATCGCTGGCAGGGTGATTCGAGCGGTAAATGGCTAGTCATCAGCGAATCAGTAGTTCGTCGGAAAATATCATCAATGAATAATAGAATCAGATCGGCCGCTGAATGCATATTTTTTGTCACACAGCATTTTTTTTCTAGCACCCTCATCTTGGATTTGCTAGAATTTTCTTCTTTTTTTTTTTCTCGAAAAAGATCCAGGGTTTTAGTGCTAATGCGTTAAAAGAAAATAGTTCGAATTAGAAGCTGGCACAACGCTTCCTCATTAGTTGATTTCGCTCACAAAGCGCCCCTATGAGCAAGTCCGTATTTGATTTCGCTCACACAGCTGCCCGTATCAATAAATCCGTTTTCAATTTCGGTTTCCCAGTAGAGGAAGCTTTGCAAAGGAAATAAAATAGTTGAGGAAACATTATGGACCATAAAATATTTTTTTTGTATTACCATTTCTTCATCATTACTGACTGACAATTTTTAAGAGCGGTATAAAGTAAATATGTCAGATATAGCACTCTAGGGACTGAAGGGCTAAGAATAACCAAATAGCCTCCGAGTTAGGGTTTTTTTATGTCTCTTCATAAGTGCTAATTAGCGTGCAGCAACCTAATGTTTTTCGAAAGTTTATCGAGTCGTTTGGATAATCTTTCGAAGTTGGTGGTACTTTTTGATTAGTGAAGGAAGATCTTGTTGGGAAGGTAATCAGTGCATTCGATTGATGTTGGCATTTTGCATTCTGAACGTGGTTGTAGTGTTTTATAGCGATGTTGATGGGTATGCTAGGAATGTGCGATACTTAACGCTGGAATGCTCACCTGTACTTTCGGCTTCTCCAGGCTAGAGCTTTTGATTCGGCTAGCCTTGATTGGCCTCCTGAGGCCCCGCGTGCTATTTGTTGAACAAAGTCATGAACTCGGGTGGACCCAGTTTTTAAATCGCCCTGTTGGAATCATGACCCAATGTCCCAGTACCAGGACTTAATTTTCAAATGAACAAGGAAACATTGCGAGGTCGATCTCTCCGATTTCTATGAAATTTGGCATGCTTGTAGAATGGGAAAAAATAGGCGACACGTATTTTTTTATATCCGTGGAACCCGATTTTTAAGGGTTGAAACGTACCCTCGAAAATTGGGGTGTTTTTCATTTTTTCGTCGATAACGTTTCAACGGTACGAGCTATGAAAAAAGTTCAAATTGCAACAATGTTTATTTTTTTTTCGTGTACTATACATTGGAGATGAGAACGATAATGTTATCGACGAAAAACGAAAAGCACCCCTATTTGCGACGGCGCGTTTCACCGCGGAAAAATCTGGTTTCGCAGATATAAAAAAATACGTGTCGCCTATTTTTACCCATTCTACAAGCATGCCAAATTTCATCGAAATCGAAGAGATCGACCTCGCAAGCTTTCCTTGTAAGTTTGATATTTTTAATTACGTGGCACATCACTTGGACACTTCTGTTTCGTCTGTTTATCCAAACAAATATTTTGAGGCCGTTTTTCCACGTTTTAGTATCTTTATGCTAATATAAGAACACCGTCTAAGTATCATACCTGAATAGTTTTTCGATACGAAGATAATAATGTTTTCACGTGTGGGTTTATGAGTCTCAATGATTTTCTTCTTGTATTAGTACAACGGGTCTATCTTTAATCTAGCCTTCCTCATTCCGGGCTTCGGGAGGTTTTGTACGGTCACAATATTACGCGTTGCTCGCTTCCTCGGAAACTTGTGCAAAAACTCCTTGCACTTCGCCTCTGATTCAGCGCGTTTAATCGCTTCGAGTTTCGTTAAAACGAGTTACCATTCCTGTCGATTAAGCCTTTTCACTATATCTTCACTTTCCACATTTCTTACATCCTAAAGACCATGTTAATTTTCTTATTTTCATTTTGAACATTCAATTAAATGCACAACCATAGAGTAAAAGAGAAAATTACCTCAATAAGATATTTAACGATTTTTCCGCTCGAGTTACAACTTATATTGCACAAAAAGAAACATTATTTTCTACTTGTACATTAAAAAACACGTAGCCATTAATTCAACCGGACTTTCCTAACACCCTGCATTGTAAGCTCATTACAGTCTCCAGGGACTGAGCCCGTTGTTGGGGACGATATTTTATCGCGTTGTTTTTTTTAGTCAGCAAATAATAGAACGACATCGTTGCCACGCTCAATGAAGCCTGTTACCAAATTTTTAGCTCAACTTTCTCTTCACCCGAAGTAATGCACGTTTTTTTTCGTCCTGTCGCCGTCCCGGTGTTGCTAACGCTGTTCTGGCCCTGCAACGCGAAGCATGAAGAATTTAGTCTCAGGGGCATTGCTCTCTCGTCTTTCCTAATGGAACTGCAAAGCTTGCTATATATACAGAACATTGTTTTCATTATTTTTTTTGCACTGTAGGGTTCTTCGATGGTTTGAGAAACGGAGTGCAGGCAATTATATTCCCCCCCTTCACAAGCAGCTTGTTCTTCAACCCTTCCTTCAATATTTGTCGCTCTCCGTTAATAAGCAATTTACGTAAGCTTTCCATTTTCAAACTGGAATAAGGAATTGCAGCTTTGTATGATGTCAAGAAAATCCGCGTGTCGGTCGAAAGATATTTCGTTTTTCGTACTATGCCGTCTGATAGGGCGCGAACTTTGTTCCCACAGGTAAGCCGTTGGCTTTGCAAAACTACTTTTGAAATGATCGACAAAATGTTTATGCCCAATTAAGACATATTGGAAAACGTTTTGGACGAGTAAAATAAAGTACCTGTGAATCGATACTGAATGTATACATTTTTTGGGGGTCATCAGTGTAAAGTTACTATAGCATAAGACCAACGACCAAGTTTGTGCTATGTTGACTTCATCGAAACTCCATAAGAGGACTGCACAAGTAATATAGTTGCAAGTTGTTTGAAACCTTTTTAATAAAAAATCGAACAAAGTCCTCCCTTCCCCGTGCACCTGCCGTACTAATAGAGTATTACGATTGCGAATTATTAAACAAAAACGAAATTAGCCTGTATAATAAATAATCGTGGTGCAACATGCACAATAATAATAACTACATATTAGTCAAACATTGATGCTTCAAATGATTGCACAAATAATTACGAAAATATTAACTCCGACAAAGCCGACTGATCGAAAGCAAATAAAGCTAACCTAACCCAAACAAATCGAGCTCTATCGAAAAGATACAATTACACAATAAAGCGGCAAATACAGAAGACGACATTGTCCTCATGAAGGAGCCGTGTAAACGTCTTACACTAGTAAAACAAAATATCCGAACATTGATATCAAGTCTCTTTTTCGGCACATTAAGGTTGTATGTGGTTTGGTCGTCGGGGGTGAAGTACGAGGGGAGCGCCCTACGCTTATGCACGGAGCCGATTGACTGTTACCAACTGTTAGCTTTCAAGTAATCGTCATATTAAACGTGCGTTTTCGAACTATTTTTCTACATCTGTTTGTAAAAATATGCATTTTTGTACATTCGGTGATTACATTAAGAGTTTTTATTTCTTTGTGTAATTATTTTGTATAACTTTGTCTCGCTCAATCAACGCGAAACGAATTGGCAATGTCGTAAATCGTGGTATATCATAATGCCCAGGTTGGCAGAAGTGTCGCGAAGTTAGAGACATATGTGCCCCGTTCGTAATCTCAATATTGGCCCAAGGAGCTGTCAAAAATGGATATAGGTCCGAGTAAAAAAAAATTCCGCTGGATAGAAAAAGTGTGTGCTAAAGCTGTCTATAATCTGGAAGAAATCAAAAACATTAATAATTTTACGATATTCTAAAAAAAATGTATGCATGAACAAAAATCCGCGTTATTTTGTCTTTGCCTAGAAATGTCTAGAAATGTATAATTTCTGAACATAGTTATCAAATTAATATCGAGAAATTATTACTAGTCAAGAGAAGAAGGACCAATAACATTCGTTGTTAATTATCGTGACCGCGTAGTTTGAGGTTCCCGGGCATAATTACCGAATACCGATAATATAGGTGGTATTTGTGCCGTATACGACGTTGCCATGATTGCACCGTCTAATATTTTGTGTGCTTGATTTTCGCGCAAATTCACTATCAAAAACATTAATAATTTTATAACGGTACTGTGAATCCTCATTTTCATGGTACCAACGATTAGTCCGATAATTAGTCGAACCGTATCTATTTTTCAGCTCCGTGGTAACATTCACTTAGCAGATATTAATAATGGACTGAAAAATGATCGGAAGTTTTCCATAAGCGTAATGTAATTAGCCCACGAAATACGTCGAGTTGCCGATTTTTTCTCTAAAAAACGGTACTGTCGATCGTATTCCAACTGCACAGGATGATCAGCAAAGAGGTTATAAAGGTTCAGACAAAAATTCAGCTCGGTGGTAACATGTTGACTTAACCCCATAACAACCTGAAAGTCAAATTGATATCGCATACTATTTCGACCTCTTGCCCTTGGGACAAACAAATGGTTACCCTTTAGGTTTATTATTCCCATAATGAAGTCTGGGCGCTGTAAAAATGGCGCTAGCCATGCGAGGATGCGAAAAACTACAAAAGGATGCCGCTAAAAGGGTAATTACGAGAAAAATCTCGTGAAGAACGAGGTTTTGATGGACCAAGCTTTAGGGTCATTTTTTTTGTTCAACAACTATAAAAAATTGGTTTCCCAAATGATCTGTCGTTAATGCGAAGCCTGCATAATCCTCTCGGTTTGTCTAACGCGAATAAGTGGGTGGTTATATGCGGTATATCTGTATATCAGCCTGAGAGGTGAGATAAAACGAACGCACCTTCGGCGTATTTTTATTTCTTTCTCTCTCTCTTTCTCCGGGGTCATCTCGTTGAATTTAATTCAGTCGCGAGGTACGCAAAAAGGCGTGAACGTAGAATAAAGTGGAATAAGATCCGGGACCCGTTAAGGGATCGTCTTGCTCCTCAACTACTCTTATATCACTTTAACGCGGAGCCTTTAAAGTCCCTCTCTCTCGCAGGGTTACTTTTGAAATCAGGCAAATGTAGAAATTATCCGCTCGTTAACGTTTTATTCCCGTGAGAATTCCCGTTAAATTAACGCTCTCCGAAAGGCAATAAAACTTTATTGCATACGTCGAGGCCGTTCGCGAATGCGTATATCAAAACGGATTTTCTTATTTTTCATTTCGCGCTGTAACACACACCCGTAGCTCACACCAACGTGGCACGAGTTTTTCCGGACGAAAACTTTCATGCACATTATCGCAGATCACTTTTGGTCCGCGAGGAATATCGGCGGAATGTGAATAATTTCGCAGCTGCGGTTGTTAACCCTATGGTAGCCAGTATTTGGGTCACGTGTAATTTCTCTTACCTTGTAGTTGCCCAATCCCCTAATGGTACACGAGAGAACTGCTTCTCCCCTGCAAGCTGCTGTCACGTTTCCGATCGGTTTAGCGAAGCTCGGAACATCTGTGAGTCATAGATTAGCTGGCTGTTATTGGGATACGCGGTTTAAGCTGATAACATACAAGATAAACAACAGTTGGTCGGCTATAGTGTATCGCCAAGTTCATTCATAATAATATCTCCTCCTGGAGAATGGCGCCCGTGAGATCGTGATTTTTTTCGTTATTATTATACAAAACAATGTTCCGAAACAAATTGATAGAAAATTAAAAATACCAATCTGAACGAACTAAGGGGGACTGTCAATTTTTTAATTTGATACCCACTTGCTGGAACGGAAATTCCTATTAGTGGCCTCTTTTCTACATATGTTTAACCCTTCCTCGACAAACTGGGTCATTTCGACCCGGATGAATTTGAAATAAAATGCTCACTTTCCTAAAACTGAAAGTTTTCAATAATTGTTTACAATTCAATGTTATGCTTTCCGAATTTCAATTATGCAGACATATGAAGAAACGTTTAGAGTGTATCCCGTATTTCTTTCAATAAAAACCGAGCGAAGGGTTGTTAATAGTAGGTGGATGAAGTACTATTCGGGTCAAATTGACCCAGTGTGTCAAAGCCGTGGCCAAATATAAGTGTGTCGACAAAGGGTTAAGTATCTTTACAAATGTTTTAACACGATTTGTAACAAAATTACCGCGACGGGGCTGGATAAAGCGAGTCACCTTGACCTGATAGTCTCCTGTGGCCGGCAACATTAGGTGAAGAGGGCCCAAAGCGAGCACCCGATCTAAATCGGGCATCCTCCATACGACTAACGTTTTAAAACTTACCGCGATTTCGCGATGCGGGGACGTTGCCCCCCTCCCGCTCGACCTGCCGCAGTCGTGAAGCTCAACTGCGGCCGACCGCACGGCTCGTGTGGCAAAAAAACAAAATTCCACGGGTTTTGAAAAAAAAAGCCAAGTGTATGTATCGTGTTTTGTCTGTTTGTGAGTGAAATAGATCGATACTAAAATGTGAATATGCCTATGTGACTACGCCTACTATACTAAAATGTGACTATGCTTATACTATACTATACTAAAATGTGACTGTGCCTACTATAAAATAGGTCGATACTAAAATGTGACTATGTTTTATGACTATTCCGCTTCGTTTTATTCATATTTGCTTAAATGTATTCCAATCTTTTTTGGTCCGGTTTGATGAAAACCTCAAGTGGCGCAAAATGGCAAAGCGGGCAGGGCAAAGCGAGCACGTGCCCACTATGCTCTGATGACAGATGACTATGTGAAATTAAGATGATAATAGAAGATAGACGATGTCTATGTGACTTTATTTTAATAATTTTCCCATTTATTATTATTTATTGCAACTATGGTTTTTTACATGTTTGGAAGTGGTATTGTTACCTTCTTATAACGATTTCCACTATTATTTTCAGATGGTCAATAAATATAAAAGAAAGACACAACAAGTTTCTTGGGATAAAAGCCTTAACGGGTTATACGTAGTTAGAAATGTCAAAAAATCGATTTTTTTATTGCATTTCCGGAATATACACATAGGTATGTGAGTATAATCCCTGAAAATTTTTAATCGATCCAGCGCATATTCTCGGGAATACACACATATTTGTAAGGATGCTCGGAGCGCGTCTCTGAGCGTCCGAGAAACTTCAAACGCGTTTTTTTCAAACGATGTTTTCAAAGTTGGCAAGCACGATTTCTCAAAAACGGCTCAACCGATCCGTCTGCAATTTTAACACAACCTTGTCAGATATATGCTTCAGGTATTGATCGAAGGAGTAAGATTTCCGATAGTTATATCTATCTTTTTCAACGATTTAACGAAAAAAATTTGGTCGAAAATCGAAATAGTTTCTTTCCGGAGCCACCATTTCGTCAAAAATTAAAATTTCGACTATTCCTTTGAACAATACCTCGATTCATCTATCCTCTAAAAGAATCTCTTTGGTTTTTTCATTTTAGATAATCCACACCGGAGATACTTTGCTCACCGCCAGACACTTTTTTTTCGGGGACCTCCAGGAGACTTCCTACAGGAGCAATCTTAATGAATATTTCTAAAAATCAAAAATGCCAATCTATAGCTAAACGATGCCACCACACTGCCTAATACTTTTCGTTTTGTCCAAATGAAATCTTTGACCAGAAAAAATTCGCGAAAAAAACGATTTTTTTGGCCTTGCAACTGCGTATAATGCCTTAAGAAGGGTTATATTACTAAGGGAAAGCCAAAAAGGTAAAAAAGAAACAAACTACAGACAAGGAAAACTACGTGTGCATATATGCAACGAACCATATATAGATCCTCTCACCGAAGACTGGATTCAATGCAATGACTGTCATATGTGGGTTCATGATGCATGCACTGCTTATTCTGGTGTTGGATCATTTTACTCGGATAATTGCCAAAAGAATTAAGTTTACTGACTGTTAAGAAGGCACGTTAAGTTTTTGTTCTTTTATGATAATAATAATGATTTGTCTGCAATAAAATATGTGGGTACATCCATCGTTTTTTCCCTCTATGATTCCCTATTTTCTTCTAATTTATGCCTAATGTCAGGAAAAAATACAGGGTGCTCGCTTTACCCTCTACGTGCCCGCTTTGCCCAGAAGCCGTTCCCGCTTAAGAGTACCCCCCTGGGCAAAGCCGGCATTTATTTAAGTTTTTTAATTGGTTTCATTATTTGCATTTTGAAGATTTGCTGGAAATGTGTGAATGTAGTATTACCCATGCAGACATTTTTTGGGGACTCCCCAGATCCTACCAGATCCCTATGGCGATTTGATAGGGACGCCCCAAGTAAGGAGTCCACACTGGAATCCAAATAGATTTGTTGGGGATTCCCCAGATTCTACCAGATCCTTATGGGGATTTGATAGGGATGGCCCAGGTAGGGAGTCCACATTGGAATCCAAATGTATTTGTTGGGGACTCCCCAGGTTCTACCAGATCCTTATGGGGATTTGATATGGACACCCCAGGCAGGGAGACCACATTGGAATCCAAATGGATCCTGGGCTGTTTCCAGATTAACGTGGTTTGAGAATTTTTTACTTGAAATTATATAAAATGTGATTTCGCGACGCTCTGTAAAAAATTATTCTTTGATGGTCCCGTGCACAGATTTGCTTGGGATTTTCAAGATGCACCAACGTGTTTCTAGGAATTTGTTAGGGACACCGCACGTTAGGATTTCTCACCGGGATCTGATGTGGCAATGCTAAGGAATTCCCAAAAAAAAATTTTAAAAGGGCACAATGTAGGGAGGAATTTTGTTGCAATCTTATGGTTGTCAGATGAAGAGCGTAGCCCTGTGGACTTAAGATTTAGTTCATTAAGAAGTTAGGTAAGTTCATTAAGAAATGAACAAGAAAGAATGTTTATTCGATAACAAAGAAGAGTTTTCAGACTACGAAATTCCCGAGGATGTCTCTCGAAATGCCGCGACTGCGTACTGCCCGCTCGCGCTCTATATACTCTCGCGCCTGCGCGGCAGTAGCGTGCACGGCAATGGTCGGAAGCGCGGCGCGCAACATTTAAAAAAACCATGCCTTAAAATATCGAATACTACAATATATAATGATATTCTTTAGTAACTGCTTTACTTTAGTGCTTACCCATATTGTATATTTATAGTTTGTTATGGGCTAGTATTTTTTATACGAATAAAAAAACTTGTTATAAATTTTAATATGCACACTTTTTGAATTTTTAATACTTGTGCGCATAAAAATTTGTTTTGGACGTGACGGCAATCGGGTTACGATTGCGTCTGCGGTTTATCGCTGTGGGTGTGGAGTTTTGTTAGAGCGGCTTAAATGAGGTTTTAAAACAAAATTAAATGTAAGTATGAAATCATATTTTTATAAACATGATATACCTATTACACATTCGCTTAAGTTTGTAGCTCGTAACAGCAATTTCCACCCGACCCGGTGGATTTTTCATCGGGATCCAATAGGGATTCCCTATCGGGATCTAACAGGGATTCCTTGTCGGGAGCCAATAGGAATTCCCTATCGGGATCCAATAAGGATTCAGAAAATCGCTTCCGACAAAAGAAAGACGTCGGGCGATAGAACATAAGCGGCGCAGGGTACATATATATTCGTGTCGTCGTTGAAAAGCGCGCGACGATCGAGTTACTGCGCAATCGCGAACGTAAAATTTATTTACTCCAAACACGCGTCGTATAAAAATAAGTCGAATTTGATTTAAAAAACCGTGCGCGACCTGCTCAACCTCAAGCGCAACCATAACCTGATTGCCGTTACGTCGGAAAGAAAATTCCATGCGCACAAGTATTTTTATTTAATAATAATATAAAATATGTATCAAAAAACGTTGCAGTAAAAAAAGTATTCGTTTTTAAGTATTTACAATATAAAACGTATTCATATTTCATTAAATACAAAAAGTATATGGCATTGAAGTTTGCATCGTTGGAACGCAACGAAGTTCCTTTTTACCTTTTTTTCCATATTTTTATTGTCATAGAAGATCTTTGTTATACATTTATATCGTAAATCGCTAAATATTTTTTTAAAAATGGTTAAAGGATTTTTGTAACCAAAATCTGCCAAAAAAAATTAAAATAATTCAAAAGCATTAATGTTTGTTGCATTCCAATGATGCAAGCATCAACCTTATTAAAGTGTTTAAATTTTATATAGTATGAAAGGTATTCAAAGAATATCCCGCCCATAACTGCACAAGTATTTTTGCTTAATAATAGTATAAAAAGTGTATAAAAACTACGTTACAGCATAAAAAGTATTTAAAGTATTTTTAAAAAGTACTCGAAGATATAGTTATAAGATATAAGTATTCGAAGAATACTATACAAAGCACTACAAATATTCAGTATGGGTAAACAATTAAAAAAAAAACAAAATAAGTATATTGTGGTATTCGATATGTACTCCTTTATAAACAATAAATTGATCTCTTTAGTGTATCGATGCTTTTATTTTTTGTAGCATTTTGGGCTTACAGAATGCGATATGATTGATCAAGCATCGTATCGGATTCCGTTCAATACTGTGGGGAAGCTTTAAGATTCTTACATTGGATTCCGATGGGAAATCCCTATTGGATCCTAATAGGGAATCCCTATGGAATCCCTATGGAATCCCGATAGGAATCCCTACTGGATCCCGATGGGAATCCCTTTTGGATCCCGATGGGAATCCCTTTTGGATCCCGATGGGGAGTCCCTCTTGGAATCCAATGTACGAGCGTGACGTTTCCTGATAGGGATCCAATGGGGTGTCCCGTTGGATCCCTATCAGGGAGTAGGGAGAAGTAGGGGAATCCTATAGGATTCCAAACACAATTTCTACCTGGGTAAACTACGATAAATTTAGCCCTCGACAGCAAAAAAAACTGTTTGAATATGTCATTTTATAACTGCGTTTTTTTTTATTTCCCTCAGAGGGCCTACTTTTGGCCCCTCTCCCCTACGTCGCCAATGCATCATCGATTGACATGAATTTTTTTGGAACCTTAGAATAAAATTTTACGCCAAAGTCCGTCGGTAATTCTTGATATGTTAAAAACTTGTTCAGAAAAAAAATATTCTCCACGATTCAAGGTGACCCAAACAATTTTGTTTTTTCATACATGCACCATTCTTTGAAAAATCGATATTTTTTATTTCCTTACGTACTCCGAAGATGTTATCTAGAACTAAAACTATTCTGACCTTTCGCGCCTGGTAAAAAATTGGGAGCCGCGAGATACCATCAGACAAAGGTGACTCGCTTCATCCAGTTTCTGCGCCGCCATTTTGTTATAAAATCTTATAAAGTTTATTTAAGAGATACTTCAAGATATGTAGAATAAAGGCCACTAAACGGAATTTTCATTCGATAAACTGGGGATCCATAAAAAATTGTCAGAATTCACCTTTTTCCCGGACCGGTAGTCTCCAAGGTAGGGGGAAATATGCAATCTCTAAGTTTTCCCATTTTATTCACACGTGCGTGTTACACAAAGGCGCTACGTTTTCCACATTGGTTGGTTTATTTGCGATATTGTAACGGATCGTAAGGCTGAGAGAGCGAGAGCGCGAGAGGGTAAGAGGTGGAAGGTTGAAATTGGCCACAAACTTTTCGACAGTCCAGGATTTTGCCGAGACCCCGTGTGTTGCACCCGAATCAGTAGAGGGACACTTGTATATGTGTGTATATCCAACACACAGCATGTACCCCTAGCAACGAGATGGGCTCATAGCTTGTTGTTAAGCCAGACACGTGCGCTCCACGAAACATTCGCCCTTAAACCACCGGAACTACTGTCTCTGGTAGAATGTATCCTTCAAGTATATCTATAATACTTCATCTATATATGACTATCGATATATACATGTATAGATGACCGATGAACCAGGACTCTCAGCGTACCTTAGTTACAACTTATTCAAAGGTGCGTATCGAATCCCCGATCACGTTTCGCAATAACTGTCAAAACACGAGTATATTGTGTCTTTAAACCTGTGCACATAGCCATATATATTTATATAAATTCGATTACTAACATTGCAATTTGAGAGGCGTGGTTTTTATATGATTCTGTAATACTGGCGCTTCTACTGTACGCGAACGACTAATAGACGTCTTTGGAGGCGTCTGCACAAGCTTGAAATTTCGAAAATACGATTTTTGGGTCCAGTTTCATAATACAGGCACTTAACCTCAATTTGCAACGAATATTTCGTAAAAAATCGAATAATTCACTGAGTTATGACGATTTTTGTGAAGGGTCAGATCGCCCGGTGCACTATGGCGAACCGCGTCACTGCGATTTACGTTTTTTTTGCCTCTTTGTCGAAACTACATTTTATGAAACGGTGTAAGTCGTATCTCAAAACTTATTCATCGGATTCACTTCAATCTCGGACGGAGCATAGTTGATAACATTTTCTATCGTATGATTGTATGATTTTTTTTATATGTCCATCCATGTGTAAACAACGAATGGTTAAAGTTGTTTATTTCGGTCGAAAAATGAACTTTTTTTCTACAGCTTGCCATTTCCGTAATTTTCAATCCATCGAAATAGTATCGCGTCACACGAAAGTTTTTTTAAGGGGAGGTACCTGAGTAAACGGCGAGAAAAACAGGTAAACTTCGGGAATGTTTATCTCAAAAACTAATGTTTCGATTGGATCCGGGTTTTTTTATGGGAAAATATGTAAATTGAGGTATGTTTAGGATTTTAAAAAAATTCGTTGTCTGGAAGCGATTCAGACGCGATTATCTCGAAATATAGTTTTCAAAGTCGATGCCAGATGTATCTCGAAAACGGCTTGTCCGATTTTGTCCAAATTTGGATACGATATTCTTCGATAGTTTTTCTCATTCGCCACGTAGGGGTTTTTTCATCTGATTGAACCATTGCTTTTTTATGCAATGTGTATGCAAATCAAAATAGTCGGAAATTGCGAACGAAAAACGGATGTTAAGGGGAGATATACACCTAGGAGCCGGAAAAAGGTCATTTTTGTGAATTTATTCAAGGAAAACTATTTGAAATTTCGGATTAGGGTTTTAGTTATCTAAAAGTATATACATTCAAAAATATGTTCAATTTTCTTTATTTAAAAATGTCAAAAATATACAAGGATATTGTATGATCCTTGGAGCGTCGTAAAAAAATCTGCGTACACGGTACCCACTGGCGTTTCTTCAAAAATCATCTGAAAAAAAACCAAAAAGATTATTAAATTAGATACTATAATCTAGTACTTGTCATAGCCGATTTTTAAAATATCGATTTATGACAAAATTGCGGACGTTTAAACATAAATAGTGATTTTTGGGCCAAAAATTAATTATTTTGCCTATAAAACAACAACTAAGTAACGGAAAAAAAATCCTCTGACAAGTACTAGATAATGGTGTATAGAATAACCACAAGAACGAGAAAACGAACGAGAAAAACTATCGAAGAGTATTGTATTTAAATTTGGACAAAATCGGACAACCCGTTTTCGAGATACATCTGGACCGACTTTGAAAACTATGTTTCGAGATAATCGCGTTTAAATCGGTTCCAGTCGACGAATTTATTTTTAAAAATTCCTAAACATACCTGAATGTACATATTTTCCAATAAAAAAAATCGGATCCAATCGAAACATTAGTTTTTGAAATAAAAATTCCCGAAGCTTACCTGTTTTTTTTCGTCGTTAACTCAGGTAACTCCCCTTAAATATTTTCCTGCAAGTACACTTTTTATTTTTCATTTTTGATCACCCTAGTTGCCAGAACCACCTACACCGACTGGCAATGCAGCAACGGCGACTCTTTGTTCAAACATTAATAACTTCATTGTTTACTAATATTTTTCAATGAAAAAAAATCAAATTCGGCCAGACTATGCATCAATTGTGAGCCAAATTCCGACCTCGTCATCTCAATTCTTATCATTAGAAAAAATATTGAAAATCAACCTGTTTTTTGGGCTTTAAGTCTCCGCGAACCCGTCAATTTACTGGATGACCGGCTTTGGGCAAATTCTGAAGCATGTTCAGGTGTGGTTGTAGACACTGCGCGGTTAGGCAGCCCCCGTACAATACTCTCGTTAGAGTCCAACGTTGGATAATTCGCCTACATCTCCAGAGATTTCAAAAATATGTACTTGAATTAACATGCACTTAGGATCCGGAACGCTTGCCGGACGAAACTTCTTAATTATTGATCATTGTTGCAGCACATAGGCATCGTGATCGTACGTACAGCGTATATAAGATTTGCAAGTTATTCCCATGAGGTTTGCACATTCTATATCGAATCCCTTCGCTTTATCGGTGCCTCTACATTCTACTCATTCTTGTTAGCACTGGCTCTTGGATCTACGGTTTAGCACGAACTTTAGGTTTAAATAAGTTTGTCGCATCTCTTCTTCTTCTTCCAAAGTCTCGCTTCCGTATATCGCGGGAGATCGAAAAGCTCCAGCTCGGACGAGTCTTTGGGGAGAGACCGATCTTTCACGATCCCGATAGAAAGGCAGTGAAGAAGGAGTTGAGGATTCCCAGGCGAATGTTGCCGTGTTTGGGATCGATGGAACTTAAACTTTCGTAACGTCGGATGAGACGCAACGCACTTGGGCTTTGTTTCTTTTTCGGAAACTGCAAACTTATGTGGACGTAAAAAGAGAGAGAGAGAGAGAGAGGGGCAAGAAAACTTACCACTTTTGTTCGCAGAAGGAAAGCGAAAAACCGCTAGTTAATCACTGCAGATTGTCAAGTATTTTTAATGTATTTCAAACCCAACATTTTTTCTGATATTCAAATATTTTTTACGGTTCCGTAGTCAAACGAGAAACCCTTGTAACTTCGTCATGTTTGTTCGTCCATCACGGCCTCACAGGTTCTACAGTTTAAAACCTTTATGCATGATATTTTTCAAGTGCATGTTTCCGATGGGGATCTCAATTAATGTGTGGCGGAATCTTGAAGAATTATTTTAATTTTCCTTTCCACATTTATTCATCGAGTGGGGCTTGATTGGCTGGGCCTTTTAAAATGAATTTAAGGTTGCATTTACCATTTTTCATTTTCAAAGCCCATATGCCAAATATCAAGCTTTGAACTTATGAGCAACCGCTGCCTCGAACTTTTCAACCGTTGATTTGAAAAATTGGATAAAATTCTGGATACTAGCAGTTGATTGCAACTGTCGATCAAAATTGTTTCGGTTACGTTAAATCAACAAGTTCAGGAGATATGGACAACCAAGTTATTGCTAAGTTGACTTCATGGAAACTTCATGAGAGGGCTGTGCACATGCAACTTTGTCGCATATTGTTTGAAGCCTCGTTAACAAAAAATCAAACAAAGCCCGTGTCCTCTGCACCCCGCCTCTATCAATACAGTATTACGATTGCGGATTATTAAATGAAATCGAAAGTAGCATGTATAAATGATCGTGATGCAACATATGCAAGAATAATAATTACATATTAGTCAAACATTGATGCTTCAAACGATTGCACATGGAACCCTACTTTGTGCGCGTTCCGCCACGCACTTGGCAGATTTCTTTGTTTCATACAGGCCACCCACCCACTCTGAGAGTTTAAGAAATATAGGCTGGAAAAGGATAAAAATAATACCTACATAGAAATATTAACTCCAACAAAGCCGACTAATCGAAACCAAATAAACCTAAACTAACCCAAATAAGCCGATACAAACCAATTGAGCTGCATTGATAACATAGAATTACAAAACAAACCGGTAAACCGCGAAGACAGCATTGTCCCGATAAAACTACCGCACAATGCCAGACAGCAGTTGTAGAGGAAGCAGGAGCAAGATGATAGCGCTAAGGTCAGGTTCAAATAAAACAATACATGTACCAGTCAGTCAACTTTAATTATTCTTTTAAACTAATCAAAATTGATTAATCTTTCAATTTTGGAAGAAAAGAAATCAGTCTTTCTGATTGTTACCATACAGTATATGTTTTGAATTAAACTTTCATTTTTCCTATCTTACCCCGTATTCATCTTACCCTGTATATATGCTGTCTTACCGATTCCAGAACCAAATTCTTTACTAGTTTCATTTCACCCTTTCTAACGTAAATAGTGGTACGTTGTAAAATATTGCGGCTTTATGATAGCTTGTATTCATCTTGCCCCATTAGACGGTTAACGAATTAACAAAAAAATCACGCAGTAACCTTAAACATTTCTGACAAACCGTTCTTATTATATTAATAATTAGTACTTTCATTGTGTTTACCTACCTGTCTCGAATCAATATCAGCAACTCAAATGAACTGAAACGACGATAAAATTTACCAAAAATTATATCGTTTTTAAAAAAAATCGATATTGTTTTCTAACTCGAGAGGCGTGCTTCCGCCACAGTTGATACTTCCACACTCATTCACCTCCCCGCCATTCCAATAAACTCCAACGGGAGCACTGTGCTCGCACACACTCTTTAGTAGCTAGGCTTATGATTCATGTTACCCCGCGTATTCGTCTTGTCCCAAGTTCCCCTACCAATGAAATATTTTTGCGCGGATCTCTAAAAATCTCTATACAAATCAAACTAATCGAAAATTCGTCCTCGCACCCGTCGATTTTTTACGGACGCGTCTTAACGTCACGTACGTGACGATATTAACGACTTCACAATACAATACGAATAATTTAACTCATTGATTGTGAAAATATCACCGAGTTGCCGCATTGGCCATGCTCTACGCGTCCCTCCAATCAACGCAGAACTCTCGTAAAGAAGCCTTCAGCGAAATTCAACAAGATTACACTGATGAAAATACCTCGATTTTTTTTTCAAAAGTCTTCCCCCATAGCGCGGACGTAGAGAGGTCGCAACGTTGAGTCGAGTCGCAGGAAAAGTAAAGTTTTAGTAGGTTCTCGGGCAAAGGTGAAAGCGCTCTTGGGCACAAGCAGAAAGCATAATTTGTCACTGGGGATCCGGACTTGTAATATACAATGAAATTCCACTCCTGGGTTTTTCTTCTAAATTATTATAGACGGAGGGAGAGAACAAACCCTAAAGACACGTATACACACGTGTACTAAATTCACGCGGACACACACACTCATATTTATAGGTGCAGAGAGATAGGCACGCAATATGTTGGATTCCTTAAAGTGGTGTGCACACAAAATACCTCAAAGCAGCTCAATACCTGTGCTGAGGATACCTATACGTATCACTGTATAGGTGTCCCCGTATATAAAAATATATTTGAAAGTTTTTCCCGGCTGTGAAACGAAAGGGCATTACTTTGCCTGCCAAATCCTACGTGTACTGCCCTTTTCTTGGCTAGAATTTAATATGCGTATGTACGAGTACTATGATAAGATATTCACTGACACAAAGGGCCGAGCCGGGAGAAAAAGAGAGAGGGGGGAGGCGGAGGGAGGGAGGGAGGGAGGGGAAGAGAGAGAGAGAGAGAGAGAGAGAGAGAGAGAGAGAGAGAGAGAGAGAGAGAGAGAGAGAGAGAGAGAGAGAGAGAGAGAGAGAGAGAGAGAGAGAGAGCAGAGGAAACGGAACTTTCAGCTCTTCCCATATTCTCGAATGCAATATGAGGGGATACTTCGCTAGTGTGCGGGCGGAAAAGGGAGAGAGAGGTCGTGGTCTCGCGGCCGGATGTGCCAGTTGTGGCGGATTCGGCAGATGAGAGAGAAGAACGACAAAGCGTGCGATATTTGAGTCGGAAAATATCTCGGTTTTCCGAGAGCTGGTGAAAGAGAGAAAGAGGAAGGATTGCCCGATGTGTGCAAAAGAAGTATGTAAAGGACAAGGAAACTGGCGACCGGAGGCAGCACCCGTTGGCTCCTACACTCTTGTAGAATCCCAGGCTACCGATCCTCGGACCCATCGTGGTTATAACAGACCAGGCACCGTTTCGCCTTCTCTTTCTCGTATACTCAAAACGCCTGCATGTAATATGGATTTGTAATTTATACGCGTATGGGGGCCAGAAATCTTTTCGTTTTTCAAGCCAATGATAACGAAATTTATATGTCAAAAAAAATTTTTAAACAAGATATTTATGCACTAAAACGAAAAAAACATTTTTTTACCAAGTCACCTAAATGTGACTATCAATAAAAGCTTGGGGCGCTCAACTTTTTAAATGTTTAATAAATGTTATCAATTCAGTTTCATTAACCGTATTTAATTTGGTACAGTATTAATTAGAGAAATTATTATCATACGTTTATACTCCGTTTCAGGATTTTTATTTAAGAAATCGAAGGTTATTTTACATTTAATTAAATACAGTTGATATGTTAACGGATTTATGTAAATTAAAGATTATATGTCTAAATTTTCAGCGCCCTAAGCTTTTATTTGTAGTCACGTACATGTGGCTTGGTAAAAAAATGTCTTCCTTCTAGTACAATTAGTACGAAGAAGGTCATTTTGTCGAGTTTACAGCCAGTCGTTTTCCAATTAGTACGAGTAGTGTGCGGCCGTGTTGATAATATGCGTTGTTGAGGAATCGGCTTCGATTCGGCCAGTGAGATTTCCAAGTACATCAACTAAAAGCTTGTTTTTTTAAATATTTTTTTTACACATAAATTATTTTCTACTTTTTAGTCTTTAATTGATTGTACTAGAGCTTTGAAATGTTTGCAAAGAAGAATTAATCCTTTATTTTGACGTTAGTGTTATTAAAAGTGTTAATAACATCGTTATATAGGTCCATTAGAGATAATTTATGATGGATATTTTTTACCTCTTAGATGCATGTTTGAAAAATTTCAGAGATCTAAGTAGTCGGGAAGTGGGTGAAATATCGATTTTCCGTTTTGCATATCACAGAAAGTCAAGTATTTGATTTTTTTAAGTTGAATCATGCATTGTTACCTTTTACATGCATGTTTGCAAAATCTCAGAGCTCTAAGTAGTCGGGAAATCGGTGAAATATCGATTCTCCGTTTTGCATCTCACAGAAGGTCAAACTATTATTTTTTTAAATTTATTTATATCCATTTTTTATTGTTAACGTTGAATCAAGCATTGTCACCTCCTAGATGCATGTTTGCATAATTTAAGAGGTATAAGCGGTCGGGGAGTGGGTGAAATATCGATTTTCCGTTTTGCATCTCACACGAAGTCAGTTAAATGAAAGCTTGTAAAAATAAGAATGGCAGTAAAAAATGACGATAAAATATGATGATCCAAAGTGATAATAACATTTTTTAACTAATTGATAATGAAAAATAAGGTATGAGAATATTGCAATTGGGGAGTTTTGCTTCCTCGCACAGGAAGCTTCGTATTCGACGTATCTTTTTTCGAGATTTTAATGGAAAACGTCAGAAAATGACAGTGACATTTCCGGAAGTGCGGAAGTATGTATCTACACATGTGTGTACGGATTTTTTGTTACCCGCATTTTTTTCGTACTTGGTGCATTTTTACAAATGTGTAGAGTTACGTGAAACGTCTGTCGAAATATGGCTTTGCGAAAATCCGTAGACCGATTTAGATTTTAGGGGACTATGATATTGTAGAAAAATACTTCTTTGCGCCGTAAATGTTGTTATGTTTTATCTATGAAAATAAATGTTGCTACAGTAATAGAGCACCATATAAGGTACATTCGAATAAAATTCGCAAAACTTGGGGAAAGGGTCCAGATTTTAAGGAGGTTTTAATATTCGGAATAATGTTTTTTGGTGTCAAAAGTTTTGTAACTTTTTTTTTCTAGATATCTGGCTAGTTGGCATACAAGAATTGAGTAACATGCATGATGTGTTCCGACGAAAGTCTTCCTAAATCAGTGGGAGCACTTACATTTGAAATTTACAATGAAACATTTTGACGCCGTCACTTTCTCAAAATCCTGATACTTCTCCTGATCCTGATTCTTCTGAAAATCATGGGATACTTGAAGAGTGTTTTTCAGATGAGATTTTTTTACACGAAGGAGAAATGTGATTTTGTTTAGTGGGAGTTGGCAAAAAAGTTACTGTTCCAATTGCTTTCGAATTTTTCAAGTAATTTGAAATTAAAAAGAAAAGTTAAAGGAGAAATCATTTCCCATACACAAAATATTATTAATTTTTATTGAACGGGATTCAGCCCGTTGGTACTCCGAGTCAAGCAGCATTGTGCATGGCCAATACTCGGAGCGCCAGTTACGCTTATAGGTGCTAAGCGTAACTGGCTGGCGCATCAAGCATCGATCGGAAGGCCAATACTTCTGATACCTTGCTCTAGGTACTTGAGTTAAAGTCTGTGCACCAGAGAATCAGAAGAATATACGGCCGTCTATACCGGTACGGGTTTCCTACAGTTTCCCCGTGCCCTTGGGAAATGCGGTATAGTGTAGCTTAAGACAGCTGTGGACACCACTAAAGTTAGGTTGGAGTAGCGAAGTGCGGGTAGGGAATGATAGGAAAGGGTTTAATTGAGAAGGGTAATACGTAAAAACCCACAAGAGTATACGTTGGAACTCTGGAATTAATTGAGACCATGGTTTTAAATTTATTTACTAATATTATAATAATTAATATCATAATATTGCATTTTATTTATTATTACAATATTTAAATGTTATTTCATTCAGTACGTTTAAATATTCACTTTTGTTGAATAATAATATTTGATACTGGAAGACAATATCATATGAGAGTTTTTTCATGAAAAAGAAATGGAGTGAAGTATTTTAGCGGAAATCGGCAAAAAAGTTACTATTCCAATTACTTGAAAATCTATCAAATAATGTAAAATTCAAAAGGAATAGTACTTGTAAAAGCATTTTCTATAATCTCAATATTATTAAATTTTATTTAATATTCGATATTATTAATTTGATTTATTTTCACATTTTATTTAATAATTCTATATACTGGAAAAGTCACATAAGAGTTTCTTCACGAATAAGAAATGTAGTCCTTTAGTTTAGCGAAAATGGGCACGAAAGTTACTATCCTACTAGTACTCAAATTTTCTGATTAAATTAAAGTTGAAACGAAACAATAAAGACGGAATCGTTTAATGAAAAAAAAAACGACACCCAATGTTGTGTTATAAGATGAAATCGCGCAAGTTGGAAACCCGCACATTGCTTCCTCATTAATTAATTTCGCGTCTGAAGCCGACTATACAAGTAAGTGTGTTTCTTTCCCTGAAAGCTTTCTCACTCAGAGACCTAAAATTGAAAGACGTGCCAAAGACTTGCTGACGTTTCGGACTAACTCATAGGGGTGTGTGTATAAAAAAAACAAACTTGCCCATATGGTCAGCATTGGAAATCGAAATAAATCAATGAGGTAGGAATGTGCAAGTTTCGAACTTTTTTGTTGGCTGCCGAATTGAGAAGTCTTTACGCAACTTTTGTTCAGAGAACCCGTCGAACCGCTCTGAAAAAGCGACTCGCTCGAAACTCCGAGAACCTTCCGCGAAAAAACCCATATACCAAGGTATACTGGACGCTTGTGTGTGTGTATATATATATATATTACGAGGTTTATTTCATAGCAGAATTATACCGAGGGGAAAATAATTCAATCTCCTCTCGCTTGTACGCCGGGGGTTACAGTGCGGTCTCTTCTAAGAGGGCCGAAGGCGCAGAATGAGAGTGAGATAGATAGAAGATGTATAAGGGCGAGTTTCGAGCACAAGCCGGCGACTTATTTTCACCCTTTCCTCGTTTCGCCCCGGTGGCTCCTTTTTCTCCACTCCTCGCCACTTTCTTATATCGGACTGTATTCTAACTACGAGCGCAAACACCCAGACACACACGTACACACAGACACCCCCCCTCCACACACACTCGCGCAGAAACGGAAAAGTTTTAGGAACTTCTGTACGAGGTACACAGTAAAGTCATGGGAAAAGAATTTGTTTGGGACTTTTCTCATATGGAACTAGCTGTGCACTTATCTGTGTAGGGCGTGTTCGCATTGTTGTACTAGGTGAACTTGCAGAGTTGGGCAGGGTGTGGGATTCGCGTATTTCAAATGGATTTTAGCGTTGAACGTTATAATTGACGAAAACCACGGGATCGTTAGGAGAAAGTCCCCGAGGTCTGTAGGAAGATAGAGAGAGAGAGAGCTGAGTGTGAGCGAACAGTTGAAAGCTGACAAGGAAGTACTTCCTTCTGCGGTTGTAGCTCGTCACTCAAGGGGAATCTTTCATACATATACAGGTTGATTAAAAAACTGTGATGTCACGCCACTCGATCGCCAATCATCCCACTAGGACTCGACGTCATATGTCTCTTATTGTATACTTCCGTTGCTTCTCACTCATACAACGCCGCAGTCTACCTCTGGATACTGCTTTGCTGCTACCAGGTGTGAGTAGGCAACACACACGCATTTCCTTACAGTTATCAATAATTACACCATAGTTTTGACACCATCGTTTTCACACCATAGTTTTCACACCATAGTTTTCACACCATAGTTTTCACACCCTAGTTTTCACACCATAGTTTTCACACCATAGTTTTCACACCATATTTTTCACACCATAGTTTTCACACCATATTTTTCACACCATAGTTTTCACACCATAGTTTTCGGAATAATTCTCGGCAATTTCTTGAAAGAATGTAGTGGTTCTAGTGTCCAAATGGCCGTTTTTGCTGTGGTCGAGTTGCACTCCAATTGCCGATCGGCACAACCGTGAGTTAATTACGAAAAACATTTGGTTGCAGTTTCTGCGGGTAAAATGTTTTTTTTTTTTTTTATAGATAGGAATATTTGGAAAGTATAGGCAGTTGACCTGGTATCCAGACCTTGATCTGGTATCCAGATGTCAATTTCAAGTCGTTTGGTCGACCCATGGTACAGTAATGTCAGAGTACGAGAGAGATAGGTAAAAGTCAGTTTTTCCTTGTCACCGAGATGACATTTCAGAAGAAAGAAACGTCTGGCCGTGCAAAAGGTGCGAAATATGGGAATATCCTTTTTTTCGAAAATCTCAATCGGGTGGGAGGAAAGTGACCTGCGGATTTCTTACCGACTGAGCAACTTTCGGGAAGCCCCAAGGAAAGGTTGGCCCTTCGTACCCCGAAGTCTATTTCGTTAAAATAAGTCAATCGAAAATGATCGAAAATTATTATTTTGAACTGGAGACAATATTTCCGGATGTGCACGGTAATAGCTAAAAAATATGTAAGTAATTTAAAAAATATTGTTATTGATGAGTCCAGTATTTGGGAAAGTTTAATTTTCCGAGAAAAAAAATTGCGATAAATTTTTAATAAGATGAGGATTTTCCAACAAATCAAGAAATTCCGAGGTTTTTTTAGGGAGAATATAATTTAGAAGACTGTCGAAATTCGACGTGAATCGGAAAAATTGCGATAAATTTTTAATAAGATGAGGATTTTCCAACAAATCAAGAAATTCCGAGGTTTTTTTAGGGAGAATATAATTTAGAAGACTGTCGAAATTCGACGTGAATCGGATGAAATTGTTTCAGGTTGTGTTGTAGGCCAGTTTGCAAAACGTTTCAAAAAACGTGCCTATAAAATTTTTCGTTACAGTGATTGAGAATCGAGTAGTTAAAATAGCAACTATTTGTTATAGAACTAATCACGTTTTTTCTCGAAAACCTAAAGTATGATTTGAGGTATTCCTTTTGCGGAGGGCCGAATTTTGTGGGGCATGGGCAGGGCCCTTCTGGATCATTTGTAAATTACTGAAGTGCTTAATAAAAATAAGTCACGGACAATTATTATACCCAACGTCAATATGGAATAAAAAATTTCTAGTCTTATTTTTCTAAGTTTTTCATTCATATTTTCTTCAAACATTCGTTGACCGCCTGTTTTTATTGTCGTTATGGAATCTTGAGAATTTTTCAAGGCGTTGAGCAGTCTATATCGGGCATCTAAAATTACTTAGTGTAAAAATTATTCGATAGAAATGTGCCCACCGTGTCGTCTCCATAAAGTGCCGTATAAAAACGACGATTTTTAGTGTCGTCAATTTTCATTAAATGTTCGGTAACTTGGCTTGAAATTTGTCAAGTATACTGCGATGTATTTTTACTACATTGTAGATAAAAATCAGCTAATTGTTAAATATTCGGGTTCGTGAAAGGAATACTTTAAGGGGTCTTCTCACTTTAAACGTTAAAAAAGGCTATTTTCATGATTTTTTAAATAGGTTTATATTATAGATATTGATATAAAAGTTGTTACACTTAATAAATACACTTTTAAAATAAGTTTTAAAAAAATGTATGTATTTATTTAACCCAAACAAAGTTTAAACGCGTTTTTCTCGAAACAACGTTTTTCGACAGCATGTTGATAAAATCTTCGAAACTTCTGAACCGATTCTTATGAAATTTTAACCATATATAAGGAGTACAACTTTGCAGTGACCGTTGTTTTCAAAAGTTTAAGGCTTTATTATAAAAAAGTGGCTACATATTTTTTAATCAAAGTACTGCCCGTCGCTAGCTACGACCTCGGCCTATCTTTCAGGTAGCATTCGAATCCCGCGTCGATAAAAGTCTTGGTCCTTGGAGGCAATCCAGGAATCGACCCAATTTTTGACTTCTTCGTAAGTACCGAAGTGCTGGTCAGCCAAATCGTGTGCCATTGACCGGAACAAATGATAGTCGGAAGGGGCAATGTCTGGAGAGTACGGCGGGTGGGATAAAACCTCCCATTTCAGCGTTTCCAAGTACTTTTTCACGACATTTGCAACATGGGGTCGGGCATTGTCATGCTGCAGTATCACCTTGTCATGTCTTTCGTTGAATTGTGGCCGTTGCTCTTTGAGTGCCTTACTCAAGCGCATCAACTGACGTCGGTAGAGTTCCCCTGTGATGGTTTCGGATGGTTTGAGCAACTCATAGTACACAATGTCAGCCCGTCTTCAAAAACTTTCTGCCTTCCGCCACCATGCTTGTTCTCGACTTCAAAATCTCCACTTTTGAAGCGTTAAAACCACCGCCGACACGTTTTCTCACTAATAGAATCCTCCCCGTAAGCATCTACAAGCAAACGGTGGGCCTCAGCCGCAGATTACTTGATGTTGAAGAAGTAAATCATAACCTCCCGCAAATGCTGAGAATTCGGTTCGTAGGTTGCCATGTTTGAGTGCCTATAACTTCATAATGCATATACGTATCCGTTAGCTTTTTTAAATTGTTTACATTGGCAAAGCCTCTAGTTTAAAATGCCACTTTTTTTATTGAGCTAGGGCCACTACTTCGGCCGCAGTGGCTCTCTAAGTAAAACGGTCACTGCAAAGTTGTACTCCTAATATTTTTTTTACAACTATAGCTATAGCGCATATCAAGGATTCTTTTAAATTTTCAGATTTACTTTTTTTGCCAAAAACGATGAATAAAACACGTTTTTTTTTCGAAAAATGACTGCCATTTTGTTTTTTTTGCGTATATAAAAAATCGTATGATATGTGCTATAGCCATTAACATACGGAATCTAAAACCGTTTGATTTTTTTTGTTTCGGATGATCTATCTACGAGATTTCATCAACAGCGTAGACCTACCATTTTTAGGACATTTTTTTACGTACCATTTTCGTCTATAAATAATGACTTAAATAAATAAATAATTTTTTTCAATGTATTTCGAAAGTGTAATTATTAAGGGGGAATATACCTTTGTGAGGGCAAAGCAAGGGTCATTTTTGACAATTTATTTAAGAAAAACAAAACAATATGTTTGAATTCGGTTTTTTATACATGTTAGTACAAGTCTTAAAGTAAAAGAATTTTTTTTAAAATTATTTTGAAACAAAATAGCGGTGCAGTATTCGATGAAAGAAAACTCCATTTTTTCATAGTCCTCTACGGGCACATGCGCACAGGTCATCATTTTCAAGCTAGAACAAACAACGCAAAATATTTCGAGAGTAGATATAAAAACGAGTCCAGTACGTAGGGGTTTTTCAAAATGTCGATTGAAAAAAAAGGCGTTAATGAGAAAAAAATATATTTTTTTCGTAAAAAAATCGGTCGAATATCGATCACAACATTTTTAAATTTCAACTTACCGAAAAAATCATACGTACTGGACTAGGAAATATTGTCAAGAAGCTACAGTTAAAATTTCGAGTCAATTGATTGAAAACTCGAGGCGTTACGCATACGCCCGTGTATAAAAACATAGTATCGAGAAAAACGCGTTTAAAATTTTAAGTACTGTAAAATCATACAAATTTCGTGTTTACCTTTAATTATGTGTCGCCTGGACCATACAATTGTCCTTATAATTCAACATTCTCTTGCTCTTCTTCTTTTCTGGAAGATGTAGGAAAAAAATGCAAAAAAATTGAATTTATTTAAGGGGGTTTAATCCCCCTTAAGTGTAACAACTTTTATATCAATATCCATAATATAAACTTATCAAAAAAAATTCACGAACATGGCCTTTTTTTAGCTTCTAATGAGAAGACCCCTTGAAACAAAAAAAATCATTCAACCAAAAAAAAAATATATTTTTATTTCCCACCCTCCGGATTTAAGTCAGCCCCTAATATTGTTTTTGATCGCGATCCAATTTTATGGCGATAAAAAATCTCGTTTTCCATTGATGCTCTCGTGAAAATGCGTTTTAAATCTTATCAGTTGTTTTTTTGTGAATCGGCCTGTATGTACCCCTGCTTTGGGTACATGCTTTGGGGAAGAAACTTGTGTCGCTTGGTCTCTTCGTAGGCGTTGATGTACAGCCGTTAAATCCGAGTTTCGGAGAGGTTTAATGTTGAAATGGAGGGATAATCGTCGGGCACGTACGCACGCGTCGCGTATCCAACGTATTGCGGACGTATATCTACTACGGCACATATCCATGCAGCTATGCACAAAGGGACATGATTGCATACGAATACAAGCTTTCGAGCCCGGGGTCTTCGCGCAAAATCTCCTGGCTGCCGAGTCGCGCATATATTAAGCGAATTTTTTCAACGTTCATGCATACATTATCATAAACAAAGCGTATAAACTTGTATAAATAGCTCGACATTATGGTCCAAGATCGGCATAAATTCGGCAAATTTATGGTTCACAATCCTACAACGTGTGCTATTTTTTCCTAAGATATTATCACCGCAATCCGATTACTTCTGCAGAGTGAGCCTGGTGAACTTTGAACACACGGTAATGATTGGAAAACGTGGAGCTTTTATTTGTTAATGTATTAATTTAAAGCTGCAGGGGTCTAGTGAAAAAAAAATTAATCTTCATTCATTGTTCAAAAAGTTTAATTGTTTTAACTAAGATTTGCTTACGAAAAATATTTTTTTTTCGTTGCCTCACGGCCTACTACGATTTTATTTGTTTGAAATATATATTTTTATTTGTTTCAAGCATTTCTCGATGTAGACAATTCCATTAATACGAATTTCATCAAAATACATTGTTGATCTGAACGCTTGAGGGATATTTGATCAGAAATATCTTCATTGTGCAGTGGCATGCAGTAAATGTTTTTTGTATTCGAATGTATTGTTATATCGAACGAATGAAAATTGTATTTGCATTACCAGTATTTCGATTCGCAATTAGAGAATTTACTATATTTTCTCATATGCAATCGATATTTTTTAATTCCCTTAGTTTGTTTGGGTCTTGGGAACGGTAATACGTAAATACCGTTGCGAGTTTTTACGTATAACTCATTCTCCAATGTCGGTTCAGGTACAAAACATATTTATGCGTATTGCATGCCTACTTTGATTTGATTTAATAGTCCGCAGTCATAATACTCTATTGGTACCGGCGGGGCGCCAAGGGGGGAGGGCTTTGTTAACTTTTTATTAACGGGCCTTCAAACAACATGCGACGAAGTTATTTGTACAGTCCTTTTATGGTATTTCCATGAAGGCAACGTAGCGATAACTCGGTTGTCCATATCTTTTGAATTTCGGGCTCTTAATTAATTAAATGAATCAACCTTTAATTAATTATTTCAATTAATTAAATTTAAATTTATTAATTTAGTCAACTTAATTCCTGTAACTTGACCGAAATAATTTTGATCAAAATTTCTAATCGAATGCTACTACATAGAATTTATTGAGATTTTTCAAATGAACAGTTGGAAAATTAAGGAGAGGGTGGCACGCACGCCACTTTGAGGCTTCATATTTCTCAAACGGGTCGTCAACACGAAAAGTGGTAAATAAAAATTCAATATCTTATTGGAAAACCGATAGGTCTTCTGGATACAATGGATTTCCAGGGCCGGGTTGAAATTCCGAACTTTGTTCAAATTCCAACTTCCAATTCCAAATTTTAATATTCCGAAATTCAAGATAGGGCCGGGTTGAAATTCCTAATTTTCAATGATCAGAACGATCAAAACTGCGAAAAAATACCACCCTGAAAGATCAAAACTCCGAAAGAATTTTACACGAAAGACCAAAACTCCGATAATCTGAACACCGATGAAATAATTCAGCTATGGAAGTTTAAAAATTTTCAATAAATCGACGAATTATTTAAAGATTTTTTTTTATTAAGAAGTGATTTTGCGTCACTTTTGAAATTTGTCTAGACAATGTTATACGTTCTACATAATTAACAGTCAACCGTGTAGATGTAGAACATATAACATTGTCTAGACAAATTTCAAAATTGAGGTAAAATCACTTCTTAATAAAAAAAATTCTTGAAATCATTCGTCGATTTATTGATAATTTTGAAACTTCGAAAACTTCCATAGCCGAATTAATTTGATGGTGTTCAGATTTTCGAAGTTTTGGTCTTTCGTGTAAAATTCTTTCTTTTGGGCTAGTATTCTTTCGGAGTTTTGAGCGTTCTGATCATTCAAAGTTCGGAATTTCAACCCGGCCCCGTTAAGATTTTCAGAGTTTTTGTCTTTCGGGTAAAATTCTTTCGGAGTTTTGATCTTTCGGGGTAGAATTCTTTCGGAGTTTTGGGCGTTCTGATCATTCAAAGTTTGGAATTTCGACCCGGCCCCGGATTTCCACTCCATGCCTCGATAATCAAAAAAGAAACACTGACAAGGCAATATTTAGAGGTGGTTGCCAGATCTCTGTTTTTTCGAGAACAAATTGAGAGTTATAGCAAACTCTAGTGAAGGCTGGAAGATGTCTTCTTTCGCTTTTTTTTTCGAAGGGGAAGGATTCCCAAATTTAAACCAAAGTGGAAGATACGAAAAAAATTTCTTCGACGCAGTTGCTTTCTCCACTTGCATTTTCAGTAATAGAAAAACCAGAATGAAGAAATTTTTACTTTCTATCTTTATAAAAAGTAAAAATCATTATTCTTATTAAATAA